>NEWO01000083.1:415210-431282 GCA_003013225.1 Phalaenopsis aphrodite
CGAAGTATATGAATGAGCTGACATGTTTCAATTTGGGCGAGAAGTGTTTTTACCAGACTGAGATACCGCACTAGTTGTGAGTTATGAGCATCAAATTCTTCTTCTACTTGGGATGTAACGAGTTGAGAATCAGTGTGGATAATCATGTTTCGTACTCCACAGTTGCAGATAAGCTTTAATCCAACGACAAGTGCTTCATGTTTAACAATATTATTGGTTGCTGGGAATTTCAAACGAAGTCTGTACTCTAAAATGTCATTCTCTGGGGAGATGAGTATTATTCATGCACCAGCTCCTGAGTTTCTAGATGCTTCATCTACGTATAGTATCCATTGAGGTGACTGTGGAAGAGAAGAGGGTGGTTCATTAGAGGTAGACATTGTACACTCTACCACAAAGTTGGCCAACACCTGTGATTTGATGTTTGGTCGTGGTAAATAGTGGATGTCAAATTCTCTCAATTCTGCTGACTATTTAACTAATCTTCCCAATGCTTCTGGTCTTTGTAAGATAGCCTTCAAAGGAAGTTGCGTGTAAACGCCAATAGTGTGAGCCTGGAAGTACGGACGAAGTCTCCTTGCTGAGAATATCAGGGCTAGTGCAGTCTTGTCTGCCATCGGATAGCGACTTTTTGTATCAGAGTGAACTTTACTGACATAATATCTAGTTTCTTGATTTTGTTTTCTATTCTGACTAGGACAAAGCTTATTGCATTAGGTGAAATAGCCAAATAGATAAATAACATTTTCCCTTGGATTGGTTTTGAGAGAAGGGGTGGTGAAGCTAGATATGCCTTAAGTTGCTCGAAAGTGATCTGACAGTCAGCTATCCATTGAAAACCAGTGTTACGAGCTCTTCTTAGTATTTTGAAGAATGGCAGATACTTATCTCCAAAATGAGCTAAGAACCGAGATAAGGCGGCTATGCGACCATTCAATCGTTGCACCTCCTTGATGTTCCTTGGAGGCACCATCTCCCTCAACGCCTTGATTTTTTTTGGTTTTGCTTCAATCCCACGATGGGTAACCATAAATCCCAAAAACTTCCCTGATGTGGCGCCGAAAGCACATTTAGTCGGGTTAAGTCGTAAGTCATACTGACGAAGGAGTTGGAAACACTCCTTCATATGAGAAATGTGTTGGGATGCTTCCAAGCTTTTAACTAACATGTCATCAACATAAACCTCCATTGTACACCCGAGAAGCTCTTTGAAGACTTTATTTATGAACCATTGATAAGTTGCACCAGCATTTTTTAACCCGAAGGACATAACCTGATAACAATATAAGCCCTTATCTGTTTGAAAAGAGGTGGCCTCCTCATCAATTGGATTCATCTTTATTTGATTGTATCTCGAGTACACATCCATAATGCTTAGCATCTAAAGTCCAAATGTGGCATCAACGAGTTGATCTATGGGTGGGAGGGGAAAACTATCCTTCGGGCAAGCTTTGTTGAGGTATGTATAGTTGACACACATTCTCCATGAACCATTAGCTTTTTTCACCATGATGACATTGGCCAGCCATGCAGGATAGTATACTTCCCGTATGAACTTTGCTTCAAGATGCTTGTTGACTTCTTATTCAAGAGCTTGTAAACAATCTGGGGCAAAATTTTGCTTCTTCTGGACGGCCGGTTTAAAGGTTGGATCATCTTTAAAGAGTGCATGATTATTTTAGGGTTAACCCCAGACATGTCGGTCGGGGTCCATGCAAAAATATCTTGGTTCCTTTGGAGGAGATCTACATACTCTGACCTTTGCCCATCAAAGAGCAGGGAACCAAGCTGCACTATTCTCGAGGGATGTTTGTTAGAGAGTGAGATGTGAACTAAGTCTTCCACAGGAGAAGCCTGTTGAGATACATCTTCATCTCGAATATCAAAGTTCTCAATGCTAAGTGTCATTGATGGGCGTGGCTGAGCTTGTCTGAGGTAGCATGATTGTGTTGTCTGTTGATCACCTTGCACGACGCTGACTGCTGCTGGGGTTGGAAACTTGATCTTCAAGTGTGTTACAGAAGTCACAATGCCAAAGATTGATTGTAGTGGTCTCCCAAATATGGCATTATATTTCGATTCTGATTTGACAACAATAAACTGGACTGAGTGGGTTATCTGTCGAGAAAAATCTCCCAAGACAACAGAGAGATTTACTGTTCCCTCGACCCTCACTGGCCGATTATCAAAACCATATAATAGTCCGGATGCAAGTTAAAGTTTTCCCCTTGTCAATCCCAAACTAAGGAAAGTTGAATACAATAAGACATGGACAGAGCTTCTATTGTCGATCAGGATCCTCTTTACATTATAACAGGACTCTTCAATTCCGGCGCTAATGATGAGAGGATCTTGGTGAGGGACTCGAACTCCTTCCAAATCAGAATCATCAAAAGTTATAGGCTCGAGACTCAATTTCTTCTGCATTGGTTCACCAGGTACGGTGACAAGGACTTGATCATTCAACAATGAGCCTCCTGCAATTGTTTGAATTTCGCCCACGACTAGGTGACTCCCATGTTGTTGTATTTGTGTTTGTTGCCCCTCAGTATGAGCATTATCACTATCAGCTACTTTATTTTGTATAAATCAACCAAGATATCCTTGTCGGATCAACCTTTCAATTTCTTCCCTAAAGAGCTTACATGTCTCAGTTGAATGGTCACGACTTCGATGAAAATGACAGTATTGTTCTTGATTTCCCGAGTTAGGTTTTAGGGGGTGAGGCCACTTAACGACTTGCTCATCTTTGATATCCATTAAGACATTAACACGTGATGTGTTGAGTGGTGCATACTCTTTCTTAGTTCGATAGTCTCTTTGTTGGCTTGCATGTTGAGGAAGGAGGTCGCGATTCCTCTATTGTTCAGACTTTCTCTGTTGCGAAGATTGATTATTATCTCCAGTGTTATTCTTGTACATTCTTCCAAATTTCTCGAACTGCTCTTTATGCATGTTGATGGCCTCATCCGCAGTGATTTGAGCCCAACACAGTGGACAAGGTCAGCGTAAGAATGAACTCTCTCCCGCATCAGTGATGAGTAAAAAGATCCTGGGCGGAGCCCCCTAAGGAAAACCCTTCTAGTAACTCAGGATTCACCCCGAAATCTGACGGGCTTCAGCAGAAAACTTGTGGAAGCAGTCCTTGAGCGACTCTCCTTCATTTTGACAAATTCTCGAGAGATGTGATGAATCCTTTATGATCCTTCAATTTGTAATGAACTACTTCGCGAACAGTTTGGCAAGTTCGTTAAAGGTGTTTATAGTGCCTCCTAACAAAGAGTAGAACCAAGTTCGAGCTTGTCATTTAAGAGTAGCCGGAAACACGTGACACAGAAGCACATCAGAGGCACGCTAAATGTGCATGATAGTTCGATAATGATTAATATGGTCGTAAGGGTCGGTTTTCCCTTCATATGTATTGATGTTCGGAAGTTTAAAGCCTGTTGGGATGGAGTGTTGGAGAACCACATCCGCTAAGGGAGAAGATTCATGGATGTTACGGTGAGCGTATAAGCGATCATTTTTCTCTAAGGGGAACTCTTCAAGGATGAGTCATCGTAGTTTGTTACGAATGACATTATCTGATAAGGGATTTGTTCCTTCTTGAGGAGGCGGACCGGTACGAGTTCCTCCGAGCGGTATGTTTCTATACGTCGCGGAGTTAATGGTAAACAAATTTCATCCAATGGTATAGGCAGCGGTTGTTGAGCCCCGGGTAGGAGCTGTGGGATCTTTAGTTGAGACTCCTCCATTCTATGCATTTGATCTTCTATTGAATGACCCAAAACACCTTCATTGGCAGGATGACGTCTTCCAGGGTGGGAAGATGAAGAAGCATGCCGCCCTTGGCTTCATGATTGCTCCCTGGAATGATAGGTGTTGGTGCGGGATTCTCCATTATCACGAACATTGTGTCTGGTTGCCATGTAGTAGATCGTGTAAGTACTTTAGTTGTGGGATTGAAACATTCCCACAAACGGCACCAAACTGATGCGTGCTAGAAAATTTGCAGCGGTAGAGTAATGGATTATCGTCTTAGCCTTGCGCGAGGATTCAACACACACTCATATGAAATGAATCAAGATGTGATGACACCAGAAATTTTTACATGGAAAACCCGTAAAGAGGAAAAACCACGGGGCCTGATCCAGTTGTAAAAATCCACTATAAGTTGATGAAGTTACAACGTCGACTGACGATGTCTAGTTAACGGTATTCAATGGAGGTCATCGCTGATCGACAGTAGTTAACGACAATCGATGATGGTCAGCTGTGGTCAACGAAGGTCATCAGTGATCTATGACGATCAACGGTGGCCGGCAGTGGCAGACAGAGGTCGGCGGTGGTGGTCGACGGTGATCGACGATGGTGAGGATGATCTTGGACTTGAGCTCCTTCTTAAAGCCTCAAGTTCTTTCTTAAGCCTCCTCTTTCATGTGAGGGGTGAGGCTCTACTTATAGTGTTTTGAGTGCAATTAATATAGGAATATGAACCATTTTGATCGGACAGTCTGGAGAACTTCCCTTGATCAGATGACGTTTGATGGACATTTGAGTGCCTTAACGATGTCAGAATTGAGCAATCTTAAGCTCGTTGGATTCGTCTTGTCGAGATGCTCGATTCGACTATAAACTCACTAGATTTAACATTTGTTTAACTTTTTAAATGCCTCCAGAAATCCTCCAATATTGGTTTAATGACTTGATCCAGGCTTGATTTGACTCAGATTGGACCGACTTTCATATCATTAGGTCTGTCTCATCGAACCGATCAGTTTGACTATAAGTTTGATGAAATTGGAGCTCCAGATGACTTTTTTATCGAAGTTTGAATGTTTCTTGTTCAAAAAATTGCACCGAGATTTGTGCTGGATGATGAAAAATTGTTGTTGATGTATCAAGACAGAAGATAAATTATGGCTATAATACAACCAAAAAACCACCAGAAGAATACTTCAATACTTCCAAAATAACTTTAAAATACCATCATAATGAGACCACTCCACCAGAATGTCACATTAATACCACCATAATACCATAACAATATAACAATAATACAAGTACCACATGAATATCACCTTAATATCACGTGAATTGCTCCAAAATAACATCAAAATACCACTAGAATATCACAATAATAGTAATATAATACCAAAATAATATCATAATAATACCGCCAGAATACCTACACAATACCACAAGAATAACACTAGAAAACTGCCTAAATATCACATGAATATCATGAGTATAACATCAAAATATCGCCATAATACCACCATAGTATCACAATAATTATTAATATAATATCACAATAATATCACAATAATACCACCACAATACCACCAGAATACCGTTATAATGCTATAAGAATATTTAAGCGGTATTCTGGTGATAATATTGTGATATTATGAAGATTTATTAATGATAATAATCTATTGGTATTATGGTGGTATTGTTGTGGTATTCTGGTGGTATTATGGAATTATTCAGGTGATATTGTGGTGATATTTTGGTGCGATTGTGATGGTATTGTTGTGGTATTCTGCTGGTATTATTGTGATCTTATTATAGTATTGTAGTGGTATTGTGGTGGTATTCTCGTGGTAGTCAGATAATATTTAGGTGGTATTTTAGTGGCATTCTGTTGATATTCTTATTGTACTTTTGTGATATTCTGGTGGTATTTTCAAGGCATTTGATCGGTATTATTGCGATATTTGGGTGATATACTTGCGGTATTATGGTTGTTCGTTAGTTATATTTTGTTTGTTTAATGACAGTTTTCTTGTGATATTTTATTTATTTATTTTGTAATTTTTTTATGCTTCAAGGGGTGTTTACTAGTGATTTTTTGTGGTATTATATACTTGTTGTACTCTTATGTTAATTTAGACCCTTTTGGTAACATTTTCTTGAAAAATATGTACACATGCATAGTTTAACAAGCTAAGAAATATGAGTAACGATTTCTTGACACCGTTGTGTAGAATGAAAATGATGCATATAAATTATATTTTGGATCATAATGGATTTACTGTTCAAAAGAGCTGTTTTTGTTATTTTTTCTCTTTTTGTAAGGAGTCGTCAGCTTGTCTATCTTCATATACTTCCCTTTATCGAGTAAATCTCTCTTCTGAATCATATAAATGACCAGGAAAAGAGAGGAATCAGAAAGATAATGACATACGATAATAAAAACAAATGAGAAAAGACACGTGAAGAACTTTCTGCGAGTAAGATTCGCATGAAAGCCCAAGAGTTTACGTCTGAAACAAGATCGGATCGAAAATCCCTTTGATACATATCCGTGAAGAAGGCCTACGAAATCAACTCACAATCAGAGATTCAAGTGTGTGTGTGGTTGTTCTGGGGTCAGAAGTAACTTCCAAAGGGACGTATCTATTGGTTAATTACATCTGGGGGTGTCTAAAAATACTCTCTATTAAAGGAATTCTGCTTACATTTGTATAATAAATAGTGAGAGGGTGTCATAAAGCAAAATTATCTCACAGGAGCATCATGATGCCTTCAAAGCTTGTGAAAATCCATACAGACATAAAGTGAATCTCTCACGATCCCACACAAATAATAGCTTATTAGCAATCGAGGCCTATGAAATAATTGGGTCTTTGCATAAGGTCCACACTTTGCTTCCAAGGCCAGATTAGGTCATAAGGATAGATGGAGAATCACTGTATCCCAAACAGGTGACGACTGATCCCGATATTTTGTATATGTAAGGATTTATGAAGTTGACACCACTACTTGAAGATTTTAATCCCCGACAATGACGTCAAAAAATTGATCCCGAAATACTTAATGCTTATGCGCAGTATAACAATAGTTATGATGGTATTTTTCATTTATATTTCTTTATTTTGCAACAAAACCAAAAATTTGATTATGAAAAAAAATAAAAAAATTAACTTTTTAATTTATATATATTTATATTGGGATGCTACACAAGTATATGTATCGTTATCAAGTAATATAGAACTTTTTAATTAAGACTTGATTATCGAACCCATAGGGAAGATTATGCAATATGCACTTTTTAGAAAGTTTTTCTATTTTTAAAAAGATAATTACTTAAACTAAAAATGATTTTTGCAGATATTTTTGATATTTTAACGAAACAATAAAAAGATAACTAAAATTTTTGTTGAAGAAAAGTATTTAATATGAAAATATCTTTCTTCTTATCATGAATCAGTAAAAAATATATGAATTATGTTGTGGAAGTACGCAAATTGTGTTGTGCCAAATATGAGCAATAATATTCTTTACATTTACTAGAGATGCTATAAAGAACATTGACTAATTTAAAGTTTGAATAGTTCTGAAGACTGGCTAGGCAGGGAAGATACTAGCTCTCACTCTAGAGTTCCCTCGATTCCCTCCATTCGGGGGCTAACATTCTCGTATCAGAACCTAAAACAATAAACTAAGTTGGGGGCTTTAACCCGTCACTTTAAAGTCCTCTAATTCTGCACCCATCAATGAATATTTCCCTATTTATTTGCACTCAATCATATGAACTACATTCTTATTCATACAACCTCATGTGATTCTTTCCAATTGTTGATTAACACAATACCAGCCCGGTTCTTACATGTTCTTACAACAAATTTTAACATATGGAGTGACCAAATCAAGAAGTAAATGAAGTGCATGGATTTAAATCATCACAACTTCTTCCAACATTAAAGATCAATACTCTTCACAACTTCCATCCAAAACTTAATTACTTATTATTTTAAGAAAAAAGATAAAGAAAACTACTCAGAATTCATGGAGAAAACAAAACTACACTTTAGTTTAAAAGAAGAAATCATTTTCAAACCAACAACAAGTCTCGATTAAAATCAAAAGTAGTCTAAAACAAAAAGATAAAAACTTATCTCAAGTCCTCCACCAAATTCTTGAAGTTCCTTAGAATCTCTTGTCTTTTACAATCACTCAAAACAAAATAACAAAAAGGATAAAGTAAATAAAAAGTGAAAATCTCTCCGAACTAACTCCCCAGAAAAGAACTTTCAAAACTTGTCAATATTTTCAGGACTCTTTTCTAAGTCGTCTCTTCTTTCTTTTATAGTTTTCCAGGAGTTGCCTTGGGATCTCTTCAAAATATGTCTTGATTCGATGTATTTGCCCAAGAGATGCATCCTTTCATTATAATTTTCGTCCATGGTGGTTACAACCACCTGTTAAGCTAATGGGTGCCTCAAAAACCTCTTCAAAATTCGTGAAAACTGATTTTACTCGTCTAGTAACTGTCACTGACGCTTAAGCGCGGGGTCTCGGCGCTTAGGTGTGACCTTCTCTGTTTACCCGGCGCTTAGGCGCCAAAAATCTTTTGCACAATTTTTCATATTTTTGCTCCAAATTTGATCCTTTTTCACTCCTTTAAGCATTTTTTCCATTTTTACTTGTAGCTGCGAGAAAAACACAAAAATATCTTCCATTAAAGCGCAATATCTAAAAAATAGGTATAAAAATGTGTATAAAACTATTATATTTTTTAAGTGTATCAAAATCCCCCAAACATAAAATGTTACTTGTCCTTCAGTGACACTTCAATATTTAAAAACCAAATATGTATGATATGTATATGAGTTTCTTTACTAGTTACTAAAATTTAGATTTAGAAATATAGTAGTCCAATTTAGAAAAAAATAATTAGTAAATGAGACCAACTTAAAGTTAATAAATAAAAGTTTTGGTAAATGAGACCATCTAAATTGAAAAAATGCTCGAATTGAAAAATTCGAACTGACAAACATGCTCGAATTGAAAAAAATAATTAGTAAATGAGACCATCTAAATTTTCATAGATTTTTCTTCACTTTTCACCATGAATAGTAAATTTTCGAAATCTTCCAAATGTGCTCAAAATATATGGTGAAAATCCAAAATTTTTGCATAAAAGTAAAACTCTTACCTTAAGGAACTTGGATCTAGCAAATCTCACACCCTCTTTCATCTATTTTTTGAATTCTCGCTCAAACATCTAAATTTACCACGAAAAACTCCGTCCCATATTTTTCCATTTTTATCAAATTCTCAATAGCTTCATCATGACACATGCAAATCCACGAATACAATAACTTAAAAGATCATTGAGGTGTTGATTTCAAGTATAGCAATATTTTAAATGTTGAGCATGCAATCATCCTCAAGTTTTAAAATGACAAAAAATTGAGAAGATTCAGATCAATCGCTCTATTGAATCAATCGATTAAAATTTACATTACATTTATTGTTTTTAATAGCCACAAGCTGCATGTTGCTATTTTACTTAAAATTAAATTTAATGTTATTTGGGAAAAATATTTCTTAACAACTTCAATATTGCCTTCTTTAGTTCAACATTTCAGCAAAATGAAACCACATTGTGATGCATCACACAATCTTTTAATGACTCAATTAAAGATGATTTCACCCTTCCATTTGTAATGTTCACTCCAAATTTTAAAGTGCAATGTTTCATGAAAATCATATGATGTTCATAACATGTTGAATCTATGGTGTAATTATGTTAAATAAGAAGCATAAATGATGCATCAAGATATCTATTTAACATTAGAAATAATTTATTACATTTTTATACAACAAATATTTAATATAATACTTCAAACTTTGGTTTATCCTTTCTCAATTGCTTGCATTAAATATCATGTTTCATCAAATAAAACTTTAAAGGGCAATTAAAAAAAAGCCAACCAAATCCTTTAAAATTAAAAAACCAAAAAAAACTCTTTCCAAATTATACCACCCAAACCTTTCATATCACATCAAAGATACCATTTTAACTTTCAAAACGTGAAATACACCATTTAAAATTAAAGTTTTAAGTGTTAGATATGTAAATACATACAAACTGAGTGGTATATATGTAAATTTTCCGAACTTATATCATACAAAATGAAACCAAAATAATAAAAAATGTCAATAATCACTAAACTACTAACATAAAATATTAAATACATATAAAATTAATAAAATTAATTTACAATTGACACAATTAACCTTCCTGATCTCAAATCAGCCTCATCCTCACTAACATTACCATGAAACCAGACCAGAGCCTGCCCCAAAAAGCTCGAGAGAAGGCGGCAATGGAGCCTCGGGTTCGAACAAGCCAATCTGCTCCATAAATCTATTAATCAGAACCCCACCAACATAGGACAATCCAGAGACTGTGAGTCCAATTCCAAGATAATAAATAAAAGTTTTGGTATAATGAGACTGTGGTTCAGTTATATGAGCTTTAGCTATGGAGAGCAGAGAAATGCACAGAAGTGAGGTTGCTGCCACCAGAATGAGCTTTGCAGTGCTGTCTTTTGATAAGAAGCCATAGATTAATGGAGGAAGGAGGCCGAAGAGAGAGTATGAGATTAAGGAGACTGCTACATGAAATCTGAAATTTGCTCTTCTGCCCAACAATTTGTAATACAGGTCAGGTTGATCATTATTTTGATTTCTTGCTCCACCGCTTCTGATTTCTGATAGCTGCATGTAAAGATGTAAGTCTTTGAGTAATGTAAAATGGAGTTTGTCTTTGGTTTTGGAGCCTAATTGATGAACTACATAAAAACTATGTGGATTGACCACTATAAGGAGGGTGTAAGAGAGCCGATCTGGCTCGAGCTCAACTAATTAACGAGCTTGAGAGTGGAAGCCATGAGATCAAGATCAAGTTCAAACTGTAGCAAGTTTATTAAATGAGCTCGAGTTCAAGCTATTTTAGGTTTGGGTCATCGGCTCAACTATCCAATTTATGGTCACATCGATACCTTCTCCGGCGAGCTATCGTGAAACTCCATTCAACAACTATCCATGCATTCTCCGGTGAGCTCCCATGATAATTTAATTTTCGACTCAAGCTCATGAGCCTGTTGTCATCATTGTGACTCGAGCTCGAGCTTACATTTTGACAGATCATAACTTGAGCTTGACTGACTCATTTACATCCCTAGAATTAAGTATTTAAAAATTTAATTTTGATTTTTCATAGGTTTTTATTATACAAGGGAAAAAGAAAGTGCACAAGGTCATGAATTCATCTTATAAAAATTCACTAGTATTATCATAATAAAAGATGTAGTGGCACAAAAACAACATAGTTATTTATTGGTTGAACATTTGAGTTGGCCAACAATTTATTGTAAAAAAAAAATTGTACTAAGGATGTCAATATAAAAAAGAGATAAAAGAAGTATAAATAGTGGAGGAAGCTATAATTTCTTCTCGTCATCATAGTAGAAACTGTTGTGGCAGAAACAAAAAAGTCATTAATTAGGCGAATACGTAAGAAAATCGTTGGTGTTTTGCTTGTTTATTAGCTTGTTTTTTTTTTACTCTTGATGATTTAAATTGTGGCACTTATTCTCAACAATACCTAGTCATACTGTCGTTGTTATTTAGATCTTGATTACTTGGGGGCCATTTGGAATCACTTCTATTTTTTATTTTTATTTTTTTTATTTATGTTTTTTATTTGAAATAAAATATATCTGTGACATATTTGATTAAGGTATGATTGGTTTTAAAAATACTCAAAATACCTAATAGTTTGAGAATTTTAAAACATATGTTAATTTGTTTCAAATAAATAATAAAAGCACATAAAAAATACATAAAACAAATATATTTTTTAAATATATATATATATATATATATAAAATAAAAAAAATATACAAAATTGATCCCGAACAAGGCCTCTAGACTAATATTAATAAATTTGTAAGACATCAATTTCGAACAACTTAAAAAAATAATGCAAGTGGCTCAAGCAAAAAAAAATTAAAACAAAAATAAAAATAAAAAACAAACAAACAAACAAAAAAAAAAATTTTGATGATAGTAGCAGAAAATGCTGAAAACATAGAAATTGACAACAGTAAAGCACTTACATCATGTAACATCACTAAGAAACCACCTACAAGATTTGCCAATCCCAGCGACACAACATTCACTGCAAAACAAATAAATTGATCATCTTTAGTAAGGAACAAATGTAAAGCTAAGAGGCTCCTGGGGATCACTTTTGACATTTGTTTTTTATTTTTTGATTTTGTTTTGTTCATGCTTTTACTTAAAATAAAACATGTTTGGGATATTATAACATGTTTAGTTGTTTTTCAAAACACTAGAAGCAGCCTAAAGATGTATTGAGTGTTTTTAAAAACAAACAAATTTATTTTTGAAAATAAAAAAATAGAGGCATGTAAAAAATACATTAAGCAAACATGTTTTTAAAATAAAAGCAAAACCGAGAAATGAAAAATAAAAAATAAAAGTGGTCCCAAACAAGTCTTCAAACTCCTATTCTTAGGATTTTCTCAGGGAAAAGTAGGTTAAAAAAAGCACAAAAATTTGTTACAGGAAATCATGCCACACCCGTGGAAATTATGATCACAATTATGGAAATATTGAGGAATTCAGTGTTGCCTTCGATGCCAATCAAGAGGACAGTTCCTCAAAAGCTATAACTTTCCTAATGGCCCTCCTAATTCTAGTATTCAATGAGATATTGATGAAAATAAACATTACTAAATTATTATTTAACATATAGACTAATTTGTAGTAAATATGTTCCATGCACCTTTACAAATTTTATTATATCATTTGAATAGTAGTTTGAGCCTAGGTAAATATGAGAAAATTCAATGAATACTGTAATATAATGCAACAAAATAAAACGAAAAAATGTGAAAAGTCATGCACCATAGACAAAATTGTGTGGCTATATATGTAAATATGAAAGTTCAAGTGTGAGATATATAAATACATAAGAATTGTGTGTTACGTATATCAATTTCCCTAACATTTAAACAAAAAAATAGAAAGAAAATAAAAAGAGAATCATAACTTATCATGGGATCTACATTACCTCCCTCTTCATGCAAAATTTTATACAACAAAATAGCAAAAACTGAAGAAAAGTGGACAACCAATATTCTCTTACTCCATTGTATCCAAATTACAATTTTTTCCCTTTATTAAAAAGGAATGACAAGGGAAAACATAATTAAGGCTATTATAACGTACCAAACACATAAAAAAACAATAAAGAAAAGACACAATATAATAAGAAGCACAATAAAAAGGAATAAAAATAAAAAAAGAAACTCTCTTCAATAGCTTCCACAAATTTTGGGTCCATATGGCAAAGAGACAGAGCCACCAAATAGGGACAAATTTTCACTCCTGTTTAAGTTGGTTCATAGATGTTGTAAAGCCCCAACTTGGTGTTTAAGTCATTGAAGGTGCTTGGAAATAAGAATTAATGAAACATCCGTGGCATTAAGATGAGCTAGAATATATATTGAGTGATGTCGCTATTGACCTTTTAGAGATAATTGTCTATTAATCTCACTGTGTTTGCCCTGTCATGAATATGATGCACTGGGTTATTTGCAACACTAATGACAACTTGAATAACACATAACATATTTATGAGATTGACCATGGAACATCTCAACTCATTTAATAACCTTTAGATCCACATTCCTTCACAAATTATAGAGCCAAGTGCACGATACTCAAATTCTGCACCACTTCTAGAGACCACTATTTGTTTCTCGCACCTCCATGTAACAAGCTTTTCCCATACATAAGAACAATACCAATATATGAATCTTTTGTACGCAAGTTCTCCCGCCCAACCAGTATCAGTGTAAACTTTTATCTCTCCGTTGATTGTTGGTCGATTTCTTAAACAATAACTTGTCAAGGGTTTTATTAAGAAACCACAATATTCTGCTAACCACCTGCAAAATATTCTTCACTTAGACTATTCATATGTAGACCTGTAAACGAGCTGAGCTTGAGCGTATTACTCGTATTCAACTCGTTCATTTTTTTTTTCATGTTCTGCTCCTACTTGAAATAGCTTGAGGCCAAAATTTATTTGAACTAGCTCGTGTTCGATTCGAATTAAATTCAAGTTGCCTCTTTATTAACAACTCACAATAAAAAATATACATTTAATTTATTAATCTATTCGTATTACATTCTAAAATAATTTACTTTTATAAATATATCATTATAATAGAAATGATGCATGCCATTTACATTGCATAGGCCTGAAATTTTTAAAGCTAGTTTTTTCTTTTAGAAAATTATAAAGCATTTTTCACTCTCGAAGTCCCGATGTGGGGAAAATAGAGACTGCCAAACAAAAAATTGGAGTGGGAGGGAAGTGTGGCGGGGAGTTGAATTTACGAACATTTACTACATAACACCAAATCCTATTTATTTACATATCAAACAACTACCCGCCAAATTCTATGTATTTATAGATCCAACACAGAACGGGAGCGCGACCGAGGAGAAGAGAGTTGAATTTTAGGGACATTTACAAACATACCACATAAATCCTATTTAATTGAACATCTAACACTTAAACTTATATTTGTTTTATAAATATACCACCCAAGTAAATTTAAAAAAAAATAAAATTTAGCATTTTTTAATATATATAAAAATTAATAAAAAAGGATATAGCAAAATATTATTATTTAATAATATCATTATTTCGGCCCAAAAAGAGTTGAACACGAATGAAAAAATCTTTGTTCATGTTCGACTCATTTATAAATCGATCTCAAAAAAAATTTTCATGTTCCACACACTTGCTTAACGAACAAATTAAACACGAGCTATTTAACGAGTTGAACACGAGCTGTTCGCGAACGATAAGCTTTTTTGACAGCCCTATTCATATGTTGACTCATTATGCCGACAGAGTAAGAGAGATTAAGTTTAGTGTGTGATAAGTAGATAAGTATAGCCATCAATTTTTGTCATCTACCATTTTTCACTGGCGTCTTTTCTTTCTTTGACTGTAACTTTTTGTTGAAACTCATAGAATTTTACACAAGTTTGCACCCCAACATTCATGTTGATTTTAATAGGTTTAGGATGTACTTTCTTTGCGATATCAAAATAGTCATATTGGACCTGACAACTTCCATGCTTAGAAAGTATCTCATGGCTCCAAGATCTTTACTTTTAAATTCAGTAACAAAAACCTCTGTAATTTTCCCAATCTCATTTACATCATCACTTGTCAGGAGGATCATATCATCAACATAGACAATGAATATAGCTTTCTTATCTCCCTGTGTATGCCTTATGAACATTGTATGATCAATCACGCATTAGATGTACCCAATAAAATTCATAGTCTTAATAAACTTGTCAAACTAAGCCTATGAAGATTGTTTAAAGTCATAAGGTAACTTTCCCAATTTACAAACCAGATGTTTATTTGAACAATTTTTCGACTCTGATGAGATTTTCATATACACTTCTTCCTCGAGGTCTCCATTCAAAAAAATATTATTGATGTCAAACTGATGCAGTTCCCACTATGTGTTCACAACTTAGAAAGAATGACTCTTAAAATGTTTACCTTGGCCACCAGTGCATAGGTCTCTTGATAGTCTATTTTGCAATAATGAGTGAAACCTTTGGTCACCAACCAAGCCTTAAATCTCTTAATGTTCCCATCTGCTTTGTACTTAACATTAAACACCCATTTTCACTCAATGGGTTTTTTCTTTGGAGGAAATTTTGTAAGGGTCCATGTGACTTTTAAATCAAGAGCTTGGATCTCCCCTTCAACTGTCTTTTTCCATCTTAGAACTTAAAGTGCTTTATGAATAGATTTAGGTACTGCACACTATCAAGATTAGATACAAAAGCTTTATAATGTGATGATAGCTTCTAATACACAACATACTCTTAGATAAGATAATTTGTTCTACTTTTCCCATCTTCTCCACTAAATTCCACCTCTCTTGGAACTTCAGAGATGTGTGAATTCATGTTTGGTTGTGAATAATCTTGTGGTTGCATATTGTCATTATCCTGCTTAGTAGATTTTTTTAGTGTACACAAGAAGTTCATTGCACATTTCCTTGTTGTCAATCTCAGGTTAGATATCCTCAAGTGATGAAACTTTGGAGACGAGATGGTTAGAGAAAAATAGAATAAGTTATGATGAATTTAAACCAGCGTGAGTATCCAAACTTGAGATGACTCTAGATCAGTGTGAGCA
>NEWO01000083.1:431942-458497 GCA_003013225.1 Phalaenopsis aphrodite
CATTATTAGTTTTGAGAAGTTGAATTATGTAATGGAACTGAGTGTAAATCATGTCATTGAAGAACTAAAATATTAGTATAGTATCATATTTCTCCTTCATGAGAAATATCCAATTTGTTCTAGTGTGGTCATAGATGAAGGAGACAAGCCATCTGGCTCCATTGGTCGTAATCAATTTTTATGGTCCCCAAATGCCAATGTGGATGATAGAGAAAGGATGTGAGGGTTTGTACTGAGATAGAAGATATAAATGACGAGTGTGTTTAGCCAAGTAGTAGGTTTCACACTAATAAAATTCTGATTTTTATTAATAAAGAGATGGAGGTACAACTTTATAACAATATGAAAATTGAAATGACCTAGATGACAATATCATAATAAAAGTTGACTTTCAACAAACTCAGAAATATGTGAAGAGAATGGCGAAGACACTTGCGTGTTAAGAAAATAGCTTTCCTTGAGCAGGTAAAGACATTGATGCAATTCAACACTACCAATCACCTTCCCCGAATCCATCACCTAAAATTCACAAGAGTTAGAATGTAATTTAGTAACACAGTTCAAGTTATGAGAGAGTTTGTTAATTGAAAATAAGTTACAATCTAGTTGGGGAACACATATTATAGAAGAAAGTTGAATAACTTTAGAGACTTTCACGCCTCTTTTCCCAAAAATCATGTTGTGAGATCCATCGACAAGTAAGAAATTTAAAGGTGGTGATCACTTAGTAGTAGGTGAGAGCATGAATATCTCTAGTCATGTGATTGAAAACACTTGAATTTATTATCCAAGGTCAAAATATTGTATTGTTAAGAAGAAAGGAGGATATGATATCTTGGTGTATCATCAAGCTGGTAAACTACGCAGCAGTGCTAGTAAGAACCTTCTTCAACACACTTTTAATTGTTTCATAGTGAAGGGACTAGGGTCCGCCAATTCTTAGAAGAGGTAACACCATGGGCTTTGCTGTCTTGGTCCTTCCTCCTTTGTCCAAATTTCAAATGTTTAGGTTTTACATACAGTTTCCAACACCTATCCTTTGTGTGAAAAATTTTCTTGCTATGTAAACACAAGGGACGATTTTTCTTTGGTTTTGAATCATGAGAGGAGTTGTTTTTGTACAAAGCAGAGCTTTCAGTGCTAGATAAACTCACTCTTCTTGCCATCATGAGTTTCTTTATACTTACTCCACTTACAAAGGCTTCCCTAAGTACTTTCTTCTCTTCTAACTTTAGCAAGGGCTTTACTAATGGTGGAGAGAGGCTTAATCCCCATGATTCTTCCTTTGATCTCATCTAAGTTCTTATTTATACCCAATAAAAACTTGATCATCCTCTTCTTCTCCATTACTTTTTTTATACATCATAGCATCTTGAGAGCGCTTTCATACATATTTAATTGTAACAAATATTTTGATAATGTGTTGAAGTATTGAGTAACACTCAACTCGTCTTGTCAGAGTTCATGCAATTTTGTCACAATCTCCAACAATACTACAATATTTACGGTACTAGAATAAGTCTCAGGAGCTGCTTCTAAAATCTCCTATGTTGTCCTGTAAAGCAAGAAATTTTCTCCTACTCCCGTGGTCATAAAATTGATCAACCAAGACATCACCATATAGTCTTGGATATTCCATAAGTGATGGTTAAGATAAGTGAGCTCAAGAATTGTGCCTTCTACTGTGAGATGTTTTTCATTTTCTTTTCCACAAATGAACATAAAATATGGATTGAAACCATTGAAGGAAGTTATGACCATTGAGTTTATGATTTGTTATAAAGGCAATGAGTTCGAGGACTGTTCGGACAAAATCTTTAGTCGTTGATTCCAAACTAACCTCTGGTGTAGAACTTAAAGTCTGTATTTGTTCATAAACCCTATGCACTTTAGGTTTGGATAAGGGATTTAGCTGTTGCTAGCAGCAGGAATAGAGGATTGCAATTGTAGGAAGAGTCAAATGGCTATAATAAGGAGCTAAGAAGAGCTTGTAGGCCAAATGGTGGAATTCCAGCAACTACAAGGAGGATTCTGACAGCTAAACGCTATTGGGGGACTCTGATGGCGGTAGGAGTGAGCAGAGGAGGACTTGCAGGCAGGCTGAAGGGATTCTGACGGCAGCAGGGTGGATTCAAACAACAGAAGAAGAGCTAGGGTGATACCATTCAAGGAACGAAGCCAAAGACGAAGACGATGGTCAAAGATGAAGCAGAAAAAATTCTTAGACAAACGGAGATGAATCCAATTTGATCGACTGACACAAACGAAGATGTCTTCACAAAGAGAAGACTACAATGTCGTTCAAGAAGATGCGTACAAGATCAACGCAGATTCATTAGAACGACACAGACGATGTCGTCGTCACAGGAAGAGACGATGTTCAAAGCAGACGAAGCAGTGAACAATCAACGCCCTTATATCATCGCAGGGTGGTGACAATGAAGCAGAGGAAGCTAAAGATGTCATCGACACCTAGCGATGCAGATTGCCCGAAAGAGACTGATAACATAAAGAAAGGTGGAGAAACTATACTTTCTTATTACATAGTAATCAAATTACAACATTTCCCTTTATTATATAAGGGATGATTAGGAAAAATATAATTAAGGCTATTATAACTTATCAAATACAAAACAAACGATAAAGAAAAGACATACAATATAATAAGAAACATAATAAAAAGAATAAAACTGAAAAAAAAAACTCCCTCCAATAGCTTCCACAAATTGATCCTGTGGAGCCCATATGACGAGAGGTTTGGGCCACCTAACAAAGACAATTCCAAAATAACTTCTACAGGTTTGATTCTTCCATAGTTATCCAAAAGACCACTAACACATCCAAGCCATTAGTTATCTAATTATACTAAAAAAGAAAAAAAAATCTGATACATACATGTTGAAGTGTTAGCTCCAGCAGCTGATGAAACTACACCAAGGCTGATAATTGATTCAATCAAGCCTCCATAGACAATACTCTTTAGCACTTCCCATTCATTTTCTCTCCTAATTTTTACAAAGCTCCATTTTCTCGCCTGAATTTGTACATCACCCTGGGGTATGATTATAGTCGTTGGCAAAGCTGAAGCGCCGCTAATGTAATCTTTCTGAGAAATTCTTTCAGCAGAAGATGGTTCAACTATGACCATAGGCTTACTGAAATCATCATCTGAATGAAGTTTTTTTTTTTTTGTAAGACAAAGAGAGTTAATCAAAACAAAGAGAAGATGCAATAAAGGAGAGCATAATACAGATCATCGTTCCATTATGTTTATAGTCATGAAAAAAAAAGGTGCATTTGTACCACCCAATTCCCGTGTATTTACATATTAACACCTAAACTTCAAATTTTACATGCATGGAAAGATGTATTTCACTTTTTAAAAATTAAAATTGTAATATCTTTTATGTCATGGAAGATTTGGATGGCATAATTGTAAAAAGTGAACTTTAGGTGTTAGATATATAAATACACACGAAATGTGCGGTATCACCCCCACCACCCAAAAAAGAAAAAAAACAAACAGTAGGTGGCATTACATCAATAACAGGTTGACTTATTTTTCGAGATATTGCAAGCTTGGTTATGAATACAGGGCTTGATGTCATGAACTTCTGAACAACAGATTGCATCAAACAAATGCATACATGCATGTACAACGTTTTCATTGTTTGAAGTAACTCTCCTATTGAACTGATAATTTAATTCATAGTAAACATAAATTTATTTACTCAATTAAACATATTTTCAGTAGTGTACGAATAAAATGGGTATTTATTTCAGTTGATTAACAAACAATAATTTAACGTTCCAAACAATACCATTTTCAATTGGTATCAAAATATAATCCAATTGGAACGGGATCCAAAACAACAATCCAACAGCAGAACAAAATAATCAGAGCACAAGCACAAGCTTAGGGAAACATATCATTCGCATGATTAGTATTTGTGATGTAGTGCAAGGCCCTCATCCTTAGATTTAATAACAGATTAATCAAAAGAACAGATTCATCAAAAGATTCTAGTTCTGAAGTCCTAAGATTATGCCAGTCAGTAATTTTATTTCGTTGTAATATGAGTTTCATTATTACCAAGAAAAAAATAATTATGGTTATCATTTATTTCTTTAATAAATAGGAATTATCAAATTTATTGGGACAATCTTTCTTTTATTCTAACAATACAATTTATTAATTTTTAGGAATTATATTCATAAAACTTAAAAGGATAATTTGACGTTATATGCCCCATAATAGTGAAAATTGGATAAATATCTCATTTCAGTTCTTGGGAAAACGTGTGTAAATTTTTAAGAGAAGCTGGAGTATTATATAAACAAATCTTCAAGCTTAAATTTGCTCTACCAATCCAATTCCTAGTACCTCCTTTCTCCTGATGATTGTTGCTCGCTAATAACGATTTTGCGAGTAAAATTCTAGGCTAAACTTTCATCTCCATCTCTTGCTAGATATTCAAGATTGGTGATATTATAAGTTCAGTTATCTAAATTTAAAAATGACATTCATACTATGGACCCAAAACTAAATAGGATATTAGACATAAACTTGAAAGAAACTTATTTGAACATTGAAACAATGATTTAACAAGTCCTAGAAAGGTTCGGCAAGATTAAATTTTAATTTGCATATTTTTCAAACATATTACAATTATTATTACTAAATTCAACAAAGATTAAATTTTAATTTGCATATTTTTCAAACATATTACAATTATTATTTAAATTTATTACTTTCTTTTACTATCTATATTGGACTTAACTCATTTTTATCGTCTTGTAAGGTATACAGATGTCTAGATGTGAGATCAGGATTTTGATTAGACAGTTTGAGACAAATAACATTATTATATTGGCAATTACACATTTCTCATTATTGAACTTAGGCCAAATCAACATTTGAATGTGTTCCAACAAATCAATGCAAAAAAGGTCATTTTGACTAGACAATTTTGTCAAGTAATTTTTCTTATTTTAAAATAATTTTAATTACACCTTTAATAATAAGATTGATCGCCTAAACTGATGATTATAAATTTAAAATATATCTGTTATTACTTGATGAGAATGTTTTGAATTCTAATGATCTTCAAAAGTACCCATTAACCATAGATTAGGACAGCTTATCGTGATATAAATGAGGTTATATTCAGGGTTAGGCTGGCTTCATTAGTATTGAGTATTAAAATACTCAACTGAGACAAAAAAGAGAAAATTCAACTAAGTTATATTATTAGATGTGAGTGTATTCAGTTGTATCAAAATTTGTCTGGTGTATTAGCCATTCTGGTTGTATTCAATTATAACAAAACTTTTGTCTTTTATATTATAGTTGTAGAGATTGTACTCACCTTTTAACTGCTCAGATTTAATTTGATCATTCTCATTCTACTGCACCATAATTTGTCTGATTGCACTACCCTTTATATCAACCTGAGAATTAATTTTAATAAACCACAATGCTGCAGGAGCTCCCAACGTAACCACGGGATCGAAAGTCCCTCGATCTCCCGATCATGGGATCCTACAATGCCTTGAAATCGGGGAGACCAAACAAGCTGTTTCCGCTTAGTTGCCAATTTGTGCGAGAATTCTTACTGTTTCTACCTTATTTACTGTTTTCTTATTTCTAAGTAGGATTATTTTCTATTAGGAGTATTTATGATTTTTTTTATTTAGTAGACTTTTGAGATTTTCCAGAGTTTTAAAGCTTTTATGTGTGATTTGTACCCTAAAGAATGCTATATCCTTTTTCGATTGCAAGTGGTGTGCATGTAGCATGTCTGCGAACTGGTGGTAAACCTCCTCAACATCTATACATCGCCGTTTCAATATTTGTCTCGCTATTTTCAATTGAGACAATTGTTGAATGCCATCTATCCCCCTCAAATATTATCAATCACCCACACTTCATTCCTTTACTATTTCCCCACCACATCCTCGTCAAACATCTGCTTCCTAAACATTTCGTAAGGACCTAGAACAATATCATCTGATATCAGAGCTCGACAGATCCTAAATTTAGGGATTTGCCCAACATATCCTAAATTTAGGGATTTGTCTATTTAGTCTCAAATCCAAAATTTCGAAAAAAAATCTCATCATGCCCAAATCATTCTACCAAAATTCCTTACCCCAACCATAGATTTTCAAAATTCAATCTTCCTACCATCACCAAATAGACACCTGCCACCATAACCCAAGCCCCCAACCAACCTTTGATTTGCAATCCTACATCCATTGAAGATCTAATAGAGAGAAAAAAAACATCATACGACTAAGGAGAAGCCCTCAAAAAGGTTTCTAGGAACATATTATTGAAGATATGCAATGAAAAATCCTCCAACTGCAATAGAGATTTACTGTCTTCGAGAGAAGATAATCAGGTGAGTTCACTAATAACTCCAATGGTGACTAGACAGATCGAGAGCAGGAAATTTTTAGAAATGAATAACAAATCCCCAAAAATTTGACATGAAATATCAGAAAAGAAACTAGGATCCTATGAGTAAATGAGAATTTATAGGATTTTGCGATCGCATTATTCAAAAAAAATTTACCGATTGACTCCAGACAAAAAACATGTCTTTGATTTAAAGAGCATCCCTCTGGATATAATGATAAAGCTAGTCGTTATTAAGTTAAAAAAGAGTGAATCTCTGTGATGGAAAAATTTAAAACACATACACTAAAATGAGAAAAAAAAAGTAAAATTCATTATCTAGTCCAAGTTGAAAAAGGGAAAGATAATGCTAATACCTACCAACATATTACAGATAAGACGTATCCTTGAGACTTCACCGCTTACAACAGAAAGATCTCTCAATAAGAAATTACAAAGTTGAGTTTGAGTATCTTATATTGAGGTGTGAGCTGGTGAAGCCTGAGGAAAACACCATAGTTTGATATCTGAGAGGATTGAGACCGTCCATTGATAATGTGGTACATCTACAACCCTATTACACATTACACAAAGTTCAAGCCCTAGCCATGAAGATGGAGAGACAACATAGCATTATCAGGTCCACATTATCCTTCAAACAGGGTTCAACCATTGGATTGGATAAGAAGAGTACATTCAATGGAACACCAAGCCAAACCCGCCAAAAAAAAAAAATCCAAATAGAAGAAAATGTAGAGCCCACCAACACTCTCGAATCCATCTAACTAAGAAATATTTCAAGTGCTATGATTTTGGACATATTACATCAGATTGCCCAAACATAACGATGATCTCATCCAGAGAGGAAAGCATCGAAAAACATATACAGTGACACAAGCGACACTGAAGTTGGTGAATACGTAAAAGGCATGCTAGCTTTAAATTGATGAGAGAGAGATGCAAATAATCCAATAGGTCATTCAGACTGAGCCTATGAGAAAAGCACCATCAAGATTTACTTTGGTTGTCTTTGATGTTAGTGAGTCCAAAAAGCTAATATCAGACAAATGCTAGCCCCAACTAAGAGTGTTCAGGATTGTCTAACCTATAACCTATCACTTATGTTGCCACTACTTAAAGAGATCCAACATGTCATCAATTTAGATGTAAATGAGAAAATTTTGAGTAATTTTTGAATAATTATGGAATAAACTAAGTACTAATTTCTAATTCAATCCAGCAACACACCCACGTGTATACACAAATACCAGATCATAGTGATTTTCAAATTATTTTTCTCTATTAATTCACAGGAATCAGATTCACCAGCTGAAGTGGTTGAACTGGACCTACCAACCGAAGTGGTTGAATTAAGCCAATCACCCGAAGTAGTTGAACCAAACCAATCAACAAAAGTAGCTGATTAAGCCCACCAGTTAAAGTGGCTGAACCAGGCCTGCTAGCCGAAGTGGTTGAATCAAGCCCTCCAACCAAAGCGAATAAAGAAGGATCAAATCGAGGAATATCTGTCTGTTCAACATTGAATGCACCTTCTGACTATTGAGGCCAAGCTTCTTACAAGTCTAAAGGTCGCACATCATATCGCCGACATCGAATTACGCACTGGGTGTAGATCATGTCAACATTAAAACCTTCCCATCAAAGATGTTAGAGGAAGCTTGTCGGTGAATTAGAAACAATGTAGTCATTATTTTGCAATTAATTGTCCCTCATGTACAAAAAGAAAAAGAAGAGAGAAAGGAAAACTCTCTAGCATTCCTTCAAAGATCTACCTCTCTCTCTCCATGGGACCTCTCTCTAGGGAGCTTGAGGCATCTTTGTGAAATCGCCCATCTCCGACTTACTGCATATCATAATTATATATGTTTTTCCAAAATCTCCATAGACAATTTTCATCCATCTTTTTCTCTTGATTCATATTCTTCGTCAATTTCATAGTCATATGAGGTCTTCTACCGGATTGTATGTATTCACGGATTATACAGTATTCAACGTCCCAAATGAAATCAATATCCTGAAAGCGCAGGTAGCGTAAATATCATACACTAATCTTGCAAACAATCTCCCCTCTTTATCATCTGGAGAACACTATTGGAGAACGACAAATATTACCCAAGAATATGTGCGTCAACAAATAGAGATGAGGGATCTCATGAGAAAGGAGATGCATGACTTACATGAAGCGTCCCAAGCCTGGTCTGGATCAAGAACCCGCAATGGATCTTCAAGGTCGGTAACTCACGAACGGGATACGACAAGGAGGGAAGTCATGGTACATCAGACTCCGTTAGGAATGCTAGCGGCACCCCATACCGCCGAAAGTACTGCAACAAGGAGTACTACATCCGAAAGTACCACAACAAGGATTACTACCGCAAGAAGTACCGCCATAAGGAGTACACAATGAGGAATGCCGGTGCGAAGAATGTCATGACAAGTAGCACCAAGGCCAGCACAGCTAATGGGGGAGCCCCAAACTCCTAACCCGCCAAGAGGAGTGAGAAGGGCTCTCAACGCGATCTTCAAGCAAGCAAGGACATATCGTTACGACCTAGATCTTTTAGACATGGAAGAGTCCAGAGCATACTCTTTGGAAGAACATAAAAGAAGAAGAAGAAGATTTTGACCAGCACACCAAGGAAGAGGCGATGACTTCAAGAATAAAAATAGTGAAGAAGAAAGAAAAGGTACAGAACCTCGGAAGGTCCCATCTCAAGAGAAATCTCGCAGGCCGACGGGCCAAAAAATTTTCCAACCGTGGAATCCTAAAAAGGGAAATCTGATACTGTTAACCATTTGGCATCAATCGAATCAACCGTTTGCCAGCACAGAGTAAACGACGAGCTGAAATGACACCCGTTCTTTATGATGTTGAAGGAATCAACTTAGCGATAGTTCAACTATTTACCAGCAGAGGCAATCATCTTCTTTTACGAGTTCAAATAGATGTTCATTGCCCAGTTCAAGAGCACGCAAACACCGCCCAAGGGCTCGTAAGCACTCCTAAAGATACGTCAAGGCTCCATTGAAAGCCTCGAGAACTTCATCATGCATTTCCAATGAGAAATGCCGGAGGTACACAAGTTAGAGCATAGCGTCGCTTGTGTCGCTCTGATCGTGGGGTTGCATGAAGGGCCATTTAGCTATGATCTTGGCCTCAAGAAGCCAAAAAAATTGGTCGGACTCCTAGAACTCGCAAACGACCACATTTACGCAGAGGAATCACGGCCGCACACTGGACCTTCACGAGTCCAAATGACTGGAGAGGGATATTGAGTTCAGCCTTACCACAAAGAGAGGTCAAAAGATCCCTTTCAGCAAAGGTAGACTCTGGAACACACACGGCAACCGCCCACGACAAATACAAAGAAATATGAAGACGAAAGACGCTGTAAAAAGACCCAAAGTGAACCAGCAAGCTCTCCGTCTCCTCCCCCCACACAGCGAGAGTCTTAATGACTAAGGTAGTGGGGATCATATAAAATAAAAAATATTTCAGAAAACTTTTTCCTTCTAAAGCCAGCGCACGGGCCCACAATTCTAGTCGGTACTATAAATAACATCAAGATCACAAGCATGATACTGAAGAGTGTTGACCCCTCCGCCGTCTCATCGAGGAGCTCATCAGAGTTGGGAAGTTGAAGAAGTTCGTGGCCCTGAAGCACAACTCAGAGACAAGGCAAGACACTTGCTGTGGATAAAGGCTGCAAACCAAATCCAACTAAAGTCAATCAAATTCAAGGAATTGTGTCTGCCATCTTTGGAGGAAACAAACCCGAAGATGCACAAAAATCTAGCCTGAAGAAGACAAGAATGGGAGAAGTCTTTTTGGCCACCATCTTTGGACCAGTCGTGTCAATCCATCTTCCTATCATCTTCATGGACACTGATCTATCTGTTGGGGCCAACCCCATCAACTAGACCATTGTGGTCACCGCCATCATCGAATATTTTCAAATTGGTAGTATTTTGGTTGATACCGAGAGCTCCATGAATATCCTATTCAAAGCGATCTTCGACAAAATGGAAATAGCTAATAATTGATTAGCTCCCACCTCCGAACCTTTATATGGACTTTCCGAAGAGAGGAAAGAAATGTGTGGAGTCATCCTCCTCTCCGTTACCTGGGAAGAGGAAAAGCAACAGTTCTCGGCGACAGTTGATTTCATAGTGGTCGAAGCGCCAAGCACATACAATGCCATCTTCGACAGATCGGTACAAAACAAATACAAAGCGGTGACTTCCACCTATCATGTCATTCAAAATCCCAGCCAGCAGTAAGATATTTATCAAGAAGATCTCCTCCTACTCAATCATGGAAAGGGTGGTTTGAATCCACTGAGATCCTAGAGCCTGTACCCGCATCCACGATGGAACCAGAGCGAACTTGTGAGCACAAATTTCAATAAAGAGCATCGAGACCAACTTATCGAAATCCTCAGTAACCATAAAGATGTCTTTGCTTGGACACCCGCCAAAATGCTAGGAGTCAACATAGACATGGTCTGCACATCGACTAAATGTCAATCAGAGGATGCACAAATTAGTCGATAAGTTGGTTGAACCAATTCAACAGGGAAATATCGAAACTACTGGAAGCCAGCTTCATACAAGAAGCACAATATCCAGAATGACCTATCAACATAGTAAGGGTAAAGAAAGTCAATGACAAATGGAAAATGTGCATAAATTTCACCAATCTAAAAGCAACATGTCCCAAGGACAGTTACTTGTACCGCAAATGGATGCATTGGTAGATTCAGTCGTGGGGTACTCAATTATGGCTTCTTGGATGCCTTCTCCGGCAACCATCAGATAATGATACATCTAGCCAACGCCGAGAAAACAACGTTTATTACTAAGGAATATGTTTATTATTATAATGTTATGCCCTTTGGCTTAAACAACCCTGGAGCAACCTATCAACGGTTAATGGATGTTATCTTTGCCAACCAGAAAAGGAAGAATATTGAAGCCGAAATGGATGACTTGTTAGTAAAAAGTAGAATGTCACAACAACATATACTTAATCTCGAAAAAACCTTGGCTTCACTGCGAAAATTTAAGCTCAAGCTCAACCCCCTGAAATGCACATTCGAAGCAACTTCTGAAATGTTTCTCGGATACTTGCTCACTTTCGAAGGGATAAAACCGAATCCGAAAAAGGTACATGCCATTCTCCGAGTGCCTCCCCCAAGGAACTTGCAAGGAATGCAGATCCTTACCAGATAAATAAAGAGCAAGTCACAACCAATTCATCTCGAAATCCGGAGACCGTTGCTCCCATTCTTCAAAAACATAAAAAATGTTGGTCAATTTGCGTGGACTGAGGAATGCAAGCAAGTATTCGCACAACTTAAGAACTTACTATCATCATTGTCTCTGTTGCACAGCCCCATGCCAGGTGAGATATTATACATTTACTTGGGGGTTGGCAGAGAGGCTATCAGCTCAGTGCTTATCAAGGAAGAGAACCAAAAATAAATTTCAATTTACTGCATCAGCAAAGTGTTGCAAGGAGCCAAGCAAAGATATATGATCATGAAAAAGTTATCCCTAGTACTTATTGTCTCGGAAGAAATTTGCACCCATACTTCCAAGCTCATACCATTCATGTGGTAACCGATCATGCACTAAAAATCGTATTGTCCAAGCTTGAGCAGTCGGGGAGATTGTTGAAATGGACAGTAGAGCTTCGCGAGTTTAATATTTTGTACACGCCTTGAACAACCATCAAGGGTCAGGTCATTGCCAATTTTCTAGCTAACTTATCCGAAAACTTAACAGAGGAATAAGTCAGCTTGGAGATAAGCCAAAGTTGGATAATTTACATAGATGGGGCTTTGGGAACCTCACGAAAAGGAGTAGACATTGTTCTACACCGCCCGAATGGGTACAACCTAAACCACTCCATCCAACTCAACTTCCACACCACCAACAACCAAGTAAAATATGAGGCATTGATCGCAGGCCTCACATTCTCATTGGGGATCAAAGTCAACCATTTACTAGTCAAGTCGGACTCCCTGCTATTAGTCAACCAAATAAATGGGATCTTCAAGACATGAGATCTTATTATGATGAAATATCTCACCATGACAAAGGTCGAAATAAGCATACGAGAACGCTTCCATATCAAACACATCCCAAGAGAAGAGGATTCGTTCACAAATTTCCTCTTCAAAGGGGAAAGCATCTGAAATCAGGGTCTATAATTCTCCACTAGTCAGTCGTGGACAAAGCCGAAATGCAATTTTACATATTCAAAATATCAATAGCTGGTTTGACCCCAACCTGCAATATCTGTCGACATAAAAGATGCCTACAGACATAGAGGATCTCCTCAGATTTCAGATCAGGGCTGTAAGTTATGCGATCATAGAAGAACAACTATTATGAAGATCTCTATCCTTCACTTCTCTAAAATGTGTCAGGGAGGAAGAGAAAAAAGGGATCTTGCGAGAAATCCATTTTGGAGAATGCAGTAGCCATCTAGAGAAGGAACGCCAACCAACCGAATATTGCTGCAAGGATACTTCTGCCCCACTCTCTGTATGGTCGCCGAAATGTTCTCAAAGAAATGCAAACAATGTCAGAAATTCGCCCAAATGAAGCTACAACCTTCTCACAAGATCCAACTGATAAACAACCCCTGGTCATTCGCTGTATGGGAAATGGATCACATCAGACCCTTGCCTCAAGGAAAAGGATAATAGAAATATATTCTGGTCATAATCGATTGCTTCTCTAAATAGATCGAAGCCAAGCCTCTGGCTCGGATTATCACTAAGTAGTTTGAAACTTCATTTGAAATGATATCAAATGCAGATATGGGTTATTAATGATAATCATTACAGACAACAAAACCCAATTCACAGATAAGAAGATGAAGCAATTCTGCAAAAAGCAAAGAATAAAACTCAAGTTCACCTTAGTTCATCATCCCAGGAGCGACGGTCAAGTGGAGGCTGCCACCAAGCTCATTCTAACTCTACTCAGGAAAAAATTGGAAGGGACCAAAGGGAGATGGCCCGAAATATAACCATCAGTCTTCTGGGCTTTGCGCACAACACCCACAACAACTACGGGATAGACACCTTTTGTCCTCTCCCGCGAGATAGAAGCAGTCCTTTCGGTAGAATACAATGTATTTAACTTAAGAGTCCCCACTGCATCAAGTTTTGAGGAATTTGAGATGGTTGAAGGGAGTCGAATGATAAATAATAAATAATTTATTTTATTGTCTATCATCAATGTTGCCTAAATTCGACAATATTGAAAAGATAGGGACTACTCTTTGGAAGACGTCGAAGACCCCCGGGCAACCTTACAATAGTAGCCAAGAGCCAGCATGAGCGTAAGTCTAGTAGGGGAGTCAAAGACCACTTAGAGTGAAGGACAGTCCAGTCCTATCCAATTATCGTTCAGAATTAAGAATATTTGAGAACGAAAAATTACAGAGTTTATTATGTTTACCAATTTATATCCTTTAGAGTACATCTTTAAACAATGATCAACATTTCATTAGTCTCATATCCTTCTTTTCCCCGGTAGTAGAGCAGGAAAATAAGGATACTGAAAAAAACAACGGGATATTATCAATCCAAAGTACAAAAATTGCCACGAACCAGATGCACTGACAACTAGTCTGCGGTAACAACTAAGTCATCTTAAAACCCGATATTCTCAAAAAGGGTAAAAACCACAAGATATGTTGTCATAAATGAGAATTTGATGATGTACACCATTGGGCCTTCCATTACTACTAATGGTTGTAGCCTCAAGGGGGACCACAAGCACCATAGAAAATTCAAGAAATCCTACCCATCCCACGGAAAATCTCCGACTAATACATTTGTTAAAAACTTTCATATGTTGGGGGAAAACGATCACGAGATAAAAGAGATTCCTTTTCAAAAAGACAATCTCCCTTCAAAATGTGACACGAACTCCCGTGCTCTCGAACCCAGGTAACTTTGACTGGGAAATGAGGGATAGGAACCTCATTATTCTGAGTTCAATGCGTGGGGAGGGTCTTTTGAAAGCAGCATAGTCAGAAAACCTGTCGCTTCCTCTTCTTTCATATTTCCATTATTTTCTAATAGTTAATTTTCGAGGATGAGTCTCCAATAGGAAACGAAGATGCTTTATAACCATAAAAGAAACCTGTAATCACAAGAGAAAAAATAGAAACACAAAAGAAAAAATAGTATCTCAGCGAGACCAATCAAAGCTCACCAAAATAACATCTCAAGAAATCTGAGTAAAAACATGTAATCCATCCGATACAAAACTGGTCAGCATAAAATAAAGCGAGAGCACAGAAAAAAGGCAGGCACTTCCGGACAAGTGAATGAAGTTGAACATAGATATCAAAAATTTATTATTCCAATTAGGTGCTACAAACACAAGTGAGTTATGATCACACTATGAACCCAACAATAAGCATAAAGGTACGCCAATTATTAACTTTTAAGGTAAAAATAAACCTTTTAGAGGATGGTGGAAACTATGTTGACTCTCATTAAACAGTTCCCCACATAAACACTCATCCTCTCCCAATTCCTCCTCATTCCTCACATGCTTCACCTTTTAAGGCGAGTTTGAAGAAGAGGAGAAAGATGAAAAAAATGAGGATGGTACCACCTGAAGCAAAAAAAACTTCTCAGACTCCCTCCTCAATAGCCACCAGTGTGGAGTTTGCATGACTGAAGAAAGTTAGGAAAAATATATGAATTACCAAACTGTCATATATGTTGCCCGCTTATGGCAGGAACTAACAAATGGATAGGATGTACCACCTTTGAATGTGGTGCTCCAGTACTTCCTTGCCCAAGGGTAGTGTCCCTCCATTTGTGGAGAAAGCTCCTCTTAGAATTGAATTCAAACAAAAAAATGTTCAAACTCAACAAGCTGAGAGTCCCCTCACTCGGTACTCAACATGTAGAGAGAACAAAATTGGTGACCAAACTTCACAAGGGTTGTTACTCTGACCCTTCGTGGGTTGCTCCCTCTTTCTTTGCAGGATTCGTAGCATTCCTCCATCTTCTAGCTAACTCGCTAATCTTTTTTTCGTTAGATTGAGTACAATCAGCAGAGTCCCCTCGTTCATTTATAGCAAAAAGCACGGGTAAGGACCAACGGGCTTTAGACCTTTCAGAAAATGATTGATGGGGAACCTGCCATGATAAAAACAGTTTACAACTCATGTCCCCAATAAAAGAATAGGAAGGCCACGCGACATAATAAAACATACGAAGCTGACCAATCAAGAAGTGTTACAGGGAAACGACGTTACAACAGTCAAATAATGTGAAGACCAAACTCAGACCTTGCACGAAAAAGCCAATAGGGATGTCAAATTTCAGAATTATTATTATTATCAAACTAATTATGCTCGAGGAACTTCCTGCAGCAAGCCGAACACCCTACCTGACATAAACAAATGTTCGGGGAACTCGAGCTCAAGTAGGTTTAAGAGATAAAGTGATACCAAACAATTCAAATATCACTTCGAGCACACAAAAGACTGACCGATAAAAAAGAAGAAAGGTTGCTCTATTTTCGTACCCTTGCAATAATACAAGACAAATAGCCTGATAAAGTACAGAGGTAAGACTTTCAACACTTACTTTTGATCACTACTTACTAGTTCATACGATCCTAGAGTGTTGAAGTAGATCACCATTCTAAGCAAGTATACTTCAACATTATAAGATCGAAGCCCCCTATCTCTCTCCCTTTTTCTCCAGAAAGGAAGTGTCAACCCTTCCAGAACCATCAAATTGAATCAAAAGGAGCTACCATGATGTGCAGTTCCTCCAAAAAATAGTACTGCAATCCTCTGGTAGCAGGGGGGAAGGAAAGGGGTAGGGAAAAGCCTGACGAAAGCAAAGTGAATCAGTGAACTTACAATAGAGACCGGAACACTCTCGCAGAGGTCAAAAGCAGGATAATCTCACCCCGTGAAGGCCAAAATTCCTAGTTATCTTGAGGGGGAGTGAGTTATCTCCACTTCTCAAAAGGGAACTCCCGTCCGCCTTGAACCCAAACATTCAGACTCAATGGGTCGGGAAACTCTTCTTTCGGCATTCAACACGTTGAAAATTCATGAACGCTGAATAAGACAAACAATCTGGTCAGGAACACTTCGTTTAGACATCGCTTTCCAAAACAGGCATATTGACAAAATTAATTGATTCAAAAACCAATACTGACCCATTACTTGCCTCTTTTGCAGAAAATAACGATAGTTAATTTTCTTTTATAGCCTCGGAAGAACAGAATCCACGGAAAGAGCCAAGAACACTAACCTTCTATCCATTTACGGAAATATTTCTGAAATAAATTACGTTCTGACCAAATTCCTATATCAGGACATAACTAGATGGGCCAGGCATTTACTTCTGAAATGAATACTAGAGCCCGACCACTTAGGCAAATTGTACGATCTAGAACAATAGGATATTATTCATGCTTATCCATAAAGGCTGGCCAAAGAGTCTTCATGGGACCAACAACTAAAAAGGAAAAAGTCTCCTTAACGCTCAAGTGAAAAAAAACCCCGAGGGATAAAAGCAAAGCAAGTTCCCTAGACACAAGTCCAAGCTCTAGTGGATCAACTACCCCTTCTGCGTGAAAGATGCAGTGAGTAGCGAGTGAGTCATCCCTAAGGCAAGTCTCAGCGGGTCCCCCACGACAACAATGAGAAGATCCTATTAATGTCTCGTGGAGGCTTGATTTACCCAAGGCGATGACTTACCTTGAGAAAACGATACCTGACCCGAGATGTGCAGTAAGACTTGGGCCAAATGACTCAAAATGATATATATCCTTTTATTCAAACTATCATTCCCTGGGACAAGGGTCTAAGCTCTGGGGGTCGACTCCCCTCTCTACACGAAAGATGCAGCGAGTAGCGAGTGAGCCGTCCCTAAAGCGAGTCTTGGCAGATCCCCCGCGACGACAGCGACAAGATCCGCTTGATATGTTTCGTGCGAGGCATGATCCGCCCAAGGAAATAACTTATACTAGGAAAATGATCACCAAGCCCAGGAATGTAACAAGACTTAGGCCAAAGGACTCATAAGTAACAGGGACAGAAAAAGAATACCTTTTCGGTAATCAATATCTCTCAGTTTGAAATTCAACATTCATTTTAATGTGCTTATACAAACACCAAAGTGTAGAATCTCACCAATTCAGACATCTATTCAATAAGAAGTACAAAAAAAATCAGATTATAGATCAGAGGGTCCTTCATTCTTTTTCTCAAACTCTTGTAGTTTATACAAATTATCTATGGACGAATCTAAACAGCCTTTATCTATCTCCATCTTCAAGCTGTACTTTGCATTCTGTTCAAGGTTATCCATCATCAACTCAACATATTCAGGCATATTGGGAAGTTCATCAAGGAATTCCTCCCTTGTCTTCTTCCCTTCCTGAGACTTCTCTTGATCGACGATTTGGCATTCTAACTTCAGGATTGCCGCATCTCTAAACTGAGATTATTCTTCGACAGTTGGGGATTGTGCCTCCAAGGCTCCCTCTAATTCGACAATCCTAGATTGCAACTCATCTACGACTTCAATCTCTTCTCTGACAACAAGGATTGCATCTTCAAAACTTCATTTAAATCAAAAATTTCTTTACGAAGTTTCTCATTCTCGATCCTGTGAGTTTCTAAGTCAGAAGACGCCTTGTTCTCCTCCAATAAGTTCGTACTTTCTGAAATCATCTTTTCAAGTTAGGCAACATATTAGAACTGCTTATCTGACAGTTCCTTCATCTTCTCCTCCAAGGTTGTTGCCTTCGCCGCCTCCACCTCTCGAGCCGTTTCCAAATCTTGACATTCATGATATAGCTGAAGATGAGACTGACACATCAAGTAAGTCACCTGCCAAGTATTCGCCAAATTCTCCATGACAAGGAGTTGTAGTAGACGACGATGAACTTTCATCCGATCCATCAGCAGAGAGAAATGGATAAGCGGCCCCATCTTAAAAGAGATCTCAAAGAAATTCTTCTCAGCCATCCAGTTTTTTGACAAATCGACGATGGCCCTTGTCTTCACTTTATTTAGTCGAAGTATTTCTCCTCTCATGCCAAATTCCCCACTCTGAGACTTCAAGCTGCAATGTTGTAGGAATGGATGAAGGGGCCATCCCAGCGAGATCCACCTTTTGTCGTTTGGGCGATGGACTGCCTGCTAAAGACCGAGATGGAATGTCTTTGCGCATAATCTTTTTTCCTTTATCTTCCTTACGAAACATTCCCGATGCAGGTATTTGGGGAATTGGCTCTGACACAACTATTTCTTCAACAGGAGCCTTCGTCTCTCTCAGGGGTGCAATCTTGATAAGAGGTGTCGGGGTGGGCTCGACCCACTCATCCACTTCGATATTGCCCAAATCGATGGCATTGTCAGCCCCTTAGGTAGGATCAAACCAGGCTTCTCCTCCCTTTTGAATGGATTCCAACCAATCTCATCTCCTCTAGCATCAAGACAAGGAGTCTCTCGTCTATTTCCAAAAAAAAACAAAAAAAGTCAAAATGGTAGGTAAAAGAACAGTAAACAAGTGAAGAGGACCCGTCAGAGAGAGTATCCCTCAGGACCCCAGACATGGTGAAGTACCTCACATCCAGCTCTTGCCCTTCAATACTCAAAAAACTGAGGCGTTTGGAATCACTTAAATCTGATTCAGTAATTGCAGGGATTAAAATAGGAGAGCCAGGCATAGTGGGGATTTCCCACTCTTCTTTCTTCCTCACAAAACAGAACTCCTCCTATGAGTTGACCTTGTTCTCAAGACCTACAAATGTTATCAGGGGGGAAGTAAAGACTAGTGTTCCATCTTTATTTCCTTTGGACTAATCATCAAATATAACCGGTTCATTGATCAATGTAGCTTGTGCCATCAGAGAAAAAAGATGAAAGTCGTTATCAGGAAGATCAAGTTGGGACGAATTTGAGCCAGCATCAATCCATAAAAGCCCAAAAACTCCTACATCTCCTGGCATATCAGAAAGCAGAGACCTAGTAGGAACTAATCGAAGTAACAACAAAATTCATCTTCCGCACATGAATTCAAGGCCTTGTCCTCTCTAGCCTCGCGACAAACAATCAATGATTCACATAAAGAGTTGCATCGAAAATGTCTTGAAAATGGGGGTCTTCAACCGTGAACCTTTACAAAAGTCATACAAAATAAACGTATCTCCAAGTTTTTCCATCTTTTTAGCCGCCATGCTGAACCGATGACCTCTAAGCTAATGGGAATCCTACGATCACCGTGTGAGGAGCAGAAGAAAAAGAAAAACCCAAAAGGCACAAAGACGAGAAAGAAAAGAACTCTTAGAGAGCGAGAATATATAAAAAGGAGAACCGACATATTGAACATTTAAATGGAGACACATCAAGGTTATAAGCATACATACCCACTCGAAAAGGAGCGACGTTTCAAATTCCAAATCATGCAAAAAACAGCCTACGCTTCCTCATCCCACGGAATCCCAAGAGAAAGTAAAATGAAGGGTCTCATTGTAAACAGGGATATAAAAAAAGAAGAAATTAAATTTCTTCAAAAGAATATTCATTGCATAAAAAAATTAGGCTTTAAAAGAGAAAAAAATAAATACAAACACAACAATATTGACTCAACGAGACGTCCTCGGGCAATCCAGAGAGTCATCCTTTCGAGCTTTCTCTAGGAAACGCTCCATGAGGTCAAGATGACGACCAAGATCCTCCCATTCAGGTGGCAACATTTCAACACAAACAAAAGTGGCATGGATTGACCTCATTGTTGCTTGGGTGATCACCGCCTGAACTTCCAAAAAGGCATGAGAAAAAAGATAGCATCTCCTCAGTCCTCACACTAGACAATCTTCTTTCCAAATCTGCATTTTCCAGATCAGCCACATAAGTATGAAGATGCTCATTTTCTCTTCAGAGACCTTCATCAAATTGGGCCTGCAAAGCTTCGAAGTCAAAAGATGTTTTGAAGCACGGTTTCAGAACTTTAGTGTCCATCTACTTGAAATGCTAACAATCAGCCACAGCATTATATAAATCTCTCTTCGAGCGCACCTGGTCTGTGAGAAAAGCTTTTATTTGGAGATCAAGTTTGGCTTTCCATTCAACATACTCTTCCAAATTACCTCAAAGAATCTTATCTGATTCCTCTAATACCTCTATTCTTGATTGAAGCTCTTCAAAGATACAGGCTTCTGCGGTAATCTGAGTCTTCAAGGTATTCAGGGTAACTTCCAAATCCTCTTTTTCCAATAGGAAGTCCCTGCGGAATAAACCCATTGCCAAGTTGTTGCTAAGCTTTCTGTTAAATGTATATGATGTTTTCTCTGATCTATGGAATCTCGGGTTCTTTAAACATCAGGAACTGATAACGAGACCCAATTGATACACCTACTAAAAATATTCTTCAATGAGCACCAATCTTTGGTCATATCAACTATAGAACGGGACCCCTCTTTATTCATCATCACAATTTTTCATTCCATGGACAGAGTAACCCACAGACTTTTCGTTGAGGGTCCTCCCTTCAAGCCTCTTTGACCTCTCTTTTACTCACTCAAGCCGTGAAGATGACGTGGCAACTCTAAGACCTCTTCTCAGCGAATGTGGTTCCTTTGTCCTTCGATAGCTCGAAAGCACTCCCCGAATTACCTGGAAACCCTCCCACGGCTGCCATATTCTCAAAGCGTCGTTGCGTTAGGATTGACCGATATCTCCTGCTTCTATAGCCCCGAAAAAGTACGCTTCATGTTTTTCATCTTTAACTTTAACAGTCAATGCAAGTGACATTCCTTCTGCGTCGTCAGCCCTAGTTGGATTGGCGAGAACCCAGAACGACAACCCTCTCACCAGCCAGCATATTCTCCAGAAAGTACGGGGAGGTATAGTGGGTGGCATTGATCTCTGCATTCTGCAACACCTCATAATTTTTTTTCCTCCACGAATGTTATCTCCACGGCCTCAACAGTCAGGGGCCAACTTGTTTGGAAACCCCATTATCCTCAACAATGAGGAGAAAAACACCAGATCACTCTGAGTTCTCATCAGAAACAAATAACGAAAAAAATTTGTAGGCAAAACAGACCCCTCTGCCTCGCAACATCGCCACCACTATTAAGCTGGCTACGACATTTGGGCTTATAACGACAAGTAGCCCACAAAAATTCAAAAGATCTACCACCTCCTGGCAAAGAGAAAAACATAAACTAGAAAGAAACAACTCAAGAAATACACAAATCTCATAGACATACTCGGTGTTGTGCATTTCTCCATTCTTCACTTCCCTGAAAGCTATTGAATCGTCAAACGCAATGGGACTACATCCGGGCCACATCCATGTCCGACTATGAAAGAGTAGGGTTTTCCCTTATCTCTGAACCAAACACCATCAAATACCTTCTGGAAGAAAATGCTAGAGCAAGAAGATGCAAGGGAAGTGCAAAGCAAGACAAAAGACAAGGAATCACTCTTTTCCTAATAAGGGCAACAAGGGGTACGGCAGATACGGACCTCAAATTAGAATTAAAAACGGAGCATACAACAACCCAAGCACAAGAATCAAAGAGCCCAAAAGTAATGAATTCATTTATTAATCCAATAAGAGGGTTACATCAAAGAAGAAAAAAACCAACACAACCCTCAAAAATAAAAAAAGTGAGACCATTCCTTTGTACATCTTCCATGCTAATAACCTCAACATTAAGAAGGCAATGGAGGACGAGCTGACCCCCGACTACAAGGTTCTCCGGATTTCTCAACTCCAAACGCTGCCAGAAGAAGGCTATCTCTACCTGCAAGCTTTCTCTGTCTTCCTCATATCATTGGTGGGAGGCAGATTCCATATCCAACAAAGGGCACATTTCACCTATCTCTTTTCCAAAGTCAGCCCTCTGCAACTGACCAGTTTGGGTGATTTCTCTATCGAAGTCTGCCCTTTGCTCTTGAAGTTGCAGGGTAAAGAACAATTCCCTACAATTTATCTCAGCAATCTTGGCATCCAATTCAAAAATATACATCTGGGCTTTCATGGGAAAACAATACAAAAACGAAACACGAACCTCTGATGCCCCCTAATCCATGGATACATAGCCAAATCGGCTACACGACCGGGGTCAAGTAACTCTCCTTCAAGAGGAGCCGAAACATGGCTGACTACATAGGCGCAATCTATAGCTCGTTCTTTCCTCTTTGAGGGATCCTCGACTCTTGCTCCATTCAAATCTAATATGTCCACATCCTGACCCATTAACTCTCCTGAAAACCATTGACATATTAATCGGTTAGGAGAGAGGAAGGATATGGAGAAAACCACACAAAATTACCCCCATTAGTGGAACCCTCAGCAGTCAGAAGCATTGAAGTTGTATCTTCGAGCACAAAGGCTTCAGGGATGCCATCCCCGCTAGGAGACCATTCCCTAGGTCCTTCATCAGGACCAGCCAACATATGTAAGAATTAAGAAACAAGAGGAACTATGATAAGAAGTCAAATAATTTACCCACCACAATCACACCACCGATGGTAGGGGAAAGCTCAATGGAAGGGAAAGTTTCTATCAGATGATTTAAATTCACCGAAAGTTTTTGCAAGTGCGGCTCCTCCTCCAAAACCTTCGCGCTTTTTTGGGACCACTCTTCATCCTGCAACTGGTGTTCCTTCTTTTTTGCCAACCATTCCTTCTCCCAACGGCAGATAATGGTTGTTGCAGCATCAATGAAATATTTGATCTTCATCTCACAACAAAACGCCTCTACTCTTGTAGATAAAAAGGCTCCTAACGCGATATACAGAAATACATTTTCCGCTCCTCCACAACCTTATATAACCTCCAAGGACAGTACAAGCATCATAAATTTTGAATAAATATCATAATAAATGTTATTCGAAACCCAAAATTAACTTCTGTTTTTTACACAGGACAATAATGAAGTGAGGCCAAAAAAGGTAGAAGTACCCTATTACAAAACACACCAAAGAACCGTTCCAATAAATCAAGCCTAGACATTTGAAACCAAAACCCTCAACACCTCAACAGGACAGGTGAGTCAATATAGCTTATTTTTATGCGCAAAAGCCAATGCACCCAAGGAAAGAGAGAATTCATGAACCACAAATGAGCAATCCGGGGACTACTCCCTGTCGAAATTGCATCAAAATAGCATGATAATGCTCCCGGGAGAAGTTCACTCCAGAGACGTTAATAATGCAGTCAAAAGGGAGAAAATCCAATTCCTCGCAGGATAAGCCAAAGAGCTGACAATGCATATAAAGAATTTTATCCCTGAAAGCGCGTTATGTCTCGGCATCAAAGGGCTCAAAGGAAAATCAAAGAGGATGATATGTTTATTCCCTCATTCTTCTTGCAGGAATCACAAAAACCTGATCAAAGAGTTGAGGGAATCAGAGAACTAAATGTATACACAAATACCAGATCATGATGATTTTCGACTAGTCAAAGTGGTTGGACCCGCCCTACCAACCAAAGTAGCAGAGTTAAACCCACCAGCCGAAGTAATTGGGCCTACCAACTAAAGTGGTTGAACCGGGACTACCAGCTGAAGTGGTTGATTTAAGCTCACCAACCAAAGTGAATAAAGGATGCTCAAACCGAGAAATAAATGTCTGTTCAGCATTTAATGAGTCGTCTGACTTTTGAGGCCAAGCTTCTTGCCCAAGCCAAAAGAACGCAAATCACGTCATTAACATTGGATTACGCACCAGGTGTAGATCATGTCTACATTAAAGCCTTCCCATCCAGGATGTCAGAGAAAGCTTGTCAGTGAAGTTACAAACACTATAGTCATTACTTCATGATTAATTGTCCCTCATGTATAAAAGGGAAAAAGAATACTCTGTGACATTCCTTCAAGGATCTCTCTCTCTCTCTCTCCTTGGGTCCTCTCTATCCAGAGAGCTTGAGGCATCTTTGTGAAATTGCCCCAACTCCATCTTGTCGGAGATCATAATTATATATGCTTTTGCAATGTCTCCATCGAGAGTTTTCCTTCATCTTTCTCTCTCCTGATCTCCGTCAATTTCATAGTCATACGGGGTCTTCTACTGGATTCTATGTATTCACGGAGAATACGGGATCTTATGTGCCAAATGGATTCAACACAAATAGATGGTCATACAAGAGTAGTGCACCACAGAATTGTAGAAATCTTCTTAGATATTTTGTGAGCAGAAATATTTGATAGTGGGATCCAGATCCTTCCAAAGAAGAATGAACATCTCCTAGCCGAGGAGAATGACATGGGAGCTCCCCGCATAATTGCGGGATCGAAAGCCCCGTGATCTCTTGATCGTGAGACTCGCAATCCCATGAAATAAGGGAGACCAGCCGAGTTGTTTCCTCTTGGTTTCCTATTTCCTACAATTCATAATGTTCCTAATGTTCCTGCCTTATTTGTGAGAATTCATAATGTTCCTGCCTTATTTCCTATTTTTTTATTTTTAATTAGGGTTATTTTCTATTAGGACTTTATATGTTGTTCTTTTCTGGTTTAGCAAACTTTTGAGATTTATTTGTGTTTTAAAGATTGTATCTCTCATTTCTATCCTAAGGAGTGTTGCATCTTTTTCCTTTTGCAATTGATGTTTTTTAGCTTGTTCATAAATATGTGGTGAATCTCCTCGACATCTGCACCGCACCGCTTCGTTGTCTGTCTCGCTATTTTCAATTGATAGAGCCGTAGAACATCATCTATCCCCCTTCAAATATCATTGATTACCCATATCTTCATTCCCTTACAATCCCCCCCCACTTCCTTGCCAAACCTGCTTCCTAAAACACCTTCTAGGAGCCTTAGGACGATATCACACAATTAAAGAAACTTTAATTGATATCGATCACTAAACAAACTATGATTGAATAATAAAATACAATCAAACATCTTTGAATCAAAATTGAATTAATTTTGTAACCATCTTCAATCTACAATTGACTAATGGTCATGCTATAAGAGAACCATCTTCGTACCAATCATCTATTATTGCTATATCTATTATGTTATATATGCGGTGATCGAATAATAGAATGATTTATTCAAACTACGAAAGCACTTTTCAAGCCTTATTCAAATCCTGAAAAAGGTATTTTCAAAATATGTTCAAATCTTATTCAAATAATATTCAAAACTATCTCTAGAAAATGATTCAAACCAAAATTCAAATAACAGTTCACATCAAAATCAAACAGGGTTGAAAAATATATCAATTTTTTTAAAAATATTATCGCCATAATGAATAATGTAACATAAGCATAAATTATTTGCATTTCTTGGCAATTCAGTTGAATTATCATTGGATTCCTTATAAGACATTAATCTTACCTCATAGGATTATCAATTATAAATAGATATTAAGGTTTCCATAATAATCAAACATGAGATGAATATTTCTTGTTCTCTAATTGAGTTAAGTTTTTCATGCAAACTATTCCAGATTATGCAAACAAAGTTCATCTTCCTTTCGCCTCCTCTCTTCAATTTTTCAAGGCCTCGCAAATCTTCCACTACATCAAGTTGATCGTGCGATACACTTTAGTTAAGGCACCTAGATATAAGAGGGGATTTCTTTCTCACCCTTTCACTTGGGATTAAAGTTTCCTACATTCTTTTCTCCCTATCCAGTTAACTAGGCTTTTTCCCGAAGCAACATGGAATCACCATGGGGAGGAGAGTGAAGAATTTTAACATTATAGATTTCAACACTACGTTCGGGACTAACGATATGGTGGCTACTTTTTGTTGGAGGAAAATCTCAACAGCATTTACATAGCATCCATAATCTTTCATATAACATAAAAAATAGTACTACTTCAATTTTTAAAATATAAAATACATCTTCTCATGTATATATGTTAAAATTGAGGAAAAAAATTTCTGTCTGAACTCCTTGCGTAACTCTACTTGTGGACTCCAATAATATGTCATCACGTGTGTTAAATTGCGGAGGTTATTTCGGGGTTATTGAAGTGGAATCACAGAGATTATTTCGGGGTTTTATTTCGGAGTTATTGAAAAGAAACTTATATATTCCACTTCAATAACCCAGAAATAACCCCAAATAGCCTCTGCGATTCCACTTCAATAA
>NEWO01000083.1:463247-484535 GCA_003013225.1 Phalaenopsis aphrodite
GTTTGTCCAGCACCACTTGTGGTTGATTTTCCTGCTAGAGAACAAATTCCGGATTATATGCGGGAAACAACCGACCTTTGTTGTAGCAAATTCACCGACTTGTCAGTATGCTATGTTTTTAAATTGCTTTATATGTTCTACTTTCGTATAGATTTGACGCAACATTCATATGTTTGAAATGCAGAGGTGATTTAGTTATTAATATGGGACATGTGTCGTTAACACGACGTTATCTAGATGAACTCCTCAAGGAAGGTTAGATGGGAAACGAACAGGTCGATTGTTTTGCAATGTTGATAGAAGCTAAAAGATGTCAAACACCACATTTATATAAATCTTACTTATATGTCTCTCCATACCACTGGGTAAATTTTCGCATTCCTTTCACCTATAACGTACCTTAATACATCTAACACACCAACCTTATTCTTATGTGATATGTCTCTCCTTTTATACAGCTATATAAAGTCGGAAATGTTAAAGGATTTGTAGAGCACATTACAACAGCAAATGTTGTGAACACTAAGTTGATTTTACTTTCAATAATAAATAATCAGCATTGGACATTACTAGTTGGGGCAATAAAAGAGCGTACATGGAGATTTTACGACTCCTTACCAAACAGAATGCATATGAATATCACCGATGCCATTGTAAGTAATTGTATATACTACTGAGTTGATTTTACGACTCATATTTATCTTCAAATAATTGTGTAGATTAAACATTTTTGGAATGATGTTGGCCAAGTTTTCCAATTGACATGAGTAAATGGCCGATACATATGGCCAGGGGCATACCAATAGAGAGCAACAGTTTTGACTGTGGAATATTTGTATGTAAATATATGAAAGTAATAGTGTAAAAGAATAAAGCTGATTGGAAAGAATACTTGGAATGACAGAAGTGTATGCCACTATTTAGAGCTGAAATGGGATATGAGATATGCAAATTTGCTTTGTCAAGAACATGATCACAGGTTTATGTCTATTACCATTTAACCCTTTAGTCACCCAAGAAATCCTCGTTTTTGGCTAAAGTTATTAAGGAATGACATTATTTTTCTTTGTTTATAATGCAGATCCAGGTTTCACCAAGGCAATATCATTATTTGTTCGCTCTTAAATACATGCACTGGGTAGTTCCTTTTTAATAGTAACACTTCCCTGGAGAAGCATGCTTTTAATACCTTCCATTTTGAGATTCTGTAGCTTTCGCTGATTTTCATTGTTTTATGTAATCGCATGTGAAATGTGGCTATGATTTTGAGAACTATGCCAAAAGAGATATTGTGAATTGGCGTTGGCATAACCTGTTGAGTTCTGCTTCAAAAGTCAGCCTTTGGACTTAAAGAAAGGCTATATCATAAATTTTTTTGTTGAACTATTATTTAAAATTATAGTATTTATAAATTTTAGCGGAGAATCAACTTTTGTATAACCTGTAGTGATGATTTATTCTAATTTCTTGATTTGTTCCGGAACAAAAGCAAAATTTAAAGGACGCATGCTGCGAGACTTCAGATTTATTGTTGGGGGAGCAGCAGTGTTGATTATATACACTGATGGATAGTTTTAAAAAGCTCGTTGTTGATGAATAGTTTTAGATTTCTTTTTCTAACAATGTACTATATGTTTTACTAATAATGTATTATACATCTGATGTGATTGAAATGTTATGGCAGACTAAGTTTTCTTTCCCACTTTTATCAAACGATCATATCTATAACTAAACTTGTCTGCAAGCAAATCTTGTGCATGAGTGGGGGAAGGTAGATTAAATAAAACTCTTATTTTTCATCGACCGAGAACAAAGCAATATTCCTAACAGAGACAAGGTATCTTTCAGAAGGTGAAAAGAAAAACAGATAATTAATGAAGTATGCATGAGATTTCAAATTAAACACTTACCATGATATGGCACATCCTCTACTACTTACCATGATATGGCAACATCCTCTACTACACATTCTTTCGTCTCCTTAAAAAGTGAGACAATATAATAGTGAAGTTTAGTTACATACAATCCATGGAAGTACAGTGTGATTGTATGCAACTAAAAAATCTTGAATAATAAAGTTGTATAAAGTTGTATGTGAGCAGACAGATATCTGAGCATATAAAGCCATCTTTTCTACCAAGCTAACATTCTCAACAGAAAGCCAAATTTTGACTGGAGCTACAGTTCATTTGATGGAGAGAGCAAACACAAATGAAGTCATTATTTGGTCTTTGTCTTGGTCTGCGGTCCTCACAGATAATAATTTCTTTTTTATTTGATTTTGATTATTTAATACTTGAAAATCTACAATCTTATATATGAACTTGGCAAGGTGGTCGTAAAAATGTATATATACATATATTTTATAATAAAGGAGAGGTGCAAGAGAAGCTAAGTCGGACGATATTCAAAAGGGCTTCATTCAAAGTAATAAAAATATCAAGGACTTTATAATTGTGGGCATTTCCAGCTTATCGACAACGATCATTTCCAGATTTTAAAGGACTATATCAGCTAGCTTCCTCAATGATAAATTTTCAATAACAAAATTACCCAGATAGAGTTGCATCTAAATTACGTTACAAGAAATTTAATGGTATATTTTAAAATTACATTGTTAGAAGCATGACATCTAAATTCTAGATAGAGTTACATATAAATTGTATCTAAATTACAGCACGGATAGAAACGATGACATCCAGATAGATTATTAAATTTCATTGTTAATTATGTAAAACAATAACATCTAAATTGATACATTTCTTTTTATTGACTTCACAAAGCAGAATTGATCAACTGTGTATTTGTAAAATTCAATCTTTTACATAAAATCATCAAACTTTTAATGTCATTGGTGAAAAGCTTATTTCCAGCCTTAAAAGCTTTTATTAACCATATAGACTTGAGCTTGTTTTCCTCGTATAATAAATTCTTAAGCTAAATCATACAGGCATCTTCCTCCAAAACTCTATAAAAGAAAGAAATCATAACATCCACTTATTTGCACAAGATAAAATTCTTCTACAGCTATGATTTGCTTAAGATAAAATTCTTCTACAGCTATGATGCCCACATCTTTTATAGAAATTCACTCAATGAAGGCATTGTTGCCGCATCAATTGACTCCGTCATCATGAGTGTAAGATTCTCTATTCCGTGGAGCAAAAGAATTCTGCAATTGATAACAATGTATTAGAGAAAACTTGAAACCACCCCAAACAACATCTGAAATCGAACAAATCACCATTAAATTTGAACCTGTGTTAGGAAATCAGGAAGTGAGCACGTGGGTGGATGACACTGTGATGATTCTGGTTCTTCAGTTGTTGAAACATTTTTTTGTTTTCCTATGTATACAATATTTATGGCTGAAAATTAATGGTTTGTTGAAATATAAGAAAAAGGGTTAGAGTTTTCGAATATACCTTTGAATCTTTTATTTTTCTCCCAATACCCTTTTAGTCTCGCATTAGATATACATTTCGGGCGCATTTTGGTAGGATCATTCAGATTTGATTCGCTGTTGATAGGTTTTTTTTATTTTTCTTTTGTTAGCTCCTACCTCTATAACATTTACCAACCAGTATGCATCAATATCCAATGACAGTTTCTTCATTGACTCCCTCATGCGCTGCTCAGCTTCTGGATTGCCCTTTGCTTTTTGGGTGCACTGATAAGCTGTTTTTTGCATGTGTGCTTGGAAAATTATATCGCTTTTAATATCATGCGAGGATTGTGACTGTTGCAGATGCATGTACCCAGAACTGTTATACACATCTCTTTTTGTATTTTCAGACCATCTCAATAATAAGTATTTAACAGGTATCTTCTTAATATGTAGAAAGTTTAAGACTCTAAGAGAGTGTGAACATAGTAGCCCCATCATTTCGAACTTTCTGAAGCTGCACTTTATATCCAAACTCGAACTGTCGAAGTGAACAACCCAAGTAGTGTTGAACATGTGATCATCCAAATTCTTAATGAAAAACTCATTCTCATTGTTTGTAGAGGCATGTAATTGAAGACCACAGGACCCGTGTATAAATTCTTCCTCAAACATTGTGTACAGCTTCCTTGAATAAAATGCAGTTGTTTGCCTCAGTATTGGGCTGCTCTTCGCGACAGGAGTAATCATAGATTGATCACATTTGAAATCCTTGTCCTTTTCATTTCGCCTTCATGTTCTCATTACATTTTCAATGCACAAGAAATAATATGTAATAGAACTTGTAGGTTTTGAGACACCATGACATATGTTATTAATTGACTCACTCTTCTGTGTCGATAAAATTCTCGTTCCAAATATATTCTTATTAAAAGCTATAGACCACTTATATTTAATCTTGTACATATCATCTAACCAAATATTATCCTGGAGATTACCTGTCTCAATTATCACCCTTCATGTATCATCAAATTCCTCTTCAGACTCGTATTTGCTCAAGAATTTATTAAAAAAATTACTGACAATCCTATTTCGCACGCCGCAATGAACCTTTGTAGGCAATTTCTTATATATGTACCACTGCATAATCTATGTCATGTATTTGGCAAAATTTCTGCTATTGCTCTAGTCATAGTCTGATCCTGNTAAATTGATACATTTCTTTTTATTGACTTCACAAAGCAGAATTGATCAACTGTGTATTTGTAAAATTCAATCTTTTACATAATATCATCAAACTTTTAATGTCATTGGTGAAAAGCTTATTTCCAGCCTTAAAAGCTTTTATTAACCACATAGACTTGAGCTTGTTTTCCTGGTATAATAAATTCTTAAGCTAAATCATACAGGCATCTTCCTCCAAAACTCTATAGAAGAAAGAAATCATAACATCCACTTATTTGCATAAGATAAAACTCTTCTACAGCTATGATTTGCTTAAGATAAAATTCTTCTACAGCTATGATGCCCACATCTTTTACAGAAATTCACTCAATGAAGGCATTGTTGCCGCATCAATTGACTCCGTCATCATGAGTGTAGGATTCTCTATTCCGTGGAGCAAAGGAATTCTGCAATTGATAACAATGTATTAGAGAAAACTTGAAACCACCCCAAACAACATATGAAATCGAACAAATCACCATTAAATTTGAACCTGTGTTAGGAAATCAGGAAGTGAGCACATAGGTGGATGACACTGTGATGATTCTGGTTCTTCAGTTGTTGAAACATTTTTTTGTTTTCCTATGTATACAATATTTATGGCTGAAAATTAATGGTCTGTTGAAACATAAGAAAAAGGGTTAAGAGTTTTCGAATATACCTTTGAATCTTTTATTTTTCTCCCAGTACCCTTTTAGTCTCGCATTAGATATACATTTCGGGCACATTTTGGTAGGATCATTCAGATTTGATTCGTTGTTGACAGGTTTTTTATTTTTCTTTTGTTCGCTCCTACCTCTATAACATTTACCAACCAGTATGCATCAATATCCAATGACAGTTTCTTCATTGACTCCCTCATACGCTGCTCAGCTTTTGGATTGCCCTTTGCTTTTTGGGTGCACTGATAAGTTGTTTTTTGCATGTGTGCTTGGAAAATTATATCGCTTTTAATATCATGTGAGGATTGTGACTGTTGCAGATGCATGTACCCAGAACTGTTATACACATCTCTTTTTGCATTTTCAGACCATCTCAATAATAAATATTTAACAGGTATCTTCTTAATATGTAGAAAGTTTAGGACTCTAAGAGAGTGTGAACATAGTAGCCCCATCATTTCGAACTTTCTGAAGCTGCACTTTATATCCAAACTCGAACTGTCGAAGTGAACAACCTAAGTAGTGTTGAACATGTGATCATCCAAATTCTTAATGAAAAACTCATTCTCATTGTTTGTAGAGACATGTAATTGAAGACCACAGGACCCGTGTATAAATTCTTCCTCAAACATTGTGTACAGCTTCTTTGAGTAAAATGCAGTTGTCTGCCTCAGTATTGGGCTGCTCTTCGTGACAGGAGTAATCATAGATTGATCACATTTGAAATCCTCGTCCTTTTCATTTCGCCTTCATGTTCTCATTACATTTTCAATACCCAAGAAATAATATATAATAGAACTTGTAGGTTTTGAGACACCATGACATATGTTATTAGTTGACTCACTCCTCTGTGTCGATAAAATTCTCGTTCCAAATACATCCTTATTAAAAGTTATAGACCACTTATATCTAATCTTGTACATATCATCTAACCAAATATTATCCTGGAGATTACCTGTCTCAATTATCACCCTTCATGTATCATCAAATTCCTCTTCAGGCTCGCATTTGCTCAAGAATTTATAAAAAAAATTACCGACAATCCTATTTCGCACGCCGCAATGAAACTTTGTAGGCAATTTCTTATATATGTACCACTGCATAATCTATGTCATGTATTTGGCAAAATTTCTGCTATTGCTCTAGTCATAGTCTGATCCTGATCAGTGTAGATTGTTATTGGATGATTATCACCCATGATACGCATGATGGTTTTAAAAAGCCATTTGAACGAGTCTGTCATCTCCTCCGACAAGAATCCGACTCCAAATAAAACATTATGTCAATTGTGGTTAACACCAACAATAGGAGCACAACATAAGTTATATTTATTTAACATATAGCTCGTATCAAATATAATCACATCTCTAAAGCAATCATAATCAAGCTTGAATGTCCCGTCGCTCAAAAAAAAAACTCATCAGTCTGCCGCTCACATCAGTTTCAAAATCTCATTCAAACATGCTATCATCGGCACGTCTCTCTGCAAACAACTGCAATAAAGCATTCACATCACCATTTTTAATTTTACATCTCCTCCCTCTGAATGAAATTGAAAGCATCTGTCTTTGTGCATTCCGGGTTCTCTACACCCCCAACTTCTTGGGCTAGGAAGTTAAAAGCATCTTTTGATCTAATCCCAGATTGTGTCATGGATCTAAGCACATCTGCATTTACTTCACTTATCTTTCTGATGGAACGCAACAAGTGCTTGTCACCAGGGTTCGCTCATGAGTGGTTATGAGATTCAATTAATTTTTTAACTGTCCAATTGACTTCCTCATCAACTCCGTATCGGATCATTGCAAGACAACCAGTTCTTGTTTCTGCTCTTCTATATTTAACAATTTCTGCAATCTTAAGCTCTTTCTTAAAACTTGCTTTTCCACATACGAAGTCCTTCGTCTTGATATTTCTGGAGTTAGTCCAAAACGTAGAGTGATTTTTACGAACACTTAATCCAATATGATGAGCGTAAGCACAATACACTTCATAAGCTTCGTTTTCATTGTGGACCAACGTTTCGAGTAATATGTTTGTTCTTTGCTCGGTACAACTAGTATTGCTCTCACCAAACTGCAAAGAATAAAATGTTAGACTCAATAGAAAGCTCAAAAAACATCCCTAACCTTTATAATGACACCTCAAAATAAAAAATCTTCAACTAACCTAAAATCATATACCTCTAAAAAACTCACGCCACCAAATACTTTTATATTTTTAATTATCTACAAACACACGCCTCCAAAAACTTGAGTCTAATGAAGGATACATTAATTACTCCAATATTTACTTCACTGTTTTTATTAGACATAATATCATGCAACTATGCAAACATAACACAACATACATACAAAAAACAGATATATCCTAAATATAAGAAAACCATAACAACAAAGAACATAAAAGAAAACTCTAAACTAATTATTATAACAACACATATCCAAACATGCCTCCACTTTAAGTTCCACTTCTTCTGTCATGTCCGGATAACGTCCATCTTCTCCTTCTGCGACATGCATTGCGTCGAACATAAACTGGCACTCTCTGTAGTCGTACTCCATCTTCAAGTTCAAGAGGTCGAAAAGCAAGAAACTGCCGCTGCAAGAGAAAATGACCAGAGAACAATGAAACAGTAAACCTAGCTGCTTAAATATCATGCTTCGCGCTCACCAATTTAAATCATGTACAGCGTAGTTACATTCAGGGTACACGCGCGGTTGCAACTAAAGGAGCATAATCCTCCGTTACATGGCAGTTACAACATGGGTACAATCTCTAATTTATGCGATAACAAGCGTTGTTCCACTATACGGGCTTGAAAGTCTATTATATGACGGTTATAATCGAGTTACAGCGATAGTACAAAGCTACTTCCGTGGCGACGACGTTAAATCGAAGTTTCATTCACGTTATACCCGCGGTATAACGGGAAGGTTACAACCAGGTTACAAAAAATTTATTGTCGCGTTACATATTTCTTTACCGCGGAAGTTATATCTGGGGTATATCACGATTACAAGGGCGTTACATGACCCTGTACCGCGGAAGGTATAGCTTGGGTATACTCCAGTTACAAGCGCATTACATGGACCTGTATCGCGGAAGGTGCATGGCTAGTATATCCCGATCACAATCATGTTACTGCAGGCCAACCGCGGGATATATAGGAAGGGTATATCGGAGTTACAGATCAAGGTACAAACGACTTACACCACGGGTCGAGTAACGGGTCGCACGCGAATTTATTTTGATTTATTATATTTATTTAATGCACTGGGCTCGCCGAAAATTATGTGGCGTCTTCTGATTGGATATCACACGCATCTCTGCGTGCGTCTTAAGTAGGCAAATATTTTCCCTTTCGAAGGACCGAGTAAAGCAGAAAGCTCAAATAGGCCATTTCAATCTTACAGTCAAAACTTCCCCTCTTTTAGCAATGGAACAAGAAATGCGAACAATAGAAGGATTAGTTAAAGATTTTTAAAGTAATTGTAAAGATCCTGGAGTCGAATCCGTCCAGATCCAATTTACGCATTATCGCTGAACACATCCAAAAACAAATAGCAACAACAACAACAAATTATAATGGAAGGGAAAGAGACGGCACTACCTTCATCTTCTTCGAGGTAAACGATCCGGCTCCCTTCTCTTGCTCCGGCGATGGCAATGGAAACGGCGTCGTTCTCGACCCCCATCGCAGGAGTGTTTATGCTTAATTTGAAACCCCTTCGCTCCTTCCTCTCCAGCTCACATTCGGCGTTGACCTTCTCCCCATCCTCCTGAACCTTCTCCCCATCCTCCTGAACCTTCTCCTTCCTTCTTCTCTCGGAAAACCAAACCGACTCCATTTTCCTCCGCACCGTCCTCCTCGTTTCAAACTGCACTCCTTGGATTATTCTTGTTTAAAGCCTCTCGCTGTCTGGAGTACCTAAGTTGAGTGCGATATGGAAATCCAAATTTAATACATTTTAAATATATTAAAGTTTAAATTTTAATAATATTTTGACATATGGGAGAAACTTATATTCTTATCAAATAATATTTATAATTATTTTATTTGTAATTATAATATTTATTATTTATATACTATACTTATGATTTTAATTTCCATATTTGTTAAAAGTTTATTTTTTTCCCCTAATTTCGTCGGGGAATTTACATACATATCACTTAATTCTTATATATTTATATGTCTATATTTAATTTTTAATTTTTTTATACATACCAACAAATTTTGAATCGCTTATATATATATTTTTTAAATAACATTATTAGTTATATTTGGAAAGAAAAATACATAAGATAAAAATTTTAGGTGTTAGATATGTAAACTCATAAGAATTATATGGTATGTGGCATAAATTTATCTAGTTTACATACATACCACATATCTCTTAAATAAATACATGTCTTTCACATAAATATCACATTAAAAATAATGATGCATGCCAAAGGCCTATGGCAGTAGAGTGACATCACACATTTACGAAATTAATGAGAAGTAAGCAGGAGGAGAACTCAATTTTTACATGAAAAATTCTGAAAATGTGAAAAGCTCACAAAGTCTAGGCTAGTTAAAATAATCTACTATGAATAGAGAGTACATATGCGCACTCATCTTCTGAATTATGGAAGATTTGAGTTATAAAGTTGACCATTGTAAATTTATAATTATAATTTACTAATAATAGTCATTGTATAGTTGTAATGAATGTAGTTCTTAGTAGATTGCAAGTCGTAGTCCATTGTTAAGGAGACAGTTGTTCGTCATGAGTGTTGTAGACTGTGGTTGCAGTGTCAGTTTGTTATATAGGATGTAATTGAAAGTCGTGGTAGTAGTTAGTCATGTGGGTTGCATATAATTACTTCAAGAGCGTTGGTTGACCTCAATGATCGTAGTAGGATGTTGTAGGAGTTGTGAGCCATGTAGGTTGCATTTGGTCACACAAGGCATAGTGGTGAGCTACAATGACGTTTGTAGTAGGCTACAGAGGCAGGAGTCACGAGCTGCACGAGTTGTAAGTCATGTAAGACGTAATAGATCACGTAGGTCACAGAGATGAGTTGGGATGACGTTCGCAAGGTGCAAAGAATGCAGTTGGGAGCTGCAATAGCTATGATAACATCTGTGGTCACTAACACGACTCGCAATTACACAGTTATTTAGTTTCTTGGCAAAAAACTTGACCAAATTTCTTTAGGCAGCTAGCGTACAAAAATAGATATGTTATAGTGTTTAGAATTTGATATATAGTTTACACACTATGGGTTCTACGCAAATATATGTATCATTCAAGTAATATAAAGTTTTCTTTAAAACTCAGAGTATTGATCCCACAGACAAGCGAGGTAATAAATCCCAAAGACTAATTCTAGTATACTACTATCAGTCCTAGTTTGGAAAAAAGATTAGGGGTATTTTCTATCAACTACTCCTAAATAAAAACCTAAATCTAAAAGTTAATCTTAACAAAATAAATTAATTTTGTGAATTTTGAGGTGTAAACACAACATTTCTCTTGTTGTGATCTAGATAATGTATAGGAATATGATGCTTAGAATCTAATTTGGGCAGTGACAATATGATCAAAAATCTATGTTGCCTTCTTCCGAGTGTATAATGTAGCTTAGTTAACCTAGGATCGATTCCTTAAAATACTAGATTGTCACGACAAAACTTCCAGCCTCTCATCCTAGGGTCTCCTTCTCCTAATAGCCCTCTAATTGGCTCAATCTTATATTTAAGGTATGAAGCCTTAGATCAAATTGGTAAGAATCTAACTTGTCACCTTAGAAACACCTACACTGAACAACGAATATCTCCCTAACATTGCATTGAATCTTAGGACTACTCTTCCTTCACCCATAAGCTCAATGTGGTTCCTCCTAGTTTTTAAAATCACAGCCCTTTTAAGTCAAATTTTAACATCCAGATAGAATATGTAAATGAATCAACATACAATATGTGCAATGATCCACACGCAAAAAAATGCCACGAATGGCCAAACATATACAATGCAACCCAAAAATGCTTAACCCGAAAATGCTTAATTGTACATTGAACTCATCTTAAGGACCTCACATAGGTACCTAGGGTTGACTCTCTTGGTTCTGTGGCAAAGCTGCCTCCGACTTTGGCATGGAAATGTGGAGGACTTCACCCTTTGATTCTAACAGGGGAAGTCTTTCACTGTTCGTAGGGCAAACTAGCTATATGGCCTTTTTCCATCTTACAAATGCCCACAATTTCATAGGATGGATTAGCTACAAAGCTTTTCTCATCCTTTTAGATCGACCTCTCCAACCCCTCCAAAGAAGGTTGGGAGCACCGAACTCGTAGAAAACTGGGATTCCAACCCACTTGGTAAGGACTAAGGCTCGTAAAGGGGAAACCACTCAGCTCAGAATAGGACTTGACCACACACGAAATTTCTAACCTTTGGCTACCTTTAGAAATTGATAGTCAAAACAAAATAGGAGTGTAGTTCGTGGCGACTAATGTTGGACAACCATGCTCAACCCTTGTGGGTGGATGAACCCACATCGCAAAACCTAGGTTAATCTTGGGTCGATTAGGAGTTAGGAAATCTCACCACAATGAAGGTTGCATGCATGTTCTTCACGTTGGAAGCTCTCTTGTTGATAGGAGAGAAGCCTACATCCCGACGGTGCTCCGACGATGCTCAGATGATCCTTCCCTGAGCTAGAAAAGCTCTCATCATGCGTAGGAGAGTGGATGCATTGCTCCCAAGCTCCTCCTTAAGGAACCTCCCCACACCCTCACAAAATGTGGAAGATGGAGAAAATGAGAGAGAGGCAGAGAAGAGGAGGAAGAAGATGAAGCAAGGTAAGATAAACCCCTCATCCTTGCTCTTTCTTCAAAAGGTCTCTCTGATAGACCTTCGAATGCTCTCTCACAGCTTTCCCAAAAGCTCCTTTAGCTCGCCAACGAAGAATAAGAGGGAGAAGGAGAGTGACTGAATCGACAGAGTTCGATAAGCATCGATAGAGAAAAATAAGGGTTTTCCCCATTTAAAACAACTTAGCCTCCAAATGATCAAGATGCCATCATGAGAACGTCTAGGATGCTTCTAGAGGAGGACAAAAGGGGCATTATACGCCCTATTTCTCATCCCAAGTCGAGCCTTTACGATTCCAGCGGCCTCGAGAGTCAAAACGGTGTCAAAAACATCTATTTTCTATCACCCAAGAAGTGACTGGCGCCTAGGTGCTTGCTCCCTGGTGCCACACAGGTGGTGTCATACTTTCAGGCTCTCATGTTAATGTTGATTTTTGTTTTTTGGGTGCCTAAGCGCCCGTAATTGACGCTTAGGCTCCCAAGCGCCAGGGAAATGGCACCAAACTTCCAACATCTTGGTTTGGATGTCCCATTAGGCATTTTGGGTGCCTAAGAAGGCGGGGCTCCCACTTAGGTGTCAGACTAGCCCCAACCCTGATTTTCAGTAGAAGTGCCCAATAGAGGATTTTTTTATCTGTGAGATATGAGGGACTATATATGAGTGAAATGTAGTCTCATAACTTTGAAATTAAGTGTTTTGATTGAGCATCCACTGGGGAAAATCGTTGCCAACAGTCGTCCTAAACCACGATGCGGGTAGGGTGTCTTAAACTCTAACTTTTCGATAGCGCGCGTTGGAAGATTTTGTGATCTTCTTCAGCTATGGGAGGCTTTATACTGACATGCGGTGACTTCTGAACATCAAAATAAGCATTGAATATGTCTCACATTTTGAATGAACCTTCTAGAAGACAGGTTTTCCCGAGTACGGCTAAATCGTTGCCAACCTACCTTATTGCCCTGAACAAGTGCTAGAGAGTCTCAGGTGGGTGACTTGAGCTACTAGATGCACAGACAAACCGTAGACCATCTCAAATCTTTTAGGCGAACACCTTACACTCGTGACACCAAAAATGAAGCCTGCACTAGGCTTGATGTGATTCTCATAGACCAATTTTGATGTCATTGAGTTTCTCATTGAACGAGTCAGTTTGACTCTCATTTTTCTTTTTAAATTAGAATTCTAGATGATTTTTAATTGAATTTTAAATATTTCTTATTCAAAAAGTTACATTGAGATGTGTCAAATGATAAATTGATTGATGACCTATCAAATAACATTATTATTTATTTTCAAAATTAAAATAAATATATGAAAAATTTACATAACTACCATATCTTGGTGATACTTTTGAAAAATTAAAATGATAATAATTTTTATATGATATAAATGATTTTTACACTATAAATATAAGAAATAAAATTTAGGCGTGAGACCTTTAAAGAATTTGTTGTTATTTATGGGGACACCCTTAAGTATTTTCATGCATTAAGTAGAGACATGTAAATAAATAATTAAATAAGAGTCTTTATTTATTACATTTATCAATTTTATTTTAAACACGGTAGGACGACCGGGTGGATAATACAGAACCTCAAAAAATGGAGCTTCCTCTGCTGCCTTTTCTCTTCTTCTCCCTCTCAGGAGTCATCGTCTTCTTCCTCTTCTCCTCCTTCAGTCACTCCAAGCTCCCTCCTGGCCCGCCGGCAGCTCCTATAATCGGAAACCTATTCTGGTTCCGCCGGTCTTTCAATCTCCAACATCTAGACTCCCTACTCCACGATCTTCGAGCCCGATACGGCCCCATCGTCACCCTTCGCATCGGCTCCGTTCCGGTAATCTTTGTCACCGATGCTTCTCTTGCCCACAAGGCTCTTATCGAGCATGGCGCCACTTTCTCAGGTCGCCCCACGCCTCTCCCAGCCGCTCGCTTCCTCTCAAGCAACCAACACATCATATCCGCCGCCTCCTACGGTCCTATTTGGCGGCTTCTTCGCCGGAATCTTGTTTCCGAGACGCTCCACCCTTCTCGAATTTCCCTATTTGAAGACGGCCGCCGCTGGGCATTTGATTTCCTCTCTCAACGCCTCCGTGCCCAATCGGAAACCGGCGACGGGATTGTCGTCCCTAGGGATAGCTTCCAGTACGCCATGTTCTGCCTTCTAGTACTGATGTGCTTCGGAGAGAAGTTTGACGAGAAGGTTATCAGAGAAATCGAAATCGCCCAGAGAAATTACCTTCTCCATGCCGGTAAGCTCACTTTTCTACTTTTTGTCCCGGCGATCGCCGGCTATTTCTTTCGTAAAAAGTTAGGGATTGCTATGGAGCTTCGCCGGAAGCAGAAAGAGGTATTTTCCCCATTGATTAAAGCTCGCAGAGAGCGCAGGAAGGAAATTACGCAGGGGGATGGGAAACCAGTTTTTTCATACGTGGACTCTCTGCTCGAGATCCAGCTGCCTGAAGATGGCGGCAGGTTTCTTAACGAAGACGAATTGGTAGCGCTCTGTTCAGAGTTTCTGAGCGCGGGAACCGATACGACGGCGACGTCTCTTCAGTGGATCATGGCGGAGCTAGTGAAGAATCAGGAGATCCAGCTTGAGCTATGGGAAGAGATCAAAAACTGGGAAGGAAGTTCTGAGGATCTGCAGAAGCTTCCTTTTCTAAATGCGGTGATAATGGAAGGGCTGCGTCTTCATCCTCCCGGCCATCTCCTTCTTCCTCATGCTGTAACAGAAGATATCAAATTTGAAGGGTATTTGATACCCAAGAACTCGTCGATTAATTTCAGCGTTGCGGAGATGGCTTTGGATGAGAAGATTTGGAAAGAAGCCATGGAATTCAAGCCGGAAAGGTTTATGGAAGGAGGAGCAGCTGCAAGAATGGATATAACTGGAAACAGAGAGATCAAAATGATGCCTTTTGGAGCAGGGAGGAGGATCTGTCCTGGGCTTGGATTGGCCATCTTTCATCTGGAATTCTTTGTGGCTAATCTTGTGAGGGAATTCGAGTGGAGAAACGTGGAAGGAGAGGAGATTGATCTTTCTGAGAAGACTGAATTCACTGTTGTGATGAAGAATTCTCTGCGAGCTCGATTGGTTCCTCGAAAGAAAATCAGAGCTATGTGAAGATAAAGTCAGGTTAAGTTTATATATGGTGAGTAATGAGGGAAAAAATATTACATCCGATTGAATCACACCATACTGTGCATTTGGCGGTGTGATAGATTCACGCCGCTGTCAGTTTGTCAGTCATCCGAACATAATATTTTCTCATAATAAGAGGCATTTACATGCATGCCAATATGCCATACAATTTTTACGTAGTTACAAGTCTTTTATATAAATTTACATATTTATGTTTATATCACTCAACTATTTAATCTCACATGAAAAATATTATTATCACTTCTTAAAAGTAAATACATCTTTTCATGTGGATTTTTATAATGTGTCATCACAAGTCTTGAGAAAATCCAATGGACTGAGAGTCATGAAAGTATAGCCAAAGAGGACCCACAGAAGAAAGATCAAAAGTCCCATCACTTGAAGATCAGGGGACTTGATTGACCAAATGTTGATCCCTTAGATCCGGTCTTGAAGCCGGCCGGATGTAGGCCGTCATAACCAAAAACCAAGAGATCGAATCGAGTGAATGCATCAACTCAACTTATGCCCAACTTCACCGGTCATCTCATAAGAGCATTTGCGATTCTTCATCAAGAGGTCGAGAGTTTATCATGTTATACTTCAAAAACACCCCAAAGGATCCTTTGTCAATAGGTGAGCTATCTGTTGGATTACGGTGATTCATCCTATCCTCGACAATCTAGTCTCATTCAAACTCCTTATCTATGGTTGATAGTCAACAATCGAACTAGACATCAGGTCGACATAATCAAGCCGAAATCCTATCGAACAAGAGATCATTAGAAGACGACTGATAATCTCAACTCAACAAGTCAGACAAACGAGCGTTCCAAACAAAGACTTGTTGATCTCAGCTGATCGAGAGCTATAAGATAGTCGAGTCATAGGCTCATTTATAAAATAACCTAAAATATATTGTAGCGTTTCTATTAAAGCAGGTGTAAGCATATCATTTTACACATTATACTCCCTTTTTTTATGAATAAATGAATCATTTATTCGGTAAAGGCTAATAAAAAATCTATTTTATTGTTCATTATTTTACACGCACACTCTCTTTTTCCGTCTCTCTATCTCTCCTAACCTATACTTTATTTCTTGGGTGTAACTCCTTGACATATTCAGATTCAACATCTTGAAATGTACGATGAGCATAGATCATGTCAACAACAAGAAGATGAGCAACACCAATAGAAGAGAACCACCAAAGAGACATTATAGAGATGGAGTATACAAGGGAGTTTATGGAGCGAAAAAACATATGAGTTTAGGGATCATATGCTAGATATGATAACAGAGATAATAACAGAGACTATTTGAGAAGCTATAGTAAGAGGAAGAGAACAAAACCATGGAGAGCAGAACCTCGAAAAAAAGAGCAAGAAACCAACGGTCAAAGGATAACTCAAGCCCCGAAAAGACAAGGAGGCTCCCAGTATAAAGATAGTGTTGGGTCTGCACCGGTGGACAGACAGTGAATCGGGCGCACTGAGCTCCCCGCTAATCGGAGAATGCATTCTCTCGATAAATTTCTAAAGCTGAATCTCTAAAGAAATTCAAGATATGATCATTTGAATCTTGTAAAGGTCGGACTGATCTGTCCAACAATATTGCCTCTTTTGAGTCGACCATTTGTTTACTCATGATTACCGATACTCTTAAAGTGTTGCATGTTCTTCACCACGCTGAAGGAGTCGGCCCAAAGGTGGTTCAACAGGCTAGCGGCGAGAGTGATCACCTCCTTTGTTGACTCTAAAATAATGTTTGTGGCACAGTTTGCCAGCGCCCAAAAGCCGCAGAAGAGTTTGTAGATACTGTTGCAAATCATGCAGGGAAAATAAGTGCCCCCGATCATTCGCGATGCAATTCCAAAAGGAGATGTGGGAGGTGAGGGATCTAAAACCCACAGTAACACATTTTGCCTTAGCTCAGGGGCTGAATGATGGACCTTTTTGTTATGCTTTGGGTATCTAATAACCAAAAACCCTAGTCGAATTGTTAGAGCCGACTAATAATCTTATTTTTTGCCAAAGAGTACAACTCCAAACCTGCTTTCATTAAAGCGGAGACCGTTGTCTGCAGAGAACGACCCTCAGAGACGATAAATGATGACCAAGGGAAGACTCGTGTCCTTCTGTTCATCAACCTTACGAAGAATGTTGACCGCCCTAGGACAACAAGGGGGCTGACAAGAACCACAACCGAGGAGGTCAGGTTTGATATCCTAACAAACAGATAACTTGTTATCATGAGCGACCTTTGAAAGATGACGTGACCTTGGAGGCAACTTAGTTGAGATTCTCAATGGCAAAATTTGTGCAGGCTATTCCAAATGAGGAGTACTTTAAGAAGGCTCCATTGATGCAAGCCAGACCTTTTCTCTAAGACACAAAGCAATAAGGTGCTTACCACAGGGACCTGACCATGACTACGACACAGGGGAAAGCAGCACATTCAGAGCCTGGTCGAGAAGTTTATTAGAACCGGGAAACTCAAGAAATTTGTGGCACCAGAAGCACCCAGAGACAGGGAAAGGCTCTTTTAGAAGAAATCACAAAGAAGCTAATCCAAGCAAATGCCATCCACATGTTGGGATAGTGCTAACCATTTTCAAAGGAGATGGGTTCATCTTTACGGGCCAATCAGAAGAGGATTTGTTCATGAGAACTATGTGCAACCACTTTTGCTCCGAAGCGTAGCACCCATCCACGTATTATTTTCATCAATACAGATCTAATCCCTCAGATGAACCCTTGTAATGATGTTATAGTCATTACACCAATGATAAGCAACTATCAGATAAGTAATATTTTTGTCAACATTGATAACTTTGTGAACACTTTGTTAAAGTTAATATTTGACAAGATGGGACTCAAGGATGACCAAAAGACTCCACCAACCAAATTACTCCTCGGGTGAAAGGAAGTACTAGAAATAATTGCACTAGCAGTCACTTGGGGAAAAGGTGAGAAGTTGTTCACCTTTAAGGAGGACTTTTCGGTGGTTGATTTACCATTGATCTATAATGCAATCTTCAGGGTCCTTATCCCAACATAACATGTTGTAGTGAAGTTTTAGGGCGATGGAGTGATCATTGCCATTAAGGGGAATTTGGAGCAATTCTGGAACTGCTGCTCCCGACCGTCTTAAGTGTGGGGCAGAAGTTGCTCGACCTCCAACATCGACGCGAATTGGATCTCGAGACCAGCAAGTTTACTCTTGAAATCCTTATAAGCAACGAAGAGCCCAATAAATGGAGATGTTAATTATTAATATAATTCAAGTTGGATGGTTGAAATGGAGGAATCATAGTCTCTTGTGTGAAAGAAAAGTATCGCTTAGACATAAAGGAAAAAATTATAAGATGGAGATAAATATTGCAATGCTCTAAAAAGACCAAGCCATATTGTATAAAAAATGTTCTTAATCTATTAGAATTAAATGACAAATATGACACTCAATAGGACATAATGGAGAAAAAGGATTTAATTAGCCAACCCCACTTAGTGAGTTTGTATGTATATAATAATGAGATTTGTGTGGTTTGTACGACTATTATCTAAATGTATAAATCTATATATATGTTGCAGACGAATATTCAAAATTTGAGATCATGGATGTAAAACAGATTTATCTAGGAAGAAAAGGACTCACTGACGAGCACTTGAATCATGTTGAGAAATTTGTGCAGGTGGCATCACAATTGTCTGTTTACCTTTCAGAAAGCAAGTTCTAATGTCTCTGTGCAAAACGTAAGAATCAAGTGTACCTGACACTTGAAGAAGTGAAGTAGGATCTAATAGACTTCATATAGTGAGTTTGAACCAGATGTTCAGCACGGTCATGCAAGTGCCCCATAAGTTATACCCCTCAAACAGAACACGATCTAGAGTATATGAGAAAATGATTGATGGAACTCGCATAGCTCATTTTATTGAAAGTGTTTATAATGATGATAAAACACTGAATAGTGAAGCACAATTCTATGACTTATTAAATATTGCACAACAAACTTTGTGAGAAGGTTGCACTATGCATAAGAAGTTATTGATATCACTGAAAATGTTGAGCATCAAATTTGATTTCAACATATCCAGAGAATGCTTCAATCATAAAACAACATTATTAAAGGAGACTAATCCTACAGAGAATTTAATTCCAAATGATTTATATAGAACCAAAAGTTAGTGTTGAAGTTAGGATCACTATCTGAAAAGATAAATTGTTATGTTAACAGTTGCATGTTATATTACAAGATTAATGCAGTGGGGATGAAATGCAAATTTTGCGATACTGATAGGTTCAAACAAATGGGAAAAAGAGTATTTTTTTTATATATGTTGTCAAAGCCCAAGGGCTAATATATTAAAATAGAAAAGCTACAGATATGTTGTATGAGTGGGCTCAAAAAGGCACCCTACCCACACGATACAACACACACAAAAATCCTAAAAAAGAAAAGATACATGAAAGCCCGAAAAACCAAAACAAATTGTTAGGAACGACCCAATTTAATCTTGCCCTGCCTCTAGTTCTAGGAAGGAAGCCAACTAACAAATTAGTGAGTTGTGTGTCATTACCCGGAGTAACCAATGTATCATCCATTAAATTCCTGAGTTTAAGTAGGCCTCCATTCTTCTTCCTCCTCCTGAATGTGTAAACATATCATTCCTCATCCGAAGACTGACTCATCTTATCAGTGTGTTGGTTAACAGATTGTCAGGCATATATAAGCTGATGAGCCCTTTGCGCCTGACTAACAGTAACGACTTGCTCGTTCTGATGAGGTGAGGTGGTAGAACCACAATAGAAAGATTGTCAACCGTTGAAACAACGATAGGTTNTCACATGATATGACACGGTATCGAATTTTTTTATACTAATTCTATAAGTCATTCGTCAACTAGTCAAGCTTGAAAACACTTTGTTTGCTGTTATCCCATCTTTACTGCTGAACCATACAATGTTAGACTTATCTATGTTCATACAGGTTCACATCACACCATACAGTCACGCTGCAACACCTTATTCATGTCAGTCAGTGCCTTCTAATATATGTATGACCCTATCGTTCTTATTTCTGATGTTGATCATACCAGGTCTACAGCCCAAAAGGTAAAATTGTCGTCTACTTACAGCATCTGATAGATGAGCTTCAAAATATTATAGGAAACAGATGTACTAACTTATGATATCGTTATGAAACAGAGTTTTCAACTTAAAGTTGTTCTTATGTGGATAATTACTAATTTTATAGCTTATGGGATTGTATATGGTTGGAGTACAGCTAAAAAAATTTTTTGTTCTTACTCCATGAATACATTTAATGCATTCACTTTGAAGCATGGAAGAAAAATTTCCTGGTTCGATTGCTATCAAATATTTTTAGCCCACAAACGCCTATTCAAAAGAACTAAAGATACATTTTTCAGAAATTGAGTTAAAAGATCAAGTCCACCGCCAAGAATAACTGGAGTCAATTTATGATAAATGATCATTAAAGTATCAAAATTCACTGAGAGATCATAACTAGCTTCAAATCGTCTTTCAGATTTCGATGTTACACATAATTGGACATAACAAAATATTTTGGGATATTTCGTACTTGAGGATCAATCTGATTAGCATAATCTCGATGCATCAGAAGATTTTTTTTATAATAATTTCAATATTGTGAAGTATATCAAAGGTAAAGCAAACGATAACGTCAAAGCAAAATTAAACCTGAAGGAGTATTGTAAACGGAGGGGCTAGAACTTCAAAAAATAAATACAGACAAACTAATAAAGACCAAAGCTACATACTATCTGATATTGGATGACTAAAAAAGACCAAAGCTACATACTATCTGATATTGGATGAACGAAGAACAATCTTTGAATGGATGCATTCTCTGAAGTTTTTCACTAGTTGTGCTTCAAACTTAAGTCGTTGTGTTGACTTGTACAACAACAACAATAAAAAACATTTATCCCACTAAGTGGGGTCGGCTACATGAATCATTTTTC
>NEWO01000083.1:492846-512398 GCA_003013225.1 Phalaenopsis aphrodite
TAATTTTGCCCCCAAAATGGAGCTAAAACAGCGGAATGCAGCCTCTTAGCACGTTTTGGCTGCACTGTTTCGAAGACACTCAACATTGAAAAACACCCAGAAAGCAGCCTCCCAAACACACCCTAACGTGTTTTGGGATCGATAAGCAACTAAAATGGAACCCCAAACCAGCCCTTAGCTGGGCAATCTATTGCTACAAAACCAAGGAAATCTTAAAGGGCAGAGATACAATAGAGAAAGAAAGTTTTTTTTGGGAGAATTTTCAATTTTATTTTTTTGGGGAGAATTTTCGATTTTAGTTGTTTTGGGAGAATTTTCAATTTGTCAGATTACCCTGCTGTAGGAAATTAAAAAGCTGTTAAGAAGCCAAATTATAGGCAGAAAAAAATTGTATTCTCTCCGAAGAAAACTCCACAAAGATAGAAAAATAAAGTTGAAAATTAACTGATAATTAATTTCAGCTCAACAATAATTTATACAGGAATTATCCTACTATGAATTTAAATTAATTTCTGCGTCTACAGAAGGCACATTCCATGACCTGTGTCATGATCAAACCATAACTTGCACTCTCCTACATTACTTATATTTGGGGCATTTTACATACACACCACACAATTCTTATGAATTTGCAGATCTAACACCTATGCATTCATATTTCCATCCAGACTGCTCAAATCTTTAACATAACTTCAAAAATACAACCATCAATACCTTTGTAAAAGTGAAATAACACATTTTCCCATGCATGGGTTTATGACACAAAGGTGAGTGTAAATATCAAACTTTAGGTGTTAAAAATGGAAAAAAAAAAAAAATTTGAAGAAAATTCCAATTGGAATTTTTTTATATAGAATACCAAAGGACAATTTTCGATTATGAATCTGAACTACAAAGTTCATTTTGAAATTACAATTTATGAAGATGGTGAGAAATACTTGAAGTTGATAAATTACAATTTGTGAATACATTAACAAACATTAGAAGTGGATGATGAACCTGATAACAGGCCTCTTAATTTTTTGTAGTCCTCATAGCTCAAAAAGGAATCTTTAATCTTGAGCCAATCTGCCGGTTTTGGCATGATTATTGCAATATATCCTTCCCTATCTGCCTGCAAAATTGACCAAAAATATGAGCAAGGCCTCTAAAGGAACATGGATAGTTGTAGGACTTGTAGATCATACCACCATATTGAAAACAAAAATAGTGACTCATAAGTTTAAATAATTTTTAGGTTGCTTGAATGTAAAAAAGTAAAGTCTAGGTGTTAGATATGTAAATAAATAGGAATTGGATGGTATGCTTGTAAATGCCCCAATAACATAATGATACGAGTCCCGTAAGCCAAAAAACATTTGTCCATGTCTGCTAAGCATCCATAATAAATTCGCAATATCAGGTACGGTTGCCTCTTCTATAACTGAACAAATTCTGTCAGATAATACTCTTCTATTAACCTTTAATTGGCTGTATTATAATTTCCTTCGAAGTAACTTCAATCCCTTTGGAGCACCAACCAGTATGCACAAATACTACAGACAATAGTAATTCAAAGAAAAATTTACATATGCAGCACACAATTCTTATGTATTTACATATCTCACACCTAAGCTTTCATAGTTACATACATAGCAATTCGGTGTTTTAAACCTATATATGAAAAGGTGTGTTTCACTTATAAATATTATAGTAGTGCTATTCTTTATGTGATATTAAAGATTTGTGTTATGTGGGTAAATGTGAAAGTTCAGGTCTGAGATCTGCAAATAAGTAAGAATTGTCTGCTATGTACGTAAATGACCCTAATTTAAAATTACCAATAACAGCAGGGGCTTCTAAAATAATGCTCCAAAAAATGTCAAACCCATACCAAACTAACTAGAGAAGGGAAAATTGTTTGATAATTATTTTTAAATTTGATAATTAAAACCTTGTAGATTTCCATTTTTTAATAAAAAAGGACAATAGTTTGCTCGACATTGAAAAGAAAAACAATTATGGAGTAAAACAGCGAGTGATGCCTAAATTCAAGCAACCCAAATACCTAGTTTGGATCAACCCAGTATCAATGGTCGAGTTAGAACCTTGAGAAACATTATCGCACAAGTTTCTTTTAGCATAAACAGTACTGCTGTGTTTTTTGGGAACCCAGATGTCATTCATTACCAAGGTTGCATTTTTCACATGATTTATTCACAAACGGCAAAAACAAAGAGACCCGTGATAAGAATCTGGCCCATCAGCCCAAGGTGACTTTAAATTTATTCATCATCACAAAAACTAAAACAGTAGAACTTTGTGAGGATCTGCTTAGTACTGCAGAGCTTCCTGCAGACAATACTTCAAAATTGCAAAAAAAAAAAAAAAAAAACACTAGAGAAGCGTGAAGATTTTATTGTCAAATGTTCATTTTATTGATGAACCGTGAAAATTTTAAAAGAGAAACATAAGTTCTTTTGAGTTAGAGCTGCCTTATAGTGGCACGTACATTTGTAATGCTATCTATGATTGTTAGTTGGAGTGGAATCGACAAGAAAGAGTGTCTACAAACACTTTGAACAATGATAATACAAGGTCGAACTCGGCTTATTTTAAGCTTGAGCGTCCACAAACACTTTGAACAATGAAAATAATGAGGTGGATCACAAGTTATTTTATGCTTGAATCTAATTCTATCAATCATAATATTTTTAGTCATTATGCAGAAAGAGACAACAACTACAAATGGTTGTCACTTGATTTTGATTAAGTTGAGAATTGAAATAAAAGAAAATTTGAAAGATGTTAACAATTATCAAGATGATTTCTAGTATTTATCCTGAAATATTTTTCTTTCATTATGCTGCACGAGAAAAGCTTTTAATGGAAAATATTTATCTAAGGGAAGAATAAATGAGGAATATAGCTCTTGGAGTAAAATGAAAATTAGTAGAACCAAATTTAATAGGACTTCGGAATGGATTTCAACCTAATCTAGCCAAACACGTAAAAATAGCATGAAAAATCCACAGATTCCATAAATCCAAATTTCTTACCTTTTCGCGTGAAACCCCAGATTTCCTAAATTCGCATCTTCCACGGATTTAACGGATTACAAATAACGCAAAGGGAACACCCACGGTGCCTGTGTCGCCATCCTTATCGTTGAGCTTCGGCTTCGGACTATTTAGGGCAACCAGTCACTCCATTGTCGAAGCCAATTCCGATCGAATTGCGGCAACGTCGACCGGTGCTTTTATCATCTTCGTGTAGCAGGTTAGCACACTGTTTTATTCCTTTTTTTTCTCACCTTGTTGCAGCATCATTATCTCTCTTATCGATGGTCATTTTTCTCATGAACTAACTCCTTCACGCCTACATTTGTCCACCCAAGCAATTGCGGCCCATGCCTGAGGGGGAATTTAGTATTTGTGAAACAGTACTTTATGCATTCTGTTTTGATCCACCTTTTGATTATTGCCAATTAATATTAGATTAACCACTTACTTTAGAGGTGATGCTAAATGAAATAATTATACTAGTCAAGGATTAGAAGCGTGATAATGGTATTCCACAGTATTTTATCATAACTTAGAAGGTATCTTGATTTTTTAACTTGATTGATCAGTATGAGGATTTTTATGTATTAAATAGATTTATCTAATTATTTTTCATAGATGCGAGAAAAGGGTATTAGATGAATGCACGTGTTTCTTTTAAATATTTCATATAGAAGAACAATCCACTTCTGCTTGAAAATTATGACTTTTTATGAACTATATGTTATTTGATGATTTTGCTATCGTAGGTTAGTGTTAGTTTAATCACTTATTTGACAAGTTGATCATGATTATGCTAAATGAATTAAATATACAAGTTAACTAAAGCATGAAAAGTTTGTTTCTTTCCAAAATAGAAATATTATTGTACATATGTAAAGCACTTTGATTTATAACCAACATAACCATACAAATCATGTATTTTAGATACTTGTCGCACAACTCCTTTATTCATCTTCTTTGGCTTAATTAGTTTGGTAGTAGTAGGGTTACAAACTGAATTATAAGATCATTAAAAATAGATGTTTATAGTGGCTTAACCTAAGTGATGTTTTTTTTAAACTAAGGCAAACTGAATATGAGTAATGCTTTGTGAGCAATGACAATCCTACTACAAATGATAAATGTGATCATACTATTGTTCATAAAAAACAAGACCATGACAATAACAAAATTGACATTCTAAGCGAACATGGATCATCAAATGTCAGTTACATATAACACCTCAGATACACTATAGAAATAAGAGAAAAAAAACGGTATTACATCTCACCGATCTATAAACTTAAAGCGATCATATTGATGTTTTTTTATGAACACAATTTTGTTGACGTTGAACATCATGTAGCGATGAAGAAATTTCTAAAAGGAAAATAGAGTTGTGGTTGCCCCAGTTCAAAACCGTCCCCTAATGAGAATATTTCCATCCACACCGGAAAGCAAAAAAGTACCACTAGATTGTCAAAATGGCCTGAAGAACACAATATTGTTATTGCGGAGTTGGTACTCGAACAATTTCAATGTGGACATATGATAGAAGAAAGAATGAGGAGGGATTATTGGGTCGTCATTATCGACGCGTTGAACAGACAATTAAACACCACTTATACTGAACCAATGGTTATGACTCGGTTGGTATGAAGATAAACACCTACCAATAGTGATTGATGAAACTTGGGAAGAAATTATAAAGTTAAGATATCAAACTAGTTGTATATTTGAAATTAATAATTTTCATAGTAAATATTTTGATTAATTTAAAAAAATATTTGTAAGCTGATCCAAAGTTGAAACGCTATCTCGAAGGAATCCTTTCCACCAGTACGATATTTTCAAAAAACTTTGCAATAGAAATATTGCAACTAGTGTTCGAGTCATTGGTTCCAAACCCGACTCCTCTCCAAAGGAGACAGAAGCTGAGCAAGTTACTAGGCCTGTTGTGAATTTATGGCCAGAAATGGAGTAAGCTTTCTAGATAGTTGGGTGTGCCAAGTCCATAACCGGACGTTCAATTAGATACGGATCTCAGCATGCAAGAAGCATCCAGTCAATCGAGCGGTAGAAAACAATTGAACCCAAGAGCCCATCGCAACAAACAAACTTCTAAAAGAAGAGGTGATAAATCAAACTTAAAAGTGTTGCTTCAAGAAGTTAACAAAAACGCGGAACTATTTCAACAACGTTGTGACTGTCACTCTTCATTCACCACAATTGAATGTTTGGCCAAGCTTTGCAGCATTCCAAACATTTCCAACGAAGTTGTAATTGCGGTTCATGAAACATTAAATGCAGACAAACATTTCCAACGAAGTTGTAATTGCGGTTCATGAAACATTAAATGCAGACAAAGCTGACAAAGCTTTTTTCATGACAACAGATGGGCCACAATTATACCATTGGATTGAATATGTTATCGGGGTCATTCTCGCTTGTGTCACTACCCAGCTTGGATTTGATAGATTTTCTGAGTGTATTTGGTATGCTTGTGTCCTTATTTTCATTTTGTCCTTCAATCAACTACTATCATTTATTCCTTGTATGCACATCATGTTTTTCATAATGCAAAATAATACAATGATTGAGTGATATAAAATAGATTATTTGAATTTTTTTCCACACAAATTCCGTCTGTGTGGTTCAAACTCTCTTCTTGTGTCATGCAGATCCACACTAGTAGCCAGTCTTCTCCAACTCAGCCATATAGTCATGCTATTGACAATCTTGATAGGGAGCTCTTGATCACCTAAAGAGATCACTTGAGGTTTTTTTTTATGAAACTCTTTATTCATATTAGTGTGCTGCCTTATTTATTCAAAAATCTATTTTATATTCTCACATCACTTATTTTGGTGCCATATGTAGATCTGTTATTTGAAAATATCTTAAGTGCCATTAACTGTTAGTTATGGAAGATATGTTGAGCAGTTGTTTCATTTCTTAAATGTCATCACCCATTCTCTTCACTATAAGACACCCTAATTTACTTAATGTTTTGTAATTATTGTCATTTACTAATGTTTTGTAGTTTTGATTAAGCAATGCCGCATTTTTTTAGGGGGACTTTTCCGAAGGAGATCAGGGAAATGGTCGACACACATTTACAGTTAACTTGTGTGAAAACAAAGGCGATACTTGCTATTTTTTATGAATGCAATTCATCGGATGTGATGAATATATACCGAGGCCAATGTTTGATAGATCCTACATCAGTCTTTAGTATGTTCAGGATGTCTCAGCCGGTCATCAACAATATCATATAATTGTTTCAGGCTCCCAATAGAAGCTTTTATACAGTTGAGTATTGATTAACACAAGACCACTGGCTAATACTAAGAATATGGAGGTTACAAAACATTCAGGAATTTTTCTTCGAGGCGTGGCACATACTTATAGTTACAGGAAACTCTATGAATGCTCCAGCATTCGTTAGAAATAGTAAGTACATACTTTAATATTGTGTTACGAGTGATTACATCTCTATCAACAAACTTCATTAAGTTGGCCCCTGTAGAAACAAGTTGTGACCATTTCATACGGACAACTGCATAGCTTTATCCGTTTTTTTTTAAATGTTACGAGGGAGATTGATGGAACTCATATCACTGTAGTGGTTAGTAGAGATGCACAAAATAAATATCGTAACAGAAAATGATTTACGTCACAAAATATGATGGTTGCAGTTACGTTTGATCACCAATTTGTATTCATTGTCTCCGGTTGGGAGGACTCTGTTGCTGATATGAGAGTATTACGGTGATCACTAGAGCAGGAGAACTATACAGTTTCTAGAAATAAATATTATTTGGTCGACTCAGAGTATGAAAATACAGAGAAAATGATAGCACCTTTCAAATGATATCATTACCATTTGAGTGATTACCGTACAACCACGACTCCTAGATACTCAACCCCACATGAATTGTTCAATCATCGGCCGCACAACTATGCAACGTTGTTGAAAGAACTTTTGTAATTTGTAAAGAAAGATTTCAAATTTTAAGTCATATTAGTAAGTTTCCAATTCAAGTGCAAGTAGACATTGTGATGGCTTGTGCAGTCTTGCACAATTTCATTGAACGTTATCATAGAAGTGATATATATTTTAATATGTTCCAAACTGAGATGAAGTATGATAGTCAACTTGGTAAGGTTATTGGTTTTGACAAAAACCGCGACATGAATGCAACAATTTTTGAAAGACTTTGAGGAGAAGCAATACGAGATGCAATTCCAAATACTTTATGGACAACACGTGTGAGATTTACTAATATTTGTTGTTGTAATCATCTTCTATTTAAGAAACTGAATCTAATTTGAAAATTTGTTTTTGATTGTAGGTAATGACTCAGAAACGCCAATCAAGCTGAGTGCTTGTAAACACATATAAAGATGTGTTAATGTTACTACTGAGCTAATGCTACTTTTACTGCTGTTTTAGAAGAACTGAATTATTTTGTTAATCACCATCATTTTGTTAATAATACTGCTAATGTTGAGTTAATGCAACAGATACTGAAAGTACTTATTATGACATTTAAGTTAGCTTTTTTTACTTCAATGATTGTTGGAATGCTTGTTTAACAAGGAATATACAGTTCTTTAAAACCTTGTTATGCTTTTCAGATTTTCAGGGTTTTGTCATCATCATATGCACTCAATTTTTTGTGTAATCCCACATTTATTAGACGGCGTAGATGAATAAGCTCGTTCAAGGCTCAAATGATGCTGATACAGACCATTTCTGATGATTACTTGTTTTCTTTTTTAATATATATATCCGTGTGCTTTAGATTACATGGCCAAAATGCTTGGCATCGAGGCGAGCAAAGTTTCTGAGATGGATGGTCCTCTTTGCAAGATCCACTGCACCATCATGGCTGGTCTGAGGGTATGGTAATCTGTCTACTCTTATTTTTAGAACACATACTTTATGTATCTTTTTGTAATTTAAGTTGGTTTAAATCTTTTTCTGTTGTTTTGCAGGAAATTGGCTATAAATTCAATAATAATAACAACCACATTTTTTTTACTCCCTTCTCTTTTTTCATATTTAATTTGGCTTAATTTTTTGTCTTTGTTTTGCAGGCTTTTGGTTTAATTTGGTTTAAATTGGCTATACACCAGATCCTTTTCTTAGACAACTTATATAGAGTATTCCAGTTCGTAAGTTGTGAGCTTTGATATAGCTTAAAGCAAGGTACTTTTGAATATCTGTTGCTGTCTATTTTTTCTTAAAGCTGAATCCTTCTTTTTACATGAAAATAGAAGATGGTTGAGTTTTGTTGATGAATGTTGATGCAACACGTGGGTGCTTCATTGAGAGTGAATGGAGCTGATCATGTATTAGAGAGCGTCCACAACATGAAGGAGGCTTTGCCTAAGTTGTGGGAGGAGGTGGATGAATGCCGAGGTGGTTACCATGGCAGTATGGTTGTGATCGAGATGTTTGTGTCTACTTAACTTTGATGATGGGGAGATAACATGTGAAGGAAATTGGTGTGTTTCACTGTTTACCTGTAAAAAAGGTGGCATTTTTATATGATTGTTGATTGTGTTTATAATTGAATTTAAAATGCATATTTTTATTGTCTTTATTTTGGTGAAAGCTTGGGCAAAATGCATGAAAACCATATGGTTCAGTGTTAACCCATTTCTCATTGCCAAATTTATGTATGTATCAATGCTTAGAAAATTTTATTGCAAAAAAAGTATGCCAATAAACGTGAGATTTTGGTTTTCTATATGGCAAAGATTTGGTTTTGTCAATGTAAAGATATACAAATTGATGGTATTAATGTAAAGATATGCATAAGCTTTGGTTTAATATTGTGTATGATAAATCCTATTTAAACTAACTACTGTTAAATCCTGAAAAAAGATGCCAATTATGTCAAGTAGATTTAATTGGATTTAATGTAAACGGTACCAAACACTATTCTGGATTTAACAGCTCTTGGAATTGATAAATCCGGATTTACAGAATTTAGTAAATCCTATTTTAAGTGAAATCGTTTCTGCTACTAAACACCCCCTATGAGAAATGCAATTTGTTGATGCCAACCATAGTTGTTTTAGATCCTCATTTAAAATTAAGTACTTTTCAAATTTTCAAATACATACTCATCTATCGAGCTAGAATCCGGATGTTTTTAGTAAATATATACATGATAAGTTGTTAATTTTAGCTACTTCTAGTTTGTAGTTATTGGATCACGTGAACAATTATCATTCAACATCAAACATTTAAAATTTTTCATTTTAGTTTATTTGTACGCTTGAGTTTATTAGATTTTGGAGTACCGCCTGGTCTGTGCTGTCTTTCAAATCAAAACTGCAATTTATCTTGAAGATAATTTATATATGTGAAACAATGATTAATTTGATGTTCTAGAATGGTAGAAGTCGGATATATTCAAGCATCCCTGTTTGTCTAAAATGGTTTGGGACATTTTCACAGTTCCTATAACCACAGTTGAAACAAAATCTGCATTGAATGCTAAAGTAAGAGTAATGGGTGTAGCAAATTATAACAAATACAGTAAACATGCTGAAAGATAGTTAATAATGCCCTCCTTAGACACATTTTTTACAGTTATAATGCTTTGTTCAGCTAGTAAACATTTTAATTGTGTTTATTTAATTTTTTAACAATAGTTACCTGAATAGGAATATCTTGGCCTGAAATCACTGGATTATTGATATGTTAAAAGAGTTCAGGATCTTGATTTTTTTAGTTTGAAGTTTGGATAGTTTTTTTAAGTTTCTTGGCTCATGCAAATAAAATTTTATGCTGAAGATCCTCTTGAATAGCTGGATTTTTTAGGTCTGAAACTACTGCTCAATTTTAGTGATGTAATTTTGTGTTATTTGTTCGTTTTATATGTTGACTTCTATTAGTTGGCTAATTTTTCTGTTTTTACAAGCTGAAATTTATAATGCAGACCTTCTTACTGGTGGGGTTTATTAGAGCAAAGCTATGATGATACTACTAAGTCATGTTTATGACTAGTAGTGGTTGCATGAGCTGTGAAGACTAATTACTCTATAGTTGGTATAGTATAAGGCTGTGCAACTCTATAGAGGATTAGATGAGTCAAAACCTTTTTTTTATTTAAGCTTTAATATTTTAAATTAGCTTTCAGTCCAAGTATTGTATGAAATCTAAGTGTGGTTTTATTTAGAGAGATTTTAATAATTTATTTAAGTTGATTATCATAAATTTTAAGGATAAGCACATATACAACTGTTACCTACAATATGAATTATAATTCTTCTATGGAAATTATAGCAAAAGGCTATGCAACCCTAAAGAGGATGAGAGGTTTTAAAATTTATGCTTGAATCTAGGCCTCTATATCTTAAAGGGGCGTTAAAGTACATACCATACAATTAATATGTATTTACATATCTAACACCTAAACTTTAAAATTTACATTCATAACACCCAAATCTTTAACATCACATCCAAAATATCACAATAACTAACTTTTTAAAAGTCAAATGTAACTTTATGCATATGTTTATAGTACCACAGTGTTATAAATGTAAATATCAAACTTTTAGAGTTAGATATGTTAATCCATAACAATTGTGTGGAACGTATGTAAATTCCCGATTTTAAATTATCTAACAGTCCAAGTTTTTATGTTTGATGAGTTCAAGAAGGCATTCCTTAAATTTGTGGATTATTAGAATGTTGGATACTGGATTACAGGATTTTTATTTTATATTGCAATTTTTGGATGATGGATTGTTATTATTGGGGGATTCTCGGATATGGAATTTATGAATTTATTGAATAATGATAATTGATTCCTTAATATATTGATGAGTTGTTATTCTTGATGGATTGATTTCTTTGCAAATGCATGTCTTGTGATATTGCATTTGGAGATGTTGCCTATTGAATACCTAGAAAACTCTAGTTTGATAAAAAAAAAAGGTATATAGTGATCTGTCTAAGTTAATTATCATTAATTGAAAGATAGCCACATGAACTATTGTTGCCTGAATAACTGGTATGGTGTAAGGTTGTGCAAAGATTTATAGGATAAGAGAAATTTAAAACATAAATTTCAATCTAAGCCTCAAAATTTTTCAAGAATAGTTTGTAAAATTGCTCAATCCTTATAAAATTGATGTATTTAATGTTCGTTCTTAAATATTTCATAATTTCAGTGGCAATGTACAAAGCATTTGTTTAAAACAAAAAATTACTTCTTTAACGAATTCGTTGCTACTTAGTGTTCATAAAGATGAGCATCTCCATTGATATTGGAGAATTAAACAACAAAGATATGAATCAAAGTGTTTTGATTCAGAATAAAGCTGATTGTGATTTTATAAAGTAGTTATTATTTATAGTCCAACTTGATTGTAATAATTTCATTTGTTCAATTATAAAATTTGAGTCCAAACTCATTATTATTATTATTATTATAAACTTTGAGTAACAATAATTCACGTATTTTTATATATTTATTTGATAGTGAACGTTTATTTTATTAAATTTATCTCTTTTTTTTTTAACAATTCAAACTGAATTTGAGCTGAGCAACCTCAAGCATTCAAAAAAACCAAACAAAAAGATGGTTTCACAAGAAATTTTGAATATTAAAGCCATCTTCAAGAAAAAAACAAAATCAAATGAGCAAAAGCGTAAAAAAACATTAACACATTTAAACTCGTCACATTTACACATCTAAATTCATGGATAATATCAATAAGTGTCATGCAATCTTCAAAGAATAAACTGAAAGAAATAGATTCTTACTGCCAGGTTGAGAAGCTCGGCATGCCTGATCAACCGATCATTAACCTCCAACAGAGAGCCTTTAACGCAGCACCTTAAGGAGGAAGACAACCCATCCTTTCAAATCAAAATCTACAAGCTAATGTTTGATTAAATCGCAATAAAGCATCATCAAAGACAAACCTCACTGTGTAGTAAGCCCCATTGGCACATACATTACAAAGTGCAGAATCTGGTTGAAGATGTTGTGCATTCTGCAAAGAAGAATCGCTTACCAGTTACAAATCAGTTAAGAAGAATAAAAACAATACAAATATCCAGTAGAAACTGGATCCGATCACCCAAAGTTTGCCCTACCCGTTTTCTCTTTCCTGTAACCTTAATCTCACTTCGGTTAGACTTTCCCAATTTGAAATCAACGGATTCAACTCCTCCTTCCACATTAAGGGCGACGTGAGTAGGAGCAAGACCAATCACGCATAACCTTTCATTGTGAATTATGAAAAAGGAAAACGGATCAACTATTTCAGTGTACTGATGAGTAAGAACAATTTTCTTTATTTACCCGTTGGCATGACGATAGATATATTGATCATGTGCGGGCTTGATAAAGTCTGTGAACAAAAAATGAAACCACCAAATAATGCCATTATTTGTTCCTCGAAGAAAAAGATCAAAATGCTGTGTTTATGAGACTCTGATTCTCGTTTGTACCGACGGCATAGTAGCGGACGAAGTTGGATTCAACAGCCGAACGCGGAATTGGGGGAAGATCGTTGAATTCAGGGATTAGAAGAGCCCGGAGCTCTTCATCCTCCACACCTTTTTCCAGTGACGAAAGGGGGGAATTCTCTAGGGTTCCTGGGTCCTCTGCTGCCATCAAGTGGAGAGTGGTGGAACTCAAGCGCAAACGGGAGACACAATGTGGAAAAAATATTAGATATGAGTAACGTGTGTAGCAATAGCAAATGAAATCACGTCATGATACCCGCACGATACAGAAAAAAAAATAGCACAATAACACGGGAAATATTCCCTCTGTATTATTCATGTGTTATTGTGTGTTATTCATGTGTTATTGTGTCCTGAGAATATTTCTGGTATTATAATAATACAATAACACATGAATAACACATGAATAACACACAATAATACAATAATAACACGGGAGAGAATATTCCTCCGTATTACTGCGCCGTTTTTTCTCTGTCGGAAATATTTCCTGTGTTATTCATGTGTTATTGTGTCCTGAGAATATTCTTAGTGTTATAATAACACAATAACACATCAATAACACATGAATAACACGCAACAACACATGAATAACGCGCAATAACACATGAATAACACTGGAGGGAATATTCCCCGTGTTATTGCGCCGTTTTTTTTTCTATGCTGCGCGAGATGTCGTGGCGTGAATTAATTGGCTACGCACGTTATTTTTAGGTGTGTAGTACTGATGTAATATTTTTTTCTAGAGTGTGGCTCTACTAACCACCGCCTCGATAACTTCAATTGTGTCGCGCCATGATCGCCTCCAAAAACATAACGACAAAAATTTGCGCTAAAATAATTCGAAATTTTTGTGTCGTACTTAAGAGCAAATATAATCGGCTTGTTTATATTTAGAGCTCAAAAAGTGTGTTTGTGATCGGCTCATTTGATTAATGAGTCGAACACGAGTTCTTCACGAATAAAGAGTAATTTTAACATCCCTAATCACATAGTCATGAGACATTAAGGGTTTTAGCAAGATTTAAAATTTATTATTTATATTAAAACATCATTTGAATATAATTTAATAATTTTTATTTTATTTTCTTAATTAATATATTAATTGATTATAAATTTTTGTAGCCTTTTAGTCAATTAGATTTTTTTTAAATACTACTCATTTATATATACACTTGATGAGTAGTATTTCGAGCCAAAACGAACCGAACACGAACGAACACATCTTTGTTCGTGTTCGGCTCGTTAATTTATCGAACGAAGATAATGAGTCGAACACGAGCTGTTGGCGAACAACGAGCCTTTTTGACAGCCCTAAATATAATGGAATAATTAGAAGTTGAAATCATCAATATGTTTGGGTTAAAATATTTAAAAATGAATTTTTTGGTCATCTAAATATTATTTTTTATATATTTGTATTGGATCCTAAATTGTCTCCTTGAAAGACACATCCTGAGAGTTAAATAGTTGAGCTGAGAGAAGTCAAGAATATCAGAGAATCTATAAGTGTCAAGAACCTCTCAGGCGTGAGGATCCAAAAGTCCCTTTATTAATATCATGACCTCCTAGTTATGGGAGTTTCCAAATATAACAACATATAAGAAAATAACACTTATTATAATTGTATGAATGATTGTTTAAAGGTTACATGGTAATGAAAGTAAAAGTTGGCATTGATTGGTCGTCCCAGAAGTTAAGGTTGACTAGATGTGCGGTCGGTCACCTAGTGCTTGGGAACTTGGGTTGATTGACTGCACCAGTCAATTATATATTTTTCATGGATATTTTGGTGCTGACATAAATGCATGTCCACTTGACTGTGTTTTTTCTTCTGATGATTGTGTTGGTCGGAAGTCTCTGTCGGTCGGTCGAGTTTACTATAAATTTGGTCAACTACTTGCTGGTGAGATTTGTGTTTCATAACTCTGACCTATGTCTGTATGCCCATGTTTTTGGGGCTCTTAGTAAAATTAAGCCACATGAACCCTAAATCTTAACTAAGTAATTTCCCTAAAACCTAAGCAGAAATTGTCTGTTAAATTTTATTAGAAGAAGATAATTAGAGGCTCTTAGTTAATTAAATTCACATTATTAATTAATAATATTAAATTAATCAACCCTAAGAATTTAATTTAATTCTTTGGGGTGACACTTCACCCTAAGAAATTCTTTCTATAAAATTTTGAAATCAGAAAAAGCAATTATAGTCATAAAAAATATTATGATAGTATTTAAGTGAATATTAATGTTTAGATTTTAATTTTGATTAAAAATACTTTTAAATTAACTAAATTTTAAAAATTCAAAGGAATTAAACTATTTCACAAAATGAAATGAGAATTTAACCATAAATAAAATTATTCAAATATAATAAAATATTTATTAATTAAATTTTTTTTTCTGAATTTTAAGAATTCAAAAGTTGAAATAAGTAAATCATAACTTGATTATTATAATACAAACTTCTTTAAATTTTTTAGTAAACTTAAGAATATATCCTTAATTAACTAATCAATTTTCACATTTTCTTAAAATAATTTTAATTTTAAATAATTAAAGGATAGATCATTATTTAATTAATTCTTTAATTAAAAGAGAAAAAGAGGGGCAATTCATTATGATCTACAATTATCTAAAATTGATCTTCTAACTTAAAAAGATATTATAGTATAATTTAATGAATATGTGAGGCTTATTCTGGATGACTCAACCCTAATCAAATAAATTATGAATTTAGTTAATATTAACTTAAAGAACTATAGGGTGATCATTTAATCATTATAATCTCTTAAAATTGATTTTAAACCTTCTTGAAAAGACTTTTAGGAGCTTGAATTCTACATCATTCATTTAGAATTCCACAACACCTCTTTGGAATCATAAGTTGATGACTTAACATTTTAATCTATTCGAACCTATGTTAAGTGAAATTTGAACATGGAATTAACTTAAATGCTAACCAACAAATCTTGAGTACAGAATGTGTAATCAAACTGCTTGCAGCAACTCGAGCTTGTACTTTTCATTTTTCATAAATGAGATGTTCCTCCTTATTGATTTAGGGAGATGTAAATAATGGGACCTCCGACTACGTGGGCTCACTTTTCTCAATACTCATTATAATACTATGTAACAGTGAAACCTAACTAAAAAATAAAACTAAATACATTGGCACAACACTTAAACAACTTAAACTTGAACCTCCCAACGGTAATAAATTAAATCTGAAACATAAGTCACAACTTTAACAACAAAGACAAATAATTATCTCACGCATCACACTTTCAGATTTTTATATTAGTACACAAACAAAGATTTAGGCTAAGTTGATCATATTTATGTGTGCTTTTTTTTTTTTAATGAGTACTGAATCTCTGCTTTTATTGGGTGCGGGTGATGCTATATCTTTTACCATTGTAGATTGGCATTTAGATCGATCGTGTGCATGTTAAGGTGACCTTTGTCTTATTAACATTATTTTTTTGAGGGGCCTAGGTGTTGTAGTGCAACATTAGGTTAAAATAATATTTATAAGATGAATGTGCTTATAAAATTCACCGTGCTAAAATTTTCTACAAGTGTTATAGTAAGCATAGGTTTTTTCGCTCTCTATGAGTCTAGAGTTAGGATTGTCCTCATTGACAGGCTTAGATACTCGGAGTGTCTGAAGTGGGAATTGCTTAGTGATGGAGTGAGGATGAATTCCAACAAGATGAAGGAGCGGGAGGATGAACTTCAACATATAGATAAACAACAAAGATGATGATGAGCCCTAACAAGATGAGTGAGTGAAAGTACAATCCCCAACTTACTATAACACAAGCTGAAGATACCCAAAAAGCCAAGCCATCAATGAGACTCTGGAAGGTCTATGTTGAGCAGTATGAGGGACTGATACTTGACTGACCTATTCTCTTTTCTTTTTGCTGCATAGTGGCATTTAGCCTCACCCTTACCTTTATTGATTTGGTTTGCTTTATTTGCTTTCATGAATATTTGTATGCATGTTAGAAATATAAGCTTTTTCTTAAATTTCCTTTTGTGTTCGTGTACCGTATTGGGCCTTGATTATGTTACTTTTAGGATTGAGAAATTTCCTGCCCAACCTTACTTTAACTTACATTATTAAAAAATTAAACTCATAACTAGAACTAAAATAATGAAACTTGTAACCCAAGAAGAATAGTAGTAGTACACACCCAGTAGATATTGCATCGACATGCATCTAATGATAATCAACTTAAAGAAAAATAATTAGAAAACTTAACAATTTATGTTAACTATTTGCATGTGAAAAGTATCATAGTGTATCTTTTCTTCACCTTTTTAAACATTCACTCATTGCACATAAGAGGTGATCATACATGTGAGAATCACCACCCTTATGTAGAGAATTTGTCTTTCATATTTATGAGCTTTAACAACTCTTCTAACATGCATCATATAAGGACCCACATATCTCTCGTCACAGCTTACACTTTATAGTTTGAGTCTCACTTATAAAAAAAATAGAATTAAATGATTTTTTCTTGCTTGATCGTGTCTCTGCTTGATCAAATCTATCATTTTTAGTTTGTTTTTTCGAGTCAACATCATTTTTTCATAAAACTTAAAGTCTTACCGTAATAAAATATTTAAGTGAGGATCATACATTCACCCCCGCCCACTCGATCTTTTGGATTGAGTATGAGTCCCAACACATCTATTCTAATAACAACCTACCACTCTTAACATGCATGTGAATGGACTCATGGTTTAAAGCATAAAAGGTTTTAGCTCACATTCTATTTTAGAAATGTTGTAAGTCCATGAGAGTCGGGTTGAGTTTCATTCCTCAGTAGGAATGGGGCCCACAAGTCTCACCCATTTTAATCATGATGGAGCTTTTACCTTCACATAAAAATCATGATACCTATCGTTGTATTTTGTGGAAATGAATAACATCTATTTTAATCGAGATTTGTCATTTCTAAGGATTAATTAACTAAAGAGGCTTGCCTCAATAGGGATACTAGACTCCTAAATTAAAATAAACTCTATTCTCTTAGGGCTAGAGAAAAACTAGTTTTACATAGCCCCACAAATTAGTGAAACAATCACTTTGAGATTGGATCCATCACAAGGTAGCATGTCATACCTCATGATATTAAACATTTTTTTTGATCTTATATTCAATCACAAATGATAAACCATAAAACTCATTTGCATGGTTCTCCCGACGCAATGCAGATAATTTCAATATGGTGTTGTAGCATTGATGGCGATGCTACAATGTTGTCACTTCAACTCCCAAAAATCTTTATATTGCTCAAGAATGCACAAACATTCTAGTAAAGATAACAAAAGTATCAAAGGTGTGAGCTTCCTTTTTTATACACCTCAATGATAATGTGAGTTTATATAATAAGAAGTATATTCCCTCAAATATTGATCATGTTAATATTTTTATGTTTTATCTATGATGAGGAAAACCTTCAGTGCTCTAATTAGTTAATTTTCAATATTAAAAATAATAAAAAAACATAACTATCGTTTTCACTTGAGTCATGGATATACCATAGAAGTATGCATGCAGTAGAAAGAAGAAATTGAGAGGTTGATAAAATAATGTTTTCTTCATCAAATTATTTAATACAATTATGGTTGCCCTCTCATTCTTTATTGTATGATTTTTATAGCAATACAACTTTGTATGTAGTTTGGTTGATAGACCTGAGGTTGTTCTCACATAAATTTCACTTGTTAAAAGAGAAAATAACTTTTAAATTCATTCAAAAGAATTACAACTTTTTACTATACCATTTACAAGCAGATGAATAAGCAATTGGTAAACTCATAGATGTGTTTATTTATGAGGTAGATTACCTCACTTGATTAACGAATATAGAGGTTAAGAAAGAGAGTAGAGCTTTGAGTTTGTGTGTATACTGCACTAACCTTATTAAAAAGCATAAATAAATGACAATTATTATTATTATTATTATTATTATTATTATTATTATCATTTGCATAAACCAGCCAGTGAATACAAAATTTGAACATTAGTAGTTTACATTAGTGGATGCTTGTTTTAGTCATAATCAAATAAAAATGATATGTTTAATGAAGTAAATTATATTATTATTGGGACATGACATTTAGATTGAAGAGTGCTAGTGTTTCTTATCTATATTTCTTGTTCAAAGCTTTCAAAAATTTTATTTGGTGCAACATGGAAGTGCATACAAATGATATATTTCTAAAATGTTATGAGAGAGCATACCATCTTTTTAAAATTTTAGCAGTGCTTTCTCCTTCTATGGCATTATAATATATGCTTTGATTAGGTCAAATATTATTTTCTAGTTATGTCAAGCCAAGCTTTAGGAATCATAATCACTTATAAGGGGATTGTAGATAACTTAGAGAAGATCAAGGTGATATGAAGCATGGCACCTTCAAAAAGTATAAAATATGTAAAATTCCTATATAATTCATAATAAATTTATATTATCTTTTGGTTTGTTTTAGAGATAAATGTATGTCATTCTTTAGAACACTCAGGAGAGTGTCAGCAATATTATTTAAAATGATGAATGCCATCTTGACTTCAAACAAGCATATTTGGCTTTACCATCTTTATCATCAAAATAAATTCATAGAAAAGTACTTTGCTTACATTTTTTTCCTCCCTTGTAATAAGCTCAATATTAGTACAAGTGGAGAATGGAAGGCAACACCTTATTTACTGTATCAATAAGATAATTACAAACACTAAAACTCAATATCCACCGAAAATATGATACAATTGAAATTAATATTATTAGCCAAAAAGTAATTTGACCACTATCACCATTCTTTGATCATCTAACCATTACCATATGATTATCGTCATTATACCCCCATCGTATCCCTAATAATCTATGCCAAATTCATAGAAGGTCAACTAATGTTCAATATCTTGTAAGTTGTCTCATCCAGTTTGGTGAAAAGGCACACATATGTATCCTCATTTCCATGGTTAAACAAAGGCATTCCCAACAAT
>NEWO01000083.1:518272-542309 GCA_003013225.1 Phalaenopsis aphrodite
GCTTACGATAAGGTTCCAAGAGATATCCTTTGGAGACTTCTTGAGAAGAAAGGTGTTGATACGATTTATATTCAAGTCATTAAAGATATGTATACTAGAGTTGTTACTTGTGTTCGAACTAAAGGAGGATTGACCAAATATTTTCCTATTTCTGTTGGATTACATCAGAGATCGGCTTTAAGCCATGCCTTTTTGCTTTAGTTATGGATGGTCTTGCTGGACATTTATAGGAGGATGTACCTTGGTGTATGCTTTTTGCTAATGATATCCTTCTCGTGGATAAGACAAGAGAAAAAACCCAGGAAAAACTTGAATTATGGAGGTCTATATTGGAGTTTAAAGGCCTTCATTTGAGTAGAACTGAAACTGAACACATGGAATGTAATTTTAGTAGTAGTAGCTCTAGTGACAGAAGTGTAACTTTCGGTGATCAAATTCTTAAAAGGTGTGAGTGATTTAGATATCTCGGGTCTGTTGTTCAGAGCGATTGTGATATAAATGGGCATGTTAATAGTAGAATTCAAGTTGGTTGGTTGAAGGGGAGGAATGCTTTGGGTCGTTTGTGTGATAGAAAAGTACCTCTTAGATTGAAAGGAAAATTTTATAAGACGGTGGTGAGACCTGCAATGCTCTATGGCGTTGAATGTTGACCTTTAAAAGAGAAGCATAATGCTAAGTTAAGTGTTGCCGAGATGAGAATGATTAGGTGGATGAGTGGCTTTACACTTAGAGACAAAATGCAAAAAGAGTATATCCGTGATAGGGTTGGTGTAGCTCCTATGACAGACAAAATTAGAGAAAGTCGTCTTAGATGGTTTGGTCACATTAAGCGTCGACCATCTGATGCTTCGATTTGGAGAGTAGATGTTTTAGATTCAACTTATGTTAAGAAAGACAGAGGTAGACCTAGGAAGACTTGAGCTTATTGTATAACAAATGATCTTAATTTATTAGGACTAAATGAAAATATGACACTAAATAGGACACAATGGAGAAAATGGATCATGCAGCCGACCCCACGTAGTGGGATCAAGGCTTTGTTGTTGTTGTTATTGTTGTTGTACAATTCTAAGTAGAAAGTTGTGTTAGGTAAGCCAAGCTAAAAAGTGATAGTTTGATAGAAGTAGGGGTGTAAACGAGTCGAACATGAGCAAACGCAGCCTCAATTTGTGTTTGGCTGGTTAAAAAATATCGTTATTCATGTTCGGCTCGTACTTCTAACACAAAAAAATGTGTTCGCGTTTGGCTTGTTTGTTTAGCGAGCCGAACACGAGTTGTTTGCGAACAAATAGTCATTTTAATAACTTTAGCCACACAATCGTAGGATGTTAAGGTCTAGGGAGAAATTTAAATCTTATTATTTATATTAAAACATCATTTTATTCTAATTTAATTTATTTTTATTCTATTTTTTTAATTAATAATTTTAATTGATTATAAAGTTTTGTAGCCTTGTAGTCAATTAATTTTTTTTAAATATTACTCATCAATCATATATATATATATATATATATATATATATATATATATATATATATATATATATATATATATATATATAATTTAACTATTTCGAGCCAAAACAAGTCGATCGCGAATGAACAAATCTTTGTTCATGTTTGGCTTGTTTATATATCAAGCGCAAAAAAAAAATTGTTCGTGTTCAGCTCGTTAACTTAGAGAACAAATCGAACTCGAGCTTCTTAACGAGAGAAACAAACTATTCACGAACAACAAGTTGTTTTGACAACCCTAGATAGAAGAGTGTAAAGGCACTAGGCAACAACAATGGGTCCCATCATTAGGATAACTTAACAGCCTCGATCAAGTCAATTTAGGCAGCAATACTTCACAATCATGTCAGTGAAACATATTTCTTGGTAGTTCCTATTCGTTAGCTATAAGCAACATTATTTGAACAGTTTTTTCTATCCCAGATCTCATGGCACATTAATATGCATAAAAGAATAATTTTAGAATCAATTTCCTGTGATTTTCTAATTGAATGCACATTTTCTTGACAAGGCACCAATGGGAAGTGAAAGTAGGTTTTAGGGGTATAGGATTATTTTTAATTGAGCTTGCTGTTGTTGGGGCCAAGGATTAGTGCTGGGGACATGGGATTGAAGAGGCTCTTTTATATGCCTTATGATGGTTTGCTAATGTTAAAGATACTTGCACTTATGCTACTTAGAGTGCTATTAAAATGGATGTTGTATTAGAAGTGCTGTAAGAAATAGAATGAGATAAATAATGTTGTATTGCAATTAGTATTGTGGAGAGAGGGACAGGATTGATAGATGGATAGCTTGCTTACAAATAACCGTGTGCTCATAAAATTGTGTTTCTCCTTAAATGTGCTCTCTTTTATTTATACATACAAGAAAATAAAAGCAATGAAATATATTAAAAATAAAGATGAACAATTGTGGATCTCCCATGAATGACAAGTCTCTTTTGAATAAATTCTATAACTCTTGATTACACATGTATTGCATAATTGATCCAACGAAGGTAGGTGATGGCATGTTTCAAAGAAGGCATGTAATGTGTCTTTTAAAGATATTGGTATTGCATCAACTACATTGATCAGAAAAAAAAAAAAAAAACTCTGAAGATTTGGATGAGCTGGCATCCATGGAGGTGGATATGGAGGAATATATTTGTCTGCATGTTTCAAAGAAGGCATGTAATGTGTCTTTTAAAGATATTGGTATTGCATCAACTACATTGAAAAAAAAAAAAAAAAAAAACTCTGAAGATTTGGATGAGCTGGCATCCATGGAGGTGGATATGGAGGAATATATTTGTCTGCATGTTGCAGGATAATATTATATTTAGCATTTATACAGTTTGGAAGTTCTGTTGGAGGTAGATACCAATATGTATGTGCCCTTTTAGAACAATTGTCTCAACTATTGGTGGATGATTAGGTGGTGACTTGGGTTGCAAAGTAATGTTAGCATGCTTGAATAATGTTGGTGCCAATTGATCAAACTTGTGTAGCAATATTGTAATAGCTCTGATAGAGGAACAAGACTTTTGGGAAAATTTGAATCTATTATAGGATCGAGAACATATGTGCTAAAGAAAAGAGGCGGAAGGATTGAAAATTGTGTTAGTTTAACCATCCTTAATCGAAAGTGCTCTCCTGCAAGAGGCGGGTGGGAAGAGGGGATAAATAATTATTAGAGTTTACGCTTACAAAAATTTTTAAACCCCATATCTATATAAATTATGATAAATAAATTTTGAAAATTTTGTTAATTGACAAATAGAATTTTAATTTAGAAGTTGTAGTTTGACATTTTTCTTGAACGATCACTATGATATGTTGAATATTTTTAAATGATACAACACGAGAAAATGGATCTAAGGGTGCTTAATTTTCTCATCTCAATGGCATTGTGAAGTGATTTGGTTTGCCATCTAAATTATTCCATGATGTATTTTGTTAAATTATCAAAATTTTACTTCTAACAACTTTATTTTTGAAGATGATATAACTGGAGTAGCAACCGTGTCAATATTGATGGTGGATATCGATTGTACCTTATGCAGTTGAGATACAAAATTACATTTAATGAATAGATATTTCTGTTAGACATTTGAGATATATGTTCAAATCTTTTTGAAGAATATCAATTAAATGATTTATAGAATTCGGAAATTTTCAAGCTAGGCAAATTGGTGCCAACTTTTGTTTTTTTTATTACCTTTTACTTCTTCCATGCATTCCGTGTGGGAGTTTAATGTTTTGTACAACCTTCAATCTTAGTGAGACTCTTACGGATTCTTGAGATTTTTTAATGCAGGTTTCTAACCTTCCTTCTCTGTTGTGGATCACACCTGAGAATGATTGTGATTTGCAACTTTCAGGTCTTTAGTTACTTGCTTTGGTGATGTTCCTTCTATACAAATTTTAGGCAATGAACATGCAAATTCTATAAATTGACATGACTGAATAAGAATTTTTTTAGGTTTATTATTATCATAAATAATAACTTAATGTTATACAAAAAAATGTGGTTTTGGATGAGTTCTAGTTGTGCTATTTCTTCTAATTATGAGAATCAATTTTTTTATCAAGTGAGATACTTGAAAATTTATGGGAGAGGTTATCTTCTTGTACAACCATGATGCTTGATTCAAATGTTTTAGGTTTTTTTTTTCTTTTGCTTTTATTTAGCAATTTAAATTTTATTGTTGGATTGATTGTGTGATTGATTTTATTCAAGGTTGATACAATCTATATTTTAACTAGTATATGAATTTCAGCTTGTATTTTTTCTTTGTTTTGAATTTCTAATGCCACATTTGGGACAGTAGTAGAGTTGTAGTGCGGTTCGCACCACACTGCTTATGGGTTAAACACCTGCTCTCTCAAGAAGCTGTGGTGGGAAAGCTATATTTTACAATCTGACCTGACTAAGTACGGTGGCTGTCAGAAAGCCGCAGTGTGACTTTTTGAAAGTAATAAAAAAAACTGTACTGGTCATAACAACTCCTTGAACAACAACTTCTTCTGTAGCAACTTCACAGTTGTTTCCTTAAATAGCTACAGCTGCCCCAAACAGACCCCACGTGTTGTCTTTAGAAGATTATGAGATTTTTTATTGAATTGAATGTTTTTGTGTTTTCAATTTTCATCAAAATAGTATATATTTATTACAAGTTAAGAGTTTGAAATCTATAAAATGTTTTTGTGCATGATCTTGTACATTCTGTAATGGATGTACGTTAGAGACGCTATAAAATATAACGCCTTATATCAATCACATGAAGTAGTTGTATTAATTAATTTAATTTTTTTTCTTGGTGGATTACTTTTTATTGAATGTAGTCTTATCCTACGCAAGGCCCACACTTTTCTCTTCTGTGGACAAAAATTCTAAACTTAAAGGTCGATTAGTTGTTGGTAAACATAACTTTTAAAACTTTACTATTTGTGCATTCTAATATAATCTTCAAAACTTATTTCCTTTTCTTAACCGTCGAACTATTTATTGCATGTGACCTTGACAAACTGTTACTGGTTTTAATGATATTTGTTCTCCTGTTGCTCTGGTTATTTTCATATTTCATTTTTGGAAGATTTACACACCACAGCTCACTTTATGTATTTACATATCTAACACCTAAACTTCAATTTTTGCTTATATACCACCTTATCTGCATATGAGAAGGTGTATTTCACTTTTCAATAGTTCAAATAGTGATTTTTTCAATGTGATGTAAAAGATTTGGGTGATATAAATGCAAAAATTAAATTTTACGTGTTAGATATGTAAATACATAAGAGCTGGGTGGTATGTATGTAAATGCCCCCACATTTTTAAGCAAAATAGATGTTTTTGCTTGGTTATCTGTGGTTTTATTTCAATGTCGCTAATGCTAATTTTCCTGTCCATTATTTCAATCAAAACTTAAATGGAAAGAAACCATCATATTGCAGAGGACAAACAAACATATTGCTCTCATTCTTGCAGATCAAATTATATGGGCAATCCAGTAGAAGCTCCCCCTAACTCCTCTTGTCCACCAGAATCTGGCTGCGAGTTTCCAACACATAGCCTGCCAAATGATAGAAATCTTTACAGACAAGATGTTGTTCGACACATCAAGCATAAAGGCTCGCTCGGTGTGGTCATGGAAGTGGCCGGTGATTCCGATTCTGAAGACAGTATCACTGATGAAAGCGACATCGATGATACCGCAGATGAGAATAATGTTCATGACGCCGAAGATGTTGACGATGCTGACAGAAACGGTGAGATGTACCATGGGGAAAATAACGAAACTCTTCCAGACGGCCAAGTTAGAATAGTGTGGGCTGATGGGCCTGAGTCTACAGAAAATATTAACGACATTAACGTTGTGGATAGGGGTTTCTTGCATGGAGATATCGTTTCTTCTGTTTCGGATCCGACCGGACAATTGGGCCTCGTTGTGCATGTCAGAATAAGAGTAGATCTGCAAAATTCTAATGGAGAAATATTACGAAATATTTCCACCAAGGATCTTAAACGCATTAGAGAATTCACTATCGGAGATTACGTTGTCCGAGGCCCATGGCTTGGTCGTGTGGATGATGTTTTAGATAATGTGACTGTTTTGTTTGATGATGGATCTATTTGTAAAGTCGTGAAAGCTGATCCGTTGAGGCTCAAGGCAGTTTCAAGACCTGTTCTTGACGATGCAAACTCTCCCTACTATCCAGGTCAGCGGGTCAGGGCCGTTTCTTCTTCGGTTTTCAAGAGTTCGAGATGGCTTTCTGGCTTGTGGAAAGCGAATCGCCTTGAAGGTACCGTTGTTAAAGTTCAAACAGCTTCAGTAATAGTCTACTGGATGACATCGGCTTACCTCGGTGTTGGCACTACTTCTGATGATGTTCCCTCCGAAGAACAAAATCCGAAGGACCTAACCCTTTTATCATGTTTTTCTTATGCAAATTGGCAGCTAGGTGACTGGTGTCTCCTTCAAACATCTGCTGAAAATTTGACCTCGGAGTCCTTAAACCTTAAAGAATCCATGGAGGATGAAGCCTCAGGCCAAAGAGAAAGCTTAGTGGATGATTCCTTAGATTCTGATTCGATTTCTAATTCTATAAGCACTGAAAAAGACTCTGCAATTCCCAACATACTTGAAGGTAACCAACCATCTGAGACAGAAATCACAGTGTTAGCGGTAGATACAAAAAATAACGATGCTGAAGATCACCTTTTAACTGAACAGATGACAGATGGTTACAAAGAAAATTCCGTGTCATCAAAAGTTGGTAGTAAATTGAAGTTGAAGCAGAAGAAAATGTCCAGTGAAAGTAATCCAACAGAGTCTATTGATGTAATTCCAGAATGTGGTTCTTGCAGTATCTCATCATCCTCTTCGAGGGAGCCTGCTCATGATGGTTGGCCTGCATACCGTAAGAAACTTCGTAAAGTTTTATTTAAGAGAGAGAGGAAGGCTTCTAGAAAAAATGAGAACTTTGAAAGAGCTCTTTTTATTATGAATACTGTAACAAAAGTTGATGTGGCATGGCAAGATGGAACGAGGGAATATGGTTTAGAATCCACGTCTTTAATTCCAATACGTTCACCTAGTGATCAGGAATTTTTTCCAGAGCAGTATGTGGTGGAGAAAGCCTCGAACGAACTTGATGACTCGGTTGAATATAATCGAGTTGGGATAGTGAGAAGTGTGAATTCGAAGGAGAGAACTGTTTGTGTTAGATGGTTTAAACCCGTGTCTAGTCCAGAAGAACCTCGAGAATTTTCGTGTTGTGAAGTTGTGAGCGCGTATGAACTGGACGAGCATCCTGATTATGACTATTGCTATGGAGATGTTGTCGTTCGGTTATCCCCAGCATCCAGTTCTGATTCATATTTGGAAATTTCCAAAGAGAATTTGGGTGAAAAAGCTGATTTTACGAAATCTGAGACTGATTTAGATGAGAAAAATTTTAAATGCAATTCAGAATTGTCAAATGGTGAAGCATTGGTAAAATTTAGATCTCTTTCCTGGGTTGGAAATATAACTGGTCTGGAAGATGGTGATATCGAGGTGTCATGGGCCGATGGGATGGTGTCAAAGGTAAATGCGTCAACACATACAGTTTTAGTACTCTGTGTTTATGCTGATGTGAGCTTGCTGAAATTATTTTTTTCCCCTTTTCTGATCATATTTCTTTTTGGGGACATTTACATACATACTACCCAATTCCCATGTATTTACATATCTAACGCCTAAACTTTTTATTGTTACATTAATCTGATTGAAATCTTCCATATCACATAAAAAATACCATTATTTTAACTTTAGAAAGTGAAATATACCTTTTCATGCACATATAGAGGCATATATGTAAAATTATATGTAAATACATAAGAATTGAGTGGTGTGTGTGTAAATATTCATTCTTTTTGTTCATTAGGTTGGTCCTCAAGCTGTTTATGTTGTTGGTCGAGAAGAGGATACAGACTCATACGAAGGTGGAAGTGACATCAGTGACGATGGTGCTAGTTGGGAAACCGTTAATGAAAATGAAATGGATATTCTTGATGAAGCCGATGAAGCTGAAAAGGTTGACCTTATCCTTTCAGTTTAGTGGTAGCTAAAAAATTTCTTCCTTAGCTGTGTCCTGATTTTAAACTTGGTTTGTTCAGGAATCTGAGTCAAAAGGTGCCAAAAATAATGTTCTTGCTTCTGAAAACACAGAGGAGAGTCCACCAGATGATGTTGCTGGAAAATCTGGGCCTCTTTCAGTGCCTCTTGCTGCTATCAACTTCGTCACCAGATTGGCGACGGGATTGTTTTCCCGGAATAAACGAAATTTAGATTTATCAAATTCAGATGAAAATGGCTTCAGTGATTCAGAAACTCAGCATATTCCTGAGGTTACAGTTGATAGAACAACAAATGATGCAGATTTTCAGGCTTCTGCCAGTACAGGAGATGTTGAAAGGGTAATTGAAAGCCCAAAATCAGATTCTGCCAGTGCAAGAGCAGACTCAGAGGGTGGAATACAGAGCTTCAAACATTTTGACATTAGCGATAATCCAGCAGATAATTATTTTTCAAGCAGTATTGGGCAGGTAATGTAGTTTTTTCTCTCTGCTACTCCATTTTCACTTAGCAATAACAATACTACATGTTTACCATCATCATTTTCTTTACTTTGACTATTGGAGCGTGAATTTCTCTTTACCATTATTTCTGCTAATGCAAGTTGCATTTGGATTCAGTTCTAATTAAATAATTATGAATAATATCTAATGAGATGAAGCTTGGCATGCCTATTTCACTTATAGCCGCACAATCAAGATGAATAGTGTCAAAATAGACTTCTCACTGTTTACATGGTGCCATATTAGTCCTAGAGTTTATAAAAATGCCAAATTTGTCCCTTTATTCTTTAAATTAGGGCTGAAATTAAAAGAGCCCGGAGACTAATTTGGCGCTTTATAGACTCTAAACTCAAATGACCCCTTGCCAAGAGTCAGGGGACTATTTTGACACTTCTCTTAGATCAAAACATATCACCAAAAGTTACTGACACTAAGGGTCTGTTTGGGACAATTGTGGCTTATTAAAAAACAACTGCGTAACAGCTGTGGGAGTTAGTTGTTGCGCAGAAGCTGCTGTGTAGAAGCTATATGTTTGTTCAGTGCAGTTTTGCAGTAGCTGTGTTGCAACTGTTTATGAATAAATGACATTTCCGCCTCTCTTGTATAATGTTGTTTATAACAGAATCAATCATGCTTGCACATTTCATACATGACAACATATATCAAATTTGAATATTACAAAATAAAATTTGATATATCACTAAGCATTGAATAATAAGACAATAAAAAAAAATATTAAAATAACAATTATTATCATCATAATATTATTTTTAAAATGCAGTTGATTCATGTCACAATGTAATACCTTCAACGAAACTCTCTACGCCTGATCACAATCGGTGGTAGAATCATGGAACTGATCCGCTCATCTGAAAAGTCACAGTTTTCTGTTTTATTCCATGGACACATGTAAAATTGTTGTCTATAGCTATGCTGCTGTCGCGAAGTAAGCAGAGAACACTGCAGTTCACAGTAATAGTACAATGCTCTGGGGGCACCAGAAGTCATGGAGCTCATCTTTTCTGAAGGTTTTAAATCATAAAGCTTAGACTCTTAGATGCACCATTAGTAAAGAAGAATAATATAAATATTCAATTAATGTTTTTGAAACTTGTGAGGTTTCTGAGCTGAAAGTATAAGCCAATAAATAATTTGTCATATAAAAAGACAGTAGATCTTAAAAAAAGGGGTTATTGATTGTCTTTAAACAACGTAATACCAAGCTCATATGTGCCGTAATTATCAACACAAAGACCATCTTGAAGAAACCTAGTAGGAATATGACTGAAGAAGGAATGGTACTTAGTTGCCTTGATAGTAATTTCATTCGTGTGAAGAATCCACAACAATATATAGGCCATCCAGAAGAACCCAGAAAGTCAAATATCTTGTCATAGACCTCCAAACAAAAAATAAATTTGCTCTCGCAATTCCATCTCCCCAACATTTTCCCCATCCTGGTAACAAGTCTTTGACAAATCACTTTAGTCTGTGATATTAATTGCCCTAGGCGATATTCATATGCTACTGAAGGAACATGTGAATGATCTTCATATGCTTTATTGAAGTCAATGTCACTACGTGAAGGATGTCGTCGATTGTACTTGTGGAGTAATTGTAACGACCACAATTTGAACTCTTTTGCTAAATGGAAATGTGGGCATATCTTGCATAATAATTTTTTTTTACTAAACTCAAATTATTTTTTTGATAACACCACGCAAGGATGAGTGTCTCTTATTAAAAATCTCTTTTCTACCCCGAACAATGTTGTTAGCTCTTTTAAAATCAAAAAATATTTTGAGAAATATTTATTTGTAAATGATATCCGATATCGACTAGATAATATTTTTCTAAACTAATTATAATCATTAGTATTGCAATAAAAATATCATTTCATTCATTCACATTCAAGCAAATCTGGAGGTGGTTTTGAAAAGTTGTATTTCTAAGTTCGCGTGAAAAATTTGAATTTGCGACTGTCGTGTGAGCACATGTTAAAATCACATACAACCATTATATTCTTTGTTGGCGAGCTGCATCGACCGATGTATATGATCTTTTCATTGTTTGACACTTGCGCATCGATATGCGTTCCATTAATCCCTTCAATCCAATCCTAAAGCATTCATCAAAGGTGTTTGAATTATTGTGTTCAAGTAAAATCAAGAAATTATGAACACATGCATTCACCTTAAAATATGACGTATACCGTTAGCCTTGTGAAATCTCTATGAGTGTCCTTTAGAATGTTGGGTCTTTAGGTTTGGTGATTTGTGATGTTAAGTTAATCAGAACATTCAACCTAAATGTAAAATATTTAATGATCGTTTCTGATGAGTGTTAGAATTGCTCCATGACTTCTTACATAGATTCATTTTTTGATAAGATGTAATGTGTTATATCTAACATCTCTCTGAAACTCATATTGGATGAGCCATGAAGTCCATGATTCATGTGTATTTATTCTAAAAAGTCGATGAATGCGGATTATGTCAGACGAAACATATTGTTAAATCTTGTCGGATTCCTTGCGAGCAACTCCCCAACCCACTTATCACCTATGTATGTGGATGTAATGCAGAGAGAGCGAGCAATATATGAGTTATAATACTCATACATGAAGCATAACACAACTATATTTCTTTTTCTCCATATTTCATGTCCATGTTATTCATTTTCTATGTTATTACAAGATATAAATAGCATCGAATTAGCTATAACATGCATTAAACAACAAACAATGATAAAGAACTCTAACCGCATAAATAACATCGAATGTAGCACAAATACGGTCTCCATGAAAATCAAACATGAAGCATGCAAAAAAAAAACATCAAGCATCAAACAACTTGCTTGTCATGAAAGTAACATAAGTAATGGACTCCACAGTCAGTGGTCATCGACATAACGAATTCTCTCTAGGTCGGGTGTTCAACTAACTTTATAGAGAATAAATACAACGGCATGTCATCATAAATTTCTGGAGTTGCTTCAAGAATTCATATGAATTGTTAAATAGAAGTTGCTTGTGATGTGTTAGGGTCATTGGTGCATGAATCAACTAACTGTGAAATTTGGCTTTTAATGAAAACTACATTTTTTTTTGTCAATCCTAGGACGCTTTGATCGACTTATGGATTCAATTTCATTGAGGTTCGGGCTGGGGCCTTCATTGGTGTCGGATGTTTGCTCGGCATCCACGTGCTCAGCTATGCCAAGAAACCATCTCTCACTAGGTGCTCATGCATGATCACCCGTGGTCACAACTCCACCAAACATTCGATCCAACTTTTATTCCAGCTCACGGTCATTGCCACTGAATTTGAATTTTTTGCATTTGACACTACTTACAAAATAATGAATGATTGATGTAATTGCAAATAAATAAATAATAATAATAATAAATAAATAAATGATAAAATGACTTGACAATTTCTAATCACTTCCAATTTCTCAACCCACCATTTTTCTGAATCATCAATTGTTCGCCTTATCAGATCCCAACGCAAGCTCATGGATCCCCGCTTTAACTCTTTCCAAAATTTCATGGGTTTCTTAATTGATCTCACTTGTTTTTCAATTGCATCCTATCGCGTTCCCTTCATGTGTTTCTTTGAATTTTTTTATAATATTTTTTCAATCCTCCTTGTTAAAATAGGTTGTTGGCCTATTTTCCAATTTCATCTCTTTAAAACAGATCACACGATATTACTTTGACAGCTTTATCGCACATGACAGACGAACTGATTTCTTTTATCTTAACATTGACAATACTAGCATGAAATGAACTAAGAAACATAAATATTTGCCAGAGAAGATAAATTGTTATTTAAAATACCACAACTCGAAAATATAACTGGAAAAAAAATCACAAAACTACCACCACCACCATATAACCAAAAGGCTATCACCAGTATCACCACTAACACCACCAACCTACCAAAAAACCAACACCAACCCATCAACACCATCACCATCATGTCATCAAAAAAGCACCACTAACATCACCGCCGCCAACAACCCACCAACACCACCACCGCCATGTCATAAAAAAACCACCACCACCACCACCACCACCAATAACAATAACACACCACCACCACCACCACCAATAACAATAACACACCACCACCATGTCACTAAAAAAATCACAACTAACAAACCACCAACTTCACCACAAACACTATTTCACCAAAAAACCACCACCAACACCCCCACCACCATTTCACCAACACCACCACCACTAACATCACCACCACCATATCACCAAAAAAACACTCCACACCACCACACCACCACCATCACCACCACCATAAAATACCAATCCATATTCAAATATCAAAATCCTCACTGCAATTTTTTTCAAATTATCTGCCATTTTAATCACCACTACAAAATACGCAACACCCAAAACATTGCTATTAACAAATCTAGCTTTAGCTCAAAATATAATTCATCATAAAATCTCAATCCAAGTCTCTCTGGGTCGGGTCTCCCTTAAATATCAAAATGCTTGATAAAATTATAACCACAATTCATTTCGAAAAAGAATAGTTGAAACAGAGCAAAGCCAGACCAAAATTGTGAATTCTTCGAATTTTAGGTTATGTAAATATCCTAGAATGAAGAATGAAAGTGCAAACTATAAACCGAGTAAAACAAAGATCACAAACCGCACAAAAAATAGCAGAGAATACTAAAATTCAAAACCTCATTTTTTTGCTACTCGAATATCAATTTTCATGGTAAATCCACAATTTTCATAGAGAAAGTCACATTGGAAATCAACCTCAAATTTCAAAGAAAAATGATAGAAGATACCGTGGGAGAGAGGGGTTATCACTTCTTACGACACATACGGGAGTGAGGTAACGGCCTTCGGGCAAAGACTACAGAGAGGCGTCAGAGAGGTGAGATAGGCAAATCATCGAGAGAGGGTGAGACGGGAAGGAGCTAGGGTGAGATGCGAAGGAGCTAGGGCAAAGACGCGGGGTTGGGAATGAAAAAAAACGAAGCAAGTGCGAACCGCAGAGTTATACTCGCGGCACGCGTTTGCTGGTGCGGTTTAAAAAGCACTATCGTGCCACACTTTCCAAATGCCGGTTTTGGCGGTTTCAAAACGCGCTACAGTTAAACAACTGCGCTAAATAGGGCCTAACTTGCTTCACATTGTATCGTTTCCACGTGATCAATCCATTTCAATCTCCTCCTTTGCTTTGTTGATACTGAGGATGGTAATGATATCAAGTTTAAATGTCGAAATCCTCATTTTCTATAGGCAGATTTTGGATTTTTTTTTTCGCTTTTTGTTTTTTTTTTCTTTTCTTATAATTGATTGCTAATATCTATGAGATGCAGGGTAGTGGAGAAAGGAAATGGGTCAAAAAGATTCAGCAGGAATGGAGCATCCTTGAGAAGAACTTGCCAGGTAGCTTGGTCCAAGACCATCGGTACCTATAAAGTTTGGTTTTGTGAATTCTAATTTGCAACTTAAAATTTTATGCTTCTGGATGCAGATGCTATTTATGTGAGAGCTTATGAGGACCGAATGGATTTGTTAAGAGCTGTGATAGTAGGAGCTTCTGGAACTCCTTACCAAGACGGCCTTTTCTTTTTCGATTTTCATCTTCCACCTGAGTACCCTCAAGTTCCTCCGGTAGGTTTTCCTATATCAGGGCATTTACATAGATACCATTATATATCTAACACCTAAATTTTACTTTTTACATTTATGCTGTTGAAAATTAATGGAGCCTGGTCCACTTTCAATTGACAATTTCCTCTCTATATGGCAGTTTTTGATATTTTATTTGCCCCTTTATTTGATGCCCTTTATTAAATCCTCTATTTAATTCCCTTTCCACCTCTTTTATCCATTCCCACCTCTTCACTTTGAGAATAAGGAAGGTGTGCATAAGAAGTTGGATTTGAAGAGGGAAAATATTTGCGTACATAAGACGTACGCAGCGTTGCGTACGTCAAGAGTTATTCAGGGGTACAGAGGGGTTATATCCGGGTTATACCCCCCTGTAACCTCCGTGTAACTTTTTTACAACCTCTGTGTAACTTATTTGTACCCATAAAACTACAGAAGCGTGAAACTCATTTGTAGGTTACAGGTAGTTTACAAAGAGGTTACATGGGGGTTATAGAGGGGTATAACCCCGATATAACCCCCATGTACCCCTGAATAACCCCTAGACGTGTGCAGCGCTGCGTATGCCTTATGTACGCAAATATTTTCCTTTGAAGAGGGGGTGTGCTAGCAACCGTATAAGTCTCTTCGAAGAGGTGGTTCTCCTAGGCTTCGCAGAAGAAGAAATAAAAGGACAAATTGCATGTTTGGCTCTCTAAGGTCTTCATCGCATGTGCTTGCTTACGGGTGAAGAAGCAACCAAAGCTCGAGGGAAACCCAAGATTTGCTTCTTTAGTTTTTTTTTCTTTCTACTATGGCTTTCAGTAGAGAGAGAGTAAAAGAGAGAGAGAGAGAAAGTGAGAGACTTTTTCTTGTAAATCAACGTGATCGACGGTGTAAATCCTCAAAGTAATAAAATTTTCTGCAATTCTGGGGACGTAGGCAATTCGGGCTGTGGCTTTCATTGGTGTCAGATGTTTGCTCGACATCCACGTGCTCAATTATGCCAAGATACCATCTCTCACTAGCTGCTCATGCATAATCACTCGCGGTCACAAATCCACCAAACATACGATCCAACTTTTCTTCTAGTTCACTGTTATTGCCACTAAATTTGAATTTTTTGCATTTGACACTACTTACAAAATAATGAATGATTAATATGTTGATGTAATTGCAAAAAAAAAATAATAATAATAATAAATAAATGATAAAATGACTTGACAATTTCTAAGTTCTCAATTCCAATTTCTCAGCCCACCATTCTTCTGAAACATTAATTGTTCGCTTTATCGGATCTCAACCTAGCTCATGGATCTTCGCTTTAACTCTTTCCAAAATTTCTTGATTTTTTTAATTGATCTTACTTGTTTTTTAATTGCATCCTATAATGTTCACTTCATGTGCTCCTTTGAATTTTTTTTATAATATTTTATCAATTTTCATTATTAAAATAGGTTGTTGGTCTATTTTTCAATTTCATCTCTTTAAAACAGATCACACGATATTACTTTGACAGTTTTATCCCACATGCAGACGAACTAATTTCTTTTGTCTTAACCTTGATGATACTAGCATGAAATGAACCAAGAAACATAAATATTTGCCAGAGAAAAGATAAATTGTTATTTAAAATACCACAACTCGAAAATGTAACTGAAAAAAAAAAAATCACAAAACTACCACCACCACCACCACCACCACCACCATATCACCAAAAGGCTATCACCAGTAACATCGCATGTTTGGCTCTCCAAGGTCTTCATCGCATGTGCTTGCTTACAAGTGAAGAAGCAGCCGAAACTCGAGGGAAACACATGATTTGCTTCTTCTGTTTTTTCTTTTCTTTCTACTGTGGCTTTCAGTAGAGAGGGAGAGAGTAAGAGAGAGAGAGAGAGAGAGAGAGAGAGAGTGAGAGACTTTTTCTTGAAGTCGACACGATCGACGACGGTGTAAATCTTCAAAGTAATAGAATCCTATGCAATTCCATGAATGTAGGCAATGTGTCAAACCATGTAAATCTGTGTGCCTCTGTGAATTTTTCTCATTCTATTTTTCGCTTCGTTGTCGATTGTTTTATTTATCGCATAAGAAGTGGTATTAGAGCTTTGGTTCAAATCTAAGAAAAGTCGATGACAGGAGATGAAGTGAAGGTTTCAAGGATAGAGAAATTTAATGATACAAATTTTGGTTACTGGAGGATGCAGATAGAGAACTACTTCTATGAGAAGAAACTTCATATTCCGTTATTTGGGAAAAGACCAGAAAAGATGGAGGAGGTTGAATGGAATTTGTTTGATCAACAAGTTCTGGGGGTTATTCGATTAAATTTGTAGATGTCCATTGCATACAATGTCATCAAGGAAATGACTACTGCAGATCTCATGACAGCCCTGTCAAATATGTTTGAAAAGTCATCGACGGATAATAAGATATATCTGATGAAAAAATTATTAAATTTGAAGATGACAGAATGTACGTCTGTTGTACAATCCTAAATGATTTCAATACTATCATAAATCAATTATCATCCGTGGAAATTGAATTTGATGATGATATATGTGTACTGATATTGTTGGCTTCATTGTTAAATAGTTGAGAAGCTATGAGCATGACTATTAGCAACTCTGCAGTTAAATCTAAATTGAAATATGATATTTATGATTTGGTTTTGGCTGAGAAGGTGCGCAAGAAACACTGAAAAATTTTCAGTTTTGAGTTTGAAACTGAATGTTGATTCTTGAAGAATACAGGACAAACATTTAAACAGAGGAAAATCAAAATCAAAGTACAGAGATAAGAGCAAGTCAATGCCCGTTAAACAAGTAACTTGTTAGAATTATGACAAAACTGACCACTTAAAGAGGAATTGTAGAAATCCCAAAAAAACATAAAATGATAGTGCAAATGTGGTAACTGAAGAAACAAATGATGCACAACTACTAACAGTCTATAGTTGTGTTGATGATTGGATACTAGATTCATGTGTTTTTTTTCATACAACTTTCCATCGGGAACTGATGTGAAATTATGTTGCAGGTGACTTTGGGAAAATATATCTCACTGATAGAGAAGCTTTGAATGTGGTAGGAATGTGTGATATTGACATTGCACTTCCAAGTAAGAACAAATGGATTCTGCAAAAGGTCAGACACATTCCTGAACTGAAGAAAAACCTCATTTTTGTTGGGCAGCTTGATGAGTGTGGACATTCAGTGGTATTCTCAGATAGCACCTAGAAGGTTACTAAAGGAGCATCGGTACTGGCTCAAGGTAAGAAAATATGTACGATAAATATGACTATTGGTTTAATTAACAATGTTGGTACTACCGTTGTAGGGAGCACAAAAGAGTTGTGGCATTGCAGGCTTGACTGCATGAGTCAGAGGGGTATGAAAGAACTTCAGTCCAGAGGCAAGCTACCAGAATTAAAGTTAGTTGATCTCAGTATGTGTGAGAGTTGCATTATGGAGAAACAGAGGAAAGTCGGTTTTTTGAAAAATGACAGGACGCTAAAGACAGGAAAACTAAATCTAGTGCACACAGATGTGTGAGGACTTTCCCTAGTGACATATCTTGAAGACTCTTGTTACATGTTACATTCATTGATGATCATAACAGAAAGATATTGATTTATTTCTTGAAGTATAAATCTGATATATTTAATGTGTTCAGGACTTGGAAGACCGTGTTGAGATAGAGACTGACTTAAAGCTAAAATGTCTGAGGTCTGATAATGGTGGTGAGTACATTAATGATGAGTTCAAAGAATATTGTGCAACTTTGGACATCAAAATGGAGAAAATCATTCTAGTGACACCACAACCAAATGTTGTTTAGAGCGCATGAACAGGACCATCAATGAGCGGACTAGAAGCATGAAATTGCATTACAAACTATCACCTACTTTTTTGGGCAGAAGCGGTTAGCACTGCAGTTTATTTGATCAACAGGGGGACATCTGTTCCACCACATTGTGAATTGCCTGAGGAGGTATGGAGTGGGAAAACGGTAACTTTTCTCACCTTAAAACTTTTGGTTGTTTTTCTTGTGTTTTAATTAATTCTGATGCTCGAAGTAAACTTAGGCTAAGTCAAATAAATGTTATTTCATTGGATATGGAGACGAGACATTTAGATATCATTTCTGGTATGATCAAAATCGGAAGATCATAAGAAACATGAATGTAATTTTCAATAAGAAGATTATGTACAAAGACAATACCAGTACAATTTCTGAAACAAAACTGCGGGAATCTGAATTTGTAATGTTTGATGATTTACCAGAGGTCATAGTGTATTACATAAATTCAAGTGACGAGGAGATTGGGTCCAGTGCATCTATTCCTATTGTTCCGCAATCAGTTTCAGAGCAGTCTACCCTTATAGTTGCATTTCGCATGTTGGAAAGAACTAGTTCTCCACAGCGTTACCAACTTTGAACTACATTCTGCTGACAGATGGTGGAGAACCCTAGAGTTATGAAGAAACCTTACAAATGAAAATTTAAGCAAGTGAGAGTTAACCAAGAAGGAAGAGATGAGTTTCCTGTCAGGGAATCAGACTTGGGAGCTGATAGAACTTCTATTAGGGAAGAAGGTATTGCACAATAAGTGTGCGTACCGAGTGAAGACTGCGCTTAATGATAGTAAGAGGTACAATATTAGACTTGTTGAAAAAGACTAAGAGTGTTATTCTTGATAAACTGAAGTTGTGCGTAGCTTCAGTCGGTCTGTTAGCTTGAAGACCATGATTTTGAGTTGCAGAGGTGGATGATATCACTTTTGAAGAAAATGATGACACAACTAGTGGATAATACTGCCTGTGTACCAGTCTCCAAGTAGGAGATTTATTGAAAATTAGTGGAGCCCGGTTCACTTTCAATTGACAATTTCCTCTCTATATGCAATTGTTGATAATTTAATTGCCCCTTTATTTGATGCTCTTTTTTAAATTCTCTATTTAGTATCATTCCCGCCTCATCTATCCATTGCCGCCCATTCACTTTGAGAATAAGGTGTGTCCCGCCACCATTAAAAGGTGCAGAAAAGAAGTTGGATTTGAAGAGGTGCGTGCTTGCAGCCGTATAAGCCTTTTCCAAGAGGCGGTTCTCTAAGGCTTCGGAGAAGAAGAAATAAAAGGACAAATCTCATGTTTGGCTCTCCAAGGTCTTCATCGCATGTGCTTGCTTACGGGTGAAGAAGCAGCCCAAACTCCAGGGAATCGCAGGATTTGATTCTTGAGAGAGAGAGAGAGAGAATGCGAGAGATGTTTTCTTATAAGTCGATGTGATCGATGACGGTGTGAATCCTGAAAGTAATAAAATCCTCTGCAACTCCGTGGACATAGACAATCTGCCGAACTACGTAAATCCTTGTGTCTCTTTGTAAATTTTTTTTGTTCTATTTTTCGCTTCGTCGCCAATCGTTTTATTTATCTCACAACATATGTCACCCAAATCTTTCAGATCACATAAAAAATATTACTTTTTTAACTTCTAAGCAGTGAAACACACCTTTTCATACATAGGTAAGGTGACATATATGTAAAAATTAAATTTTAGATGTTAGATTTGTAAATACATGAGCACTAAGTGGTATGAATATAATTGTTGTCTCGCTGCCCCAGTTTCTAGATTTGAACCCTATTAGTGCTTATGATTTGTCTACATATTTCCAGCTAGCGTACTATCATTCTGGTGGTTTGCGGATAAACCCCAATCTCTATGTGGACGGGAAGGTCTGCCTAAGCCTTCTGAACACGTGGACTGGCAGAGGAAATGAAGTGTGGGACCCATCTTCCTCGAGCATTCTTCAGGTTTTAGTTTCTCTACAAGGCCTGGTTCTTAATTCCAAACCTTACTTCAACGAAGCTGGGTACGAAAGGCAAGTTGGAACCATAGAAGGAGAGAAGAATTCCATACCCTACAATGAGAACACATACCTTCTGAATTTGAAATCAATGTTGTATCTCATGCGCCGCCCCCCCAAGGTAAGTTATCAAATATTCTTTTACCTAGTTTAACGAACGGGCATTGACGTATATACCGCTTAATTCATATGCATTAACAAATCTAACACCTAAAGCTTGCTTTTTTACATCTATACCACACATATCTTTCATATCACATAAAAAACACCACAATTTTAGCTTTTAGAAAGTAAAATACATCTTTTCATGCATAGGTAAAGTAGTATGTATGGTGTTAGATATGCAAATACATATGAATTGAGTGGTATGTATGTAAGATTTCCTTTAAGATAAACTCAATTTAGATTGTTTCAAAATGAGTTTTATAGTCATCGGATGTACTTTGATTTGAGTTTTATATAAGAGTTGATTGATTATTCATACATCACACTCGTCTCAAAGCAGTTGCAATGGCTAGAAAATTTATCCTGATCCAAATTTGTTCATGATATCATGAATTTTATTCTTATTTTAATGATTATAAAGCTTTCTTATATTGTTTGCCAAAATTTTTAGGGGCATTTACATACATACCACCTAATTCCCATGTATTGACATATCTAACACCTAAACTTTTATTTTTTACATTAATACCACCCAAATCTTTCATTCATATCACATAAAAAAATACCATTATTTTAACTTTTAAAAAAGTGAAGTACACCTTTTCATATATAGATAATTTGGCATATTTGTAAAAATTATAGTGTAGGCATTAGATATGCAATTACATAGGAATTAAGTGGTATGTATGTAAATCTTCCAAATTCTTAACAATGTTACATGGTAAGATATCTGATGTTCTTTTAACATGAAGGTACGGTAAAACTAACCAAGATTTCAGGATGAGTTTTAAAGCTGTTGGACTTATTTTGAGATGGGTATAGTACTAGAGCTAATTGATTAACCATGTATCATACTCATATTAAATCAATTTTAATAACTAAAAATTTAATATTTATCTAATTTGGATGTGGATATTCGAATACAAATTTTCTTTTAATTATAATGATGGCAAAAAATTATTGTTATTTGTTCAAGTTTGTTATTAATGTTTCATGGTAAAATATCTTCTATTCTTTTATCTAATTTTAAGATAAACTAGACACAATTTGGTTCCGATATATTTTGTTTTGATATTAGTGCAATGTAAGGGTTGATTGATTAGATGAGTAGAAAATTTATAGTGACCAAGTTTGGATTAAGATATGTTGACCCAAATTTCGTTCTTATTTTAATGTTGGGCATTTGCATACACACCGCATAATTCTTATATATTTGCATGTCTGAAAGCTAAACTTTGATATTTACATGCATACCACTGAAATCTTTTGAATCACATCAAAAATATTGTTATTACTAACTTTTGAGAATGAAATACACCTTTTCATGCACAGGTTTATAAAACCAACACGCTAAAAGCATAAATATTAAAATTTAGGTGTTAGATATGTAAAAACATGATAAATTTTCCCTTTAAAAATTACAAAAGATTTATTGATTGTTGTTCAAATTTGTTGAAGATGCTCCTGGTAAAATATATAATATTGTTTTACTTAAATTTAGGACAAATCTGGCCTAAAGTTAATCTCGGTGCATTTCAGAACTGTTGAATTTGCTTTAAGATTAATGCAAAATAAGAGTTAATTGATCAGCCATATACACTCATCTTAAAGCAAATCTAATGCCTAAAAAATTACAACATGCCACTCAATTTCCTGTGGATTTACATATCTAACTTCTAAACTTTAATTTTTACATATACACTATTTTTTTTTATGGAGGTCTACATTAGAGTTTAAAGGTCTTCGTTTGAGTAGATCTGAAACCGAATACATAGAATGTAATTTTAATAGTAGTAGATCTAATAGCAAAATAAAAAAAATAGGTGATCAAATCATTAAACTGTGTGAATGTTTTTGATATTTGTGGTCTATTGATTAAAGTGATGGTTCTATAGATGGGGATGTTATTAATTGATTTCAAGTTGGATGGTTGAAATGGAGGAATGCATCAGGCCTATTGTGTGATATAAAAACACCACGTAGACTTGAAGGAAAATTTAAAAAGATGGTGTTGAAACCTGCAATGCTTTATGGCGCATAATATTGGCCCTTAAAAGAGAAGCATAAAACTAAGTTAACTATTGCTAAGCTGAGCATGCTTTGGTGGATGAGTGGCTTGACGCTTTAGAGACAAAATGCGAAATGAATGTATCCGTGAAAGGGTTTGTGTAGCTCTAGTGACATACAAGATTAGAGAGATCCGTGAAAGGGTTTTAAATGGTTTGGTCACATAAAACATTGATCATTAAATGATCCGATCAGGAGAGTAGATGTTTTAGATTTGACATATGTTGAGAAGGGTAGAGGTAGTCCTAAAATGATTTGGTCATATTACATAAAAAATGACCTTAATTTATTAGATTTAAATGAAAAATATGACACTCAATTGGACACAATGAAGAGAAAGGATACATGCAGCCGACCTGATTTACTGGGATAAAGGCTTTTGTTGGTGTTTTTGTATACCATTTTATTTTTGCATGAAAAGGTGCATTCCACTTTTCATAAGTAGTGTTATTTTTGTTGTGATATGAAAGTCTCCAGTAATATTAATATAAAAAGCAAAATTTAGATATGGTTATGTAAATACATTGGAATTGCATGGTATGTAAGTGAATGCCCCCCAAACAGTAACTTTAACCAAACTTAAACCATAGCATTCTGGCCCAAATCTCTTCTAGTTTTAACAACCACAAATATTTCCTGATTTTTATTTCAATTTTTCTGCAGCATTTTGAAGCTTTTGTGAAGGACCACTTCCAAAGGCGTGGCTATTACATCCTCAAAGCATGCGAGGCCTACATGGCCGGTTGTTTAATCGGGACTCTTACTAAGGACGCCTGCATGACCCAAAAGAGTACGGAACAGTCCTGTTCCGTTGGCTTCAAGTTAATGTTAGCCAAAATCCTGCCAAGATTGACTGCCTCATTAGCAGAAATTGGAGTCAATATCCACCAATTTGAACACCTAATCAGGCCTTAATGCCACTAAAGAAAATCAATCCAAAGTTATAATTTTTTGGTGCTCCAGAAATATTATTCAAGTATAAAAATGAAGGGTTTTTTATTATATAAGCCCTGCATTCTTAAGGTTTTTTATTTTATTTTATTTTTATTGTATTATTCTTTGTTCCTTTCCTCTCCTTTTCTTTTGGCTTCTGGTATTGTTTGGGGGAATTGTAACTGTAGGCTGCTTGGATAAATTGTTCCGAATCAAAGAGAAAATGAATATGAGAACTCGGTACAGGTGTTGGGGATTATTGACTGTGTTAATGCGAGTATTATATTTTCATAGGCTGAAAATTGAATTTTGTAATTATATGCACGTTTGATCCCTTATTCAGGGCATTTTTTAGCTCAACCTATATGCCCTTTGGCTGAGTTATGCTAACTCAAGCTTGGTTTGACAAGTGGCTTGTGAGTTGAGCTCAATAAACTGACAAGTTAAATTTGAGCTAGAGTGAATTCAACTTGTTAGCTTGTCAGTTAGCTTATTTAAAAAACATTAATGAAACACCAACAAATTTCTATCCGACATGAATTTTGAAGGATGACACCGATCTTGAAGCTATCTCTTGGGTAAGAAATGTTCAAAGTTTGATTAAGAATATTAAAGATTTAATTTCAATAAATTTATAGCCAAACTGATTGACTCGAGGAGAGGGACCAAATGATGTCAAAATTGATCAAATTTGAGTCAAATCAAGCTTAGATTAAGCCATTAAATTATTTTTAGAAGTTT
>NEWO01000083.1:543107-589333 GCA_003013225.1 Phalaenopsis aphrodite
ATTCAAAATTGAAATTTCAGGCTCAGTGCAAGGATTCTGATACCCATCAAAATTACAGGGTCAGTGCAAGGATTCTGATTCCTTATTCTTCACCTCTTAGGTTGAATGTGAGTCTCAATACTTTCCTACCTAATGTGATAAAATCAAACTCCGAGGTCGATGCGAGGATTCTGATACCCATCTCTATACTCTCCATTTCATAGTCTTTCTGCACCTAGAAATTTTTGGGAGCGATGCACGGATTTCGTTTCCAAAAAAAAAAAGACATTTCCGAACATGTATAAGACCCCCTTTAATGGATTAAGGCGTTCTACTCCTTCCACGGTGTTCGTCACACCTTTGAAATTGAAACAATCCAAATAATCAAAAACAATTAAACATTTTTAAAATAATACAAACATCAAAATAACCATCAAAGCAAAACCAATTCAATCCACATTTAACCTAAAAATTCGCAAATCCAAATTCAAAATACACTCTTTTAATCCCAACGAAAACTCCTTAAATATCCCCAAATTTAAATTTAAATCCAATTCTTTTAATAAGAAATCTAATTTAATTTTTTCGGTTTATTCCAACTACGTTTCTTGGGCAGTCATGTTGGTTTGTTGATTGCTTCGGTCAACGCCAATACATGCGACATGCTTGTTTGGCACACCACACTTATTGGGGGTCTATTAGTTGACCTCATTTTTGACGAGGTCAAATTCTTCTCTTTTGGAACCTAGGATCTAGCCTTAGGACTTTTCTATGGACTGTCTTAGAGGACTAGTGTCCACACTCGATATAGAATTCTAAACAACTCTTGACTTCTCTTTTGAGGTCCCATCTGAGTGGTCATAAGCCCCCAAATGACATTTGGGATGGCTAAAACCAACATGCGAAGACTCAAGAGTGAGTTCCTACAAGTTCAATCAAGCCTTAGGACAACCCTGGGTGGCTCAGGTTTGGTCACACACACACCTACACACACTCAAAACCATTAAATTCTCCACATACCCCAAATTCCTAAAATCACATACACTAGACCTACCTCCTTAACTCTTTGGGAAACTCACATGGTTGGTCACAAGCCCCCAAATGTCATTTGGGGATAACTAAGACCAACATGAAAAGACTCAAAAATGAGTTCTAATTTGGTGTCTTATGATCCCAAGATGGCTACTCATGACATGCATGATCACTTTATCAAATTTCTCCCAAGTTAACCAATTTCCCTAAATTCCCCAAAATATCCAATGTAACCCCAAATTCAAGCCCTCTAAATTCCAATATCAAATTTAAATTCAATTTTACCAAACACCAAATCAAAACCCAAATTTCAATTTCAAATCCCAAACCCCCAATTTTGAGCCAAATGTCCAATCCATCCCAAAATTTCACAAGTCTAAAAATCCATCAAATTTTGCCTACACACCAATTCAAGCACACTAAACCCAAAGTCAATTTTGCGTGACAATTCCAAAGCCCATCAAGCCTAAAATCAATTTTCCTTAACCCATATTAAAAGCCCAAATTAATCCTTTCATGACAAAATTTAAAAGTCCCATGAATGAAGCCCAATTTCAATTTCAGTTAAGCTCATCATGACAAATTTCCGCTTCATCAATTTAAAAATCAAATTTAAACATCATGGCCATGCATCATGCATTCAAGTATGAACCCATCCACTTTTGGTTCCATTGTCCTCTCTCGCCAAATTTTCAAATTCACAAATTCCCTCTTCATGAAAATTACCCATGGCCTCATGCATGTCATGAAAACACTCATGGAATCATCCATGGGCGTCATAAAGGTCATAAACACCAAATGTAGCAAAAGAAAGAAATCCTTTCACCTCCCACAAAAGTGGCTTAACCAAAACCCTAACGCCCACTAAATTCATATTCCCCATGCCAAATTAATCACCCAAGCCCCTAGAGTTGACTCAACAACTCCAGCCACCTTGGACTTGACTCCAATCTTTTTCCATGGGGTTGAACCCATGGTTAACCCAACCTAACCCAAACCCATTACCCACTTTGAAAAAATTGCAATTACCCATGTTTGGACCAAATTGACTTCACATCTCCCCAATTCTAACCTCCCACAATATGGAGGTGACCTTGCCTGGCCGGCCAACCACCCAAGTCGCCGAAAAATACCATGCCTAAGGAGGCCCCCATGGCTAAAACTCCAAATTGGAACTCTCTGAGCTGGCTCAATCCAATTGGTCAGTTTCCCTCTTCTTCCCTCCGCCTAAGCAAGCCTTTGCACACACTGACAAGACCAATTAAGCCCTCCTTCCTCCCCTTTAAATAAGCTACCACCCAATGACCAAAGGGGAGAAAGGCACTAATCATGGGGAAACTCTGCCAAAAATTTTTCAAACCCTAATTCTAGTGTTCCTAAGCTCATTTCAATCATTCTTAGCCCTTCATCCCCACCACTCAGCCCTAATTTTGAGCTCAAAATCTAGGGCATTTCACGAACATGCTATAAAGTTCATCAAAATCCCAAATCGAGCCATCCTTGAGCTTCACCAGAGCTTAAAGAGACTTCCCCCACAAAAAGTAGCTCTTGCCGAGCACCCTAACGTAGTTGTAGACCAAGCCCGAGCCACCTCTTGATCAAAATCATACTTAGACCCAACGACAACTCAAATCAACCATTGGAGGAGGTTCACAGGAACAAGACGAAGCTCAAGAACAAACCTAATTGAGGCCTCACCTCTTGGGCAAAGGTATGGATCAAAACACCTGTTTTTGCCCTTGGTTTAGAACTTTGTGAAGAAAATTTACATTTCATGTGTATCTAGCCGTATAGATGTGTTCATCTCACTTAGATGAAGGTGTAAGAACAAACCACACTTGATTTGGTTGAGTATCGAGCAATATCTTAGGGTTAGAACATGGACGCTTCTCGGGTTAGGGCGATCGGGGACGATGAATAAATGATGATTATTTTCGCATGCATTGACCGAACGATCAAGATTGCGTTGGACGAGAGAAGCGAATGCAAATTACGGGCTGCGTGGTAGCGAGCATGGAAAATGCAGCGAATCAGAGCATGTCGCGTAGCAGTTTGGAGTTGCCGAGGAATGACGCGGCGCCAACGTGGATAAGTAGGAAATTAGGGTATTTTCTATTTAAATTAATTCAAAAACTTCAAAAAATCTTATCTTGGCATAGAAATTTTATAAAAAAATAAAAGAAAATTACATTTGTGCTAAGTGAAGATAGGATAATTTATTGAACCTAAAAAAATATTTATTAAATATTTTGTTTTTAATTAATTAAAAACTCCTGAGGGAAAATTAATTATAATTAATTAAATGATTATCCAAATTAATTGAATTTTTGACGGTTTGTTCTTAATGACATTAGGGGCATCCTATGATTTTTTCAAGGCCAGAGTACATCTCTATGTTCAAAAGCCCTATTTTCCTAGGACTCTTATTATTGTTTTGATTTCATAATTATATGAAATAAAATAAAAGTAAAAAAAAAATACAAAATAAGATTTGGTAGGTTCACTGTGGTCAGAGAACCTACGGAAAAATAAAAATTTAATTTAAAAGGTTCAAAATACATTTTTTCATTTAAAACCAATAAAAATATTTAAAAAACTAGAAATATACAAAACAATTCAAAAAATATCAAAACATCCCAAAATGAAAAAAAAATGATCTTATAAAGTCTCTGTAAAAATTTGAAAGCCATAAAAGTTATTTTTAATATCAAAATGTATTTTCTAAGTAATTAAGAATTTTTTTATTAAAATAATTATATAAAATTAAATAAAAGTCAGAAAAATATATAAATTGGTTTGGGTTATTTCTTAAAACTAGAGGGACTTGAGAAAAATAAAATTGAAGTCAAAATAAAAAGTTCATGTTAGGCTATTTTTTAATTTAAAAATCATTAAAATAATGAAAAAATCTAAAAAATATAAATATACCTCAAAATATCACAAATTACTTCCCAATTATAGAAAACAACTTCAAAATATTTTCATAAACTTTTAAAGATGTAAAAAGCTATTTTTATTATTTAAATGAATTTTCTCTTATTTTTTAATAAATAATTATGAAAGATGAAATAAAAAAATATAAAAATACAAAATAAATTTTCTTAAGTTCTCTTAGGCGAGGGAGGTTTATGATAAATATAAAAATTAATTTTTGAAATAAAAATATATTTTCTAATTATTTAATCACTAAATTCAATTAAATTTTATAAAATGTAAAATATAATTTAAAATTTTGCAAAATTTATTCCTTATAAAACTATCTTAAGGTAAAAAAAAAGTTTTGGTTAGTAAAATTAATTAATATTGAAAATTCTCAATCTTGAATTAAAATAATTATAAAAAATTAAATATATATCAGAAAAATAAAAATTCTTCTATGATGTGTAAATTAATCCATGAGTAACGTAACATCAAAGTTTCAAAGTTATTTGGATTAAATTAAAGAAATTATGTAGTAAAGAACCATAGGGGCAAAATGGTAATTATGAAATTTTGAACACCAAATTAAAATTTAGGTTAAATCAGAGGGTAAATGGGTAATATTTATGAAAATTAACTCTCTGAAGTGATTGAAACACGAAAGGTTAAAAGGTAGCAACCAATTCACTTTACTTTCTATAAAAGGTAAAATTGTAATTAATCAAATTATTATGGATTGGGAGGCAATGAAGTCTTTGTTGATCCTGATGTGAGGGGGATGAGATAAGAAGATAATAATTCATTAATTTAAACCCCCAATCAATGGTTAAATGCAATTCAATCTCTCAATAAAGATTAAACATAATATCATAAAACTTTTATAAAGTTACAACTTTACCTTTCAACCTTTAAGAGCTCAGTAGTGAACTAGGATTGATTTAAAATTATTTAATGAGACTTAGAAAAGGAACATGAGTAATCATGAACATTATTGAAACACTACGAGCTCAGGATCAATTGAAAAGAAGACTGAAGGTTCCTAAATGAACAGGTTTGCCTTAAGGGCTTTTACTCTTATAATTCATCAACAAAACATTGAACGACTAGTTACCCCATACTATTGGTTTAAGTTGCATATCAAAGTTTACATAGCATAAGTTAACACACCACAACTAAAAGTTAACTTAACCAGGGATGATTAATTCAACGACATAATAATTTTAGGTGAACTCAGAATGATTTAGAAACTTCTAAAGTGGTTTAGGGTTATGCCCCAAACCACTTTTCAGGATTATGAACATTTTGAAGGACATCTGAACCTATTCCTTGAAGAAAATCATCAGCAAATTCTTAAAAGGATCCACCAAGGTATGCTTTGGGACACGTTAACTCACTAAATTCTAATAAAATGCCCTACCCTACTTATCCTACATTTAAATCCAATGCTTACTGGTTTGATTCTTGAATAAGGTATTCAAATTCTTGTGAGAAACTGAGGATTTTTTTTTTCCACATTCAGATTGTCGAGCTAGTGTAAGTCTGAGGACTTGGTGACAAGGGCGATGACGACATCACTTATTTTAGTTAAACGAGGGACAAAAAGTGGGATTTGGAATAATATCTTATACCCCGAGGATCCTCAATAATGAGAAAGGATATGACCAATGATATTATTCGGCAACCCCTAGTAAGTGTTGCCCCTAGTTCTCTTAGGTTGTTGGTACCTCTAGCCTAATTAGAGTGATTAGCTCATGGACTGTAGTGTTTTACATAACATATATAACACGATGAACCTAACAGAAATCCTTTTCACGATGCGATTAATTTTAGATATTAAGTAAACCAATTTGCATGAAAAGCTAAAAGAATTTTTTATGAAATCCTACAAAGGTTCACAAACTAATCACTTGGATTGAGGTTAGGAGTTACCCTTCCTCGGATTGCCAGGTTGGTGTGGCTTTTGTCGGTGTTAGATAGAAAAGCACACAATCCAGCTCTGAGCCCCCACCTCTACTAATGACTATACTTATCCTCTGTCTTTCATATGTGACATCGTTCTTTATTTTTCTCGCTCATGTTTTTCTTCGACGACTTGTTTTGAGTTTCTTTTGTGTTAGATTCTCTCTGCAATTCGTTTAAAATTCTTGCACTTTATTATACTAAGTTTATGCTACTAACGCATGCACCTGCAGCAGGAACGCCAGGTACGCACCCCATAATTTATTTACTACACTTGTACTACTTTACCTTACAACATGTTCTTATTCAAGCATGCTTCGTTTTACTTGTAAAACAAAACAACAAAAATACACTTTCAAAAAATAATAATACACCTTTAAACCTTTTGAACGCACTTAACTTACTCTTTTTGTGTTTATGAGGATCTCTTAGATAAGGTAACCTCAGGTTGCTCACAAGAATTCTCCAGTCTAAATAGGGTTAACCACTTGTTTAGACTAAGTAAAGTTAAGAGAAATTAGTGATGCCGAGACGACGAAACCGTGGGATCTTGACTGATATCACTTAACTTAAATTAAAATTCCCCCAAAAATTAAATCAAAAATGACAAATAAAACCAAAACATAATGCATGAATACACATAAACCTTTAAGTTGCACTTCAATAAGGAGCATTGGAGCAAGTCGGGGCAAACAGAGGGTCACAATCTACAGTAGCAAAATAAGTCTGCATCAGTTAAAACCATTCCTTAGTTTAAACAACAAGCCTTAGGATTACTATGAGATAATATGTCGAGTGCGACATAAACCCTCACTTTACCTTTTAGGCTTTTGTATATTGTCCAAGAAAAGCCCTAACTCATCTTAGGATTCTGAGATAGTCATCTGATATGACGTAAATCCTTCTATCTTACAGGTTATTTTCATAATAAAATTCTATACAAGTATAAGCCCTATAATTAATAATTGGCAGGATTGAACATAAATAATTTCACTTCAAAAATATAAAGCCCAATGGTAGGATAGCTTGGGAAGTCATTAAGGTTCGCCTCTGTCCTGTGACGTCCCCTAGTCTTCACTCCTTTGATTCCTAAAATAATTGTTTTTACTTGAGACTTTCATATTTGTTATTCATTATAAACTACCTTGAAAATCTAAACTTTAAACATCTTGAAGACACAACTCTAGATTTTTATCGAGAGTTTTCTTAAGTGACTTCGGTCATTTAAGATGTAATTAACTGTAGGGGCTTGCCCTTATAGGAAACTTTAGAACCTAAGTAATATAAACCCAGCTTAATTTTTATATATTAGGTAGGGGAACATGTTGGTCGTACACAAGGTTCATAGACCAAACGAATGTCATATGTTTCTTTAGTTTATATGATTGAGCTTACTGTCAAGTAGTATATCTATCTCTCAGAAAGTTGTATTACTTGCAGTGTTGTGCTCAATCACTTAAAATATTAACATGTATGAGACCTTGTTAGTTACTTTTCAAATTGAAATATTAATTTTCCAAATCAAAATTATATGTATATTAAATCACAAAATTACTTTTGAAAATAAAAGCGACTGATTATAGGATAGATAATACTTACATCAAGACACTTCAATATCTCTTTTTTAACAACTTCTTTCATAATTAGATTTAATCTCCTTTAAGAATATGTCTGGGGTTTATGATTATCTTCCATAAGGATCCTATGCCTACAAATTGAATGATCAGTTCCTTTAATATTTGTTAAGGTCCATCAGAAAGCTTTCTTATAATTCCTCAGAATTTTCATTAATTTTTTCTCTTGTAATTGAGTTGAATTTGAGCATATGATGACATGTAATGTTGATGTTTTTTTTTAAATAAGCATATTTTAAATATGTAGGTAGTACCTTCATCTCAAGTTCAGGAGGTTCCTCAATAGAAGGAATGTGTTGTTTATTATTTTTTGTTGCATCAAGAATCTCAAACCTCTCATGAACAAATTTTGAATATTCAGCTGTGAATATATCCAACTCATCTTGGAAATTAGTATTCTTCTTTATTATCTAACTCTTGTTAAACTAATTTAACTTCAAAATCCTCTTAAAAATGGCTACTACACAAATAATAAATTAAGTCCATCCGAAAACACTCATCTTCATTTCCTTTAGCAGGATATTTCATGGACTTTAACACATTAAATGTAACTTACTAATCATTTATCATAGGACATCCAATAACTAGGAAATGTCTCTCTAAAATAATTGGAATTTCATTATCTTCCTCGATATCTAACATAATGAAATCAATAAAGAAGATGAATTTATCCACTTTAACTAATACACATTTTATAACCCTTTTTAGATAAATGATCGATCGATCAACTAACTGAATGATTACAATAGTTAAAGAAATTTCTCCTAAACCTAACCTTCTGAAAATAGATAAAGACATAAGGCTGATGCTTGCTCCAAGATCGCATAAAGTTTTTCTAAAAAATCTCTCTTATTGCACAGGGAATAGTAAAACTCCCTGGATCTTTAAATATTTTAGGAAGCTTTTTCTGAATTATAATATCACACTCCTCACAAAGTGCAACTGTCTCATAATCTCCAAACTTTCTCTTCTTATTAAGAATTTCTTTCATAAAATTTACATAATTGGGCATTTGCTCTAGAGCTTTTGCGAAAGGAATATTAATAGTTAACTTCTTAAATATTTACAAAATTTTTGAAAATTGTTGATCCAAATTCTAGTGTCGAAGTCTTTAAGGAAATGAAGGTGGTAATTTTTCTAAGTTAATCTTAGCAGAAGAGACTGGTTTTTCCAAATCCTTAGAAACATGCTCTCCAGATTTTTCAGTTTCTACGGTCTCTTTTTTAACCTCAATCACTTTTCAAACTACATCCTCCATCTCTCTTCTACTTCTTAGTTTTACAGCTTTAACTTGCTCACTATTCTTCTCCTTAGAGTTTATCTCAGTGTTGCTAAGAAGAGTTCCTTGGGGTTGATTGCTAAGTGAGTTATCAATTTATCCCAATTGATTCTCTATATTCCTTATAGCAACACCTTAACTTTGTAGTTGATTTCCCAATTGCATCACAACCTCCTCTAGAGGCAACTTTTTCTCCATAGATTGTGGATTATTATTAAAGCCTGGTGGATAAAAAGGTCTGGTTATTCCAATTTTTTAAAGAATTTTCTTAATTATTTCCCCATTGTTGGTATCCCCATTGAAATTATTATTCCAATTAAAGTTAAGATGGTTCTTTCAACTTGGGTTATAGAAGTTGGAACAAGGGTTGTTAAGTCTGTTGTTAATTACATTTAAAATCTCAAATGATGAAGTGTTAGAATCAGCCATATGTCTTATTGAATTTTCCTCATTTACTGGAGATATTTAAGGTTGGTTCATTCCAATTTGATCTAACTTCCTATATTACTGCTACCTGAGAAGTAATAATTGAAAGCACGTCTGTATCATGAACACTAGCTACCTTTCTAGGATTTACCCTTTCAGAATGCTATTGAAAATTATTTGAAGCCATTACTTCAATTAAGGAGTAAGCTTCATCAAATGGCTTCAACATGAGTGAACCACTAGCGACAACGTCAATGATAGACCTAAGGGATCCTACTAACCCATTATAAAAAATTTTAATGATTAACCAATAAGGCAGAGCATGATCAGACACTTCCTAAGAAGTTCCTTAAATCATTCGCATGCTTTGTATATTGACTCACCTTCATACTGATAGAATAAAGTAATATCATTTCTAAGCTTAGCAGTTTTTGAAGGTAGGAAATACTTATCTAGAAATATTTGGGCTAAGTTATCCCATGTTCTGATATATACATGTCCTAATGAATTCAACCACATTTAAGCTTTATCCCTTAAGAAAAAGGGAAAAATTTTGAAGTCTAACAAAATCATTTGAAACACTGTTATAACAAAATGTAGCGTGAAGTTTCAGAAAACTTGCTAAGTCTAAATTTGGATCCTCAGAAAGAGTTCACCCAAACTAATTGTTCTGCACCATTTTGATAATAACAGGTTTCAATTCAAATGTGTTAGCTTCTACTACTGGAGTTTGAATACTAAAGTGAATTTCATCTGTCGTAGGATTAGCATAATCGTTTAATGGTCTATGCGCGCTATGATGCACACTATCTAAATTGTTCTATTGAATATTCACCATTCTTCAATGAATTGGTTAAGTCCTTTCTATTTTCTAATCCTTCAAATTTTTTTCTCTAGTTCTGATTTGTAGGGTACAAGTCCCGAAGATCCTACACTACGCATACACAATTAAAGGTTCGATGAGTGAATTTCACCAAAACACACTAAACAAGCACTTAAATATAATAATTTTTTTGTTGTTTTGTTTTTTTAATATTTTTTTCTTTTTTTAATCAAATAAACAACCACTTACACGAAGAAACTACAATACAATTTTTCAAGTCTAAGTCTAATTAATTCAACTAAAATTTTCCCAAGTAAAATACACCGTCACACTTCTCTGGCAACGACACCAAAAACTCGATCGACGTCTGGTCCAACCTAATGCCTATGGATAAAGTATTTGAAATCTTAAATAGTTATATAAATTTTAGAACTTAAGCTCAACAACTATGAAGCACTACACACTAGGATTTTTATATAAGTATACATATCTTTCAAGTAATATCAGATTATTGAGTCCAGATTATCGACCCACAGGGAAGGCTGTGATTTACACCAAAGAAAAGTTCTAGCCTACTACAATGAGGCTTAGCCTGGAAGTATAGTCGATCCAAGTTATGCTTGTTAATCCTCTTAATATATCATTAATCTTATCAAACTAATCCTAAGTTAAGTGTACTAAAGCTAATTAAAATGAGAATGATCAAGATATAAAAATTACTTTTCCTTGTAATGATACAAGTAATGTGTGTAGGAATGTAACACTTATAATAGAGATTTTAGTAAGTGACAATTAGGAGCATGATGAGCCCCTAGTGTGTGTTGTTTTTCTACGTGTTTTATGTCAATTTAATTCCCCTGAGACGGTGTCAAAAATTTGACCTGACTCGAAGTTATGCAGTAATTTAGCTTTCAAAAATATGACAAAAAACTTGACCTAATTTATATTAAGTTTTTAATTTGAAAAATTTAAACGTTAGATAAAATATATAAATTAGTTCACGCACAATGAGTTCTATGCAAGTGCATGTATCGCCTCAAGTAATATAGGGCTTTCTTTAAAACCCCAGTATTAATCTCACGAAGAAGTGAAGCAAGAGGTCCTTAGTCAAATTCTATTTTACTACCATTTTTTCTTAGTTTAGAAGATTGATTTAAGTGGTTTTTCTAACAAGCACTCCTAAATGTAATTCTTAAGTTTAAAACAACTAATAACTATTCCTAAATGAAAATATCAATTCTATAGATAACCCTTTTTGGATGAATTGGTTTGGAGATTTTTGATATGTTAAAAATTGTTATTCTTATGTAGTGAATTGGATAACGTAAAGGAATGAGATATATTAAATTTTGTATGTATCAAATAGGAGCAATTTTAATTCTCTACCCTCAGTCAAGTGTTATAGAGAATCGTTGGCTAATCTTAGGTTTAGTCTCTAAATCGGTAGTTAGGTTGCGAGGATACTGGCTATCACTCCAGAGCTCTCACTTCCCTTCCCCTAAAGGCTAACTCTCTCTTTAGTTCTTAAAAATTAAGACCAAATTGAGGATTTTTGTCTGTCACCCTAGAATCTCAAAATTTTTGCCCAGTAATATATATTTCCCTATTTATTTGCACTCAACCCCCATGAACTTCACCATCCATGGAATTTGAATGTGGTTCCACTTTGTTGAGAATTACACCGCCCTCTTGGGTCTTAATGCAATTATAACAAATTTTAACACTACAATGAGCCCTTATTGTAATGTAAATGAAGTGCAAGTAAAAATCATTACATTTATAATTAAAACATCATCAAGCATGCATACTAATATCCTAACCTACTCATTACAAAAGAAAAGTAAAAGAAAAACAATGACATAATCTTCTCATGTCATTATTTCCTAATAAAAAGAAATAGTAATAAAGATACATCACAAAGCATGAAGAAAACACAACGGAAAACTTCTTTTCATCAAAACAAATCTACTACATAAGTTTTTACAAAATCATAAGATAATAAAGAACACAATACTTAGTTTTTTCCCCTTGAAAGAAAGATAAAAATCTCTCCCACAAAGTCTCCCGCTGATTCATGCAATGCTAGTACATCTCTTTAAAGATTCTCTCGAAATCCCCTCTCTAATCTCTCCAAAAAGGTAGAAATCTACATTTCTACTCCTATTCTAAGATCTATAAACATTCTCTACTTTTTCCACTCTCACACACCACCTTTTTTAACATAAATTTATTATAGTATATGGATGAATTTCCCAAGAGATGCCTCAAGCAATCTTCCAAAAATCGTCCAAATACATTGAATCTCGGCCATAACCGCGAAAAATTGTGTCCAAGCTGTCTCGAGTGCCGTCGACACCGTTCTGGGTGTTGTTGGTGCCATATTTTTGTCATTCTCTAGATTCGAGTGTCATCAGCGCCGGTTTGCAACAGCTCCACTGTTTGACTCTGTTTCAGCTCTATTTTGGTGTGTTTCGTTTCCTAACAGATAGAACTACAAAATAAGCATGAAAAAAACCTTTCTTTAAAGTATAATTTCAGTTAAAAATATGTGAGAAAAGTAAAAGATATTAAGCATAAAAAAGACATATCGAAATGTGTCAGGACAAAATTTTCTTTCTTGCTCTTTTTTACTCCAAATTTCACTATTTTTGCTTCTTTTTCTCCAAAACACCATTTCCTGTACCTGAAACCAAAAATATACAAAATAACTTCCTTTAAAGTGCAATATAATTGAAAATCACCAAATATTGACATTGAAAGCATATGAAAAATTGAATCTTTTTTAGGCGTATCAAAATCCCCTAAACTTAAATGTTACTTGTCCTCAACACTTTTAATACGTAAAATTATGACTTATGGTACAGAGTTTAACTTCTAAATTTCTATAATTTGATTTACTAAATATAATATCACAACTTAATAAAACTTGTTAACAACTTAAGTCAAAACTAAAAGTGTAAGAATACTTAGTAGTCAAGTCTAAGATTTTTGATTCTCTATTCATTTCAAGAAGAATTGCAATTTATCATATTAAATTTACTTAGAATATTCATATGAAAAAGAACTTCATGAGATCTTTATTAGTAAGGATGCTAATACTCAAATACAAGTTTAGAAAATGTAATAAAGCCTTCTTCCTCAAGTTGATTCAAGTGAAGCTAATTTTTTATTAGACTTCTCCTCAAGCTTCTCCTCACATAATTTTCTTTTCTTTTCTTTTCTTTTTCTTTTTCTTTTTTTTTCTTTTTCTTTTCTTTTGCTGTTAGCTTTTCTTCTTCTTTTTTTCAGGATCATTTTCAATCATTTCTTTTTTTTTCTTTTTCATGTGATGATTACTATATCTGGATAGCCCTTAATAATTTTAAACTTCACTATCCTCTTCTTAAAATTAAAAATTTTTCACATTCCTTCACTTTATAAATTCATATTAGCTTTGAACATTCTTCATAAAATCTCATTCTTTTCTTCATACATGAAACTCTAAGATTCTTAATACTTCAAAAATACAATTTCCCTTACTTTAAATAGAAAAACTATAGTTTTTTCCTTTCGTACCAAACATCTTAACTCTAGAATTAACTTTTATTATTGAAAATTTTTACTGAAGTCTACTATATATTTATGAACACAAATATAGTTATATAAAGTTAGCCTCTAATATCGAAGGTCATGTCAAATTAAATTTTGAAAATATAACTAATTGAGGATAAATAAAATTTAGTTTCTTTCTTTTATAAGAAAATTTTCTTCTCCCCAACCTTGAATTTTAAAATATTTTACAATTAATTCCATAATATGTAGCAGCAGAAAAAGTGAAAGTTGAATCTACTTACTACTACAACATCCTATTAAATTCATATACATTCATAATCAGGATATAATGACTTCAAGAAAAAGTAAATCTAGCCTAAAACGTGCTTGCAATAATATTAAACTAAAAGGAAATATACTCACTTTAAAATTTTATTTTTCTTCTTGCCCCTAAACTTGATTTTTAACATGTTAGCATTTAATATAGAAGATATAAGCAGGAAGAAAAATAGTTCAAAAATTCTATCTACCACAAATGTCTATAAAAAACATCTACAATTATTTATCAGGATAAAAAAAAGTGTAGTAGAAAGTAAATCTAAACTAAACATGTCAGAATGAAATTAACTAAACAAAAGTCTACTAGCATAACATGTATTAGCATAGGAATACAAAAATGTTCTTCAAGTCTTATATATTATTGTAACACGAACACAAACACAAATGATAAATGAGGTCAATTCTTTCTTTAACTAATTGCATCTCACTAAATTACATCTAATTTTTAGCGGGCTCACTACACAAATATATTGGGTAATTATAAATGATTTTACAGATTCTAATCCCAAAGATAAGATTATGCCTGATACATTGGGTCGTGAGCACCAACAACAGACATCACCATATCCCAATAATTAAGCACCTCAAGCAGTTATAAGTATAGTGTAAATTCATCCACATGTTACTCATCAAATAGGTTAGCTACTCCTACCAAATGAAAACAAGGTCAAAGAAAGGAAGTAAAAAAATTGAGATGGAATTATCACTATTTAAATTCATAATGTCTCTTATAAAACTTATGTCCGGGTGAGACCTGATACACCTAAAATATATAGTGTTTTTAGACACATTTTTATACCTATTTTTGAGATATTACACTTTAATGGAAGATATTTTTTTGTGTTTTCTTGCAGATACATGTATAAAAGGGTGAAAAATGCTTAAAGGAGTGAAAAAAGATCAAATTTGGAGTAAAAATGTGAAAAATGGGCAAAAGATTTTTGGCGCATAAGCTCCAGATCTGGTGCATAAGCGCCAGTGAAATAGAGAATGTCACGCTTAAGCACCAATTGTAGTTATTGGACGAGTAAATTCGGTTTCTGTAAATTTTAAAGAGGTTTTGACGCACCCATTGGCTTAATAGGTGATTATAACCACCATGAACAAAACTTATCATGAAAGGATGCATCTCTTGAGAAATTCATCGAATCTAGACATATTTTGAAGAGAAACCAAGACACCTTTTGGAAAATTATAAAAGAAAGAAGATTGGGACTTTGTAAGAGGTCCTGAAAGTATTAGAAAGTTTTGAAAGTTCTCATTTAAGGAGTTAGCTCAGAGAGATTTTCAAGCACCACTTTTACTTTTATTTTATCCTTTTTGTTATTTTATTTTGAGTGATTGTAAAGAGAAGAGAATCAAAGAAACTTCAAGAGTTTGGTGAAGGACTTGAGATAAGTTTTTATCTTTTTGTTTTGAGACTACTTTTGGTTTTAATTGAGATTTATTGTTGGTTTGACAATGATTTCTTCTTTTAAACTAAAGTGTGGTTTTATTTTCTCCACGAATTCTGAGTAGTTTTATTTGTCTTTCTTCTTAAAATAATAAGTAATTAAGTTTTGGACGGAAGTTGTGGAAAGTATTGATCTTCAATGATGGAAGAAGTTGTGATGATTTAAATTCATGCACTTCATTTACTTCTTATTTTGGTCAATCCAAATGTTAAAATTTGTTCTGAGAACATGTAAGAACCGGGGTGGTATTGTCTCAGTCAACAATTGGAAAGAATCACATGAGGTTGTATGAATAAGAATGTAGTTCATATGATTGAGTGCAAATAAATAGGAAAATATTCATTGATGGGTGTAGAGTTAGAGAACTTTAAAGTGACATGTTTAAACCCCCAACTTGGTTTATTGTTTTAGGTTCTGATATGAGAATGTTAGTCCCCAGGTGGAGGGAATCGAGGGAACTCTAGAGTGAGAGATAATATCTTCTCTGCCTAGCCGATTTTCAGAACTATTCAAACTTTATATTAGTCAATGTTCTTTATAGCTTCTCTAGTAAGGGTAAAAAATATTATTACTACTATTTGGCACAACACAATTTGCATACTTCCACAACAGAATTTTTATACTTATTTTTGATTCCTAACAAAAAGAAAGATATTTTCATATTTAGTGTTTTTCTTCTACAAAAACTCTAGTTATCTTTTTAAATTGTTATTGTTCTATCAAAATATTGAAAATACAAAAAATATTTAAATTTTTATTACTGAAAAAAATCATCTTTAGTTTAGATAATTATCTTTTTTATTAAAAATAGAAAGTTTGTTGTTCAATAGTGCATATTGTGTATTCTCCCCGTGGGTTCGATATTCAGGTCTTAATAAAAAAGTCTTATATTACTTGATAACAATATGTATACTTGTGTAGTATCCCAATATATATAAATTAAAAGGTAAATTCTTATTTTTCTCCAGAATCAAATTTTTGGTTTTGTTCCAAAATAAAGAAATATAAGTGAAATATAATCTGAATTATTGTTGTATTGTGCATATTAGCAGTATCCACGGAGCAAAACCCGAGTTGTAGTGAACTCGTCAATCCAACTATTACCTAACCATAATAAGAAATTAAGAAATCATCTCCCCCATGACACACAAAAAGTAAATCAAACCACTAACAATCCAAATATTCAGAAATCTCATTCGAATCGATCAATCCACAATAAAGTAAACACAATACACGCTGACTATCATGACTCTCATGCATACTAAATTAAACCATACTGATAACTATGAGTTGCCTCCCATAAAGCGCTTAATTTAACGTCGCCAGCCCGAAAAATGATTCCACCTGGATCAAAATTCCAATTAAGTAATCCTTGATCAATCGCCCAATCATTTCTAGATCCAGGGATTCCTAAAAATTCCTCAAATTTTAATTTTTCTCTTAGCTCTTCTATCTCAGATTGATTCATAGCATTATTCCTCATATTTGCTCTAGATCCAATATTCTTCTAGTGATTTTCTCAATTTTCATGTTAATATCATCCTTAAATTTTATAAGAAATAGATCTTTATAAGATACTTCATGATCTCTCAAATTTTGGATCGAATTACCTTTAGATAATTCAGATTCTAGATCAAATTCTTCTTGGTTACTCTTTTGTTCAGTGTTTTCTTTCAATTCTTCCCCTTGGTGCTGAGTAAATGGTAGAAATGGTCTTTCTATGTTTATCCTAGTTGAGGAAATAGGTTTTTCTAATTCCTTAGGAATTTCTTCCATTGGTTTTTAAATCTCTTTATCCTCATCTCTCAACTCAAAGTTCATTTGAAACATATCCTCGAATTTTCTTCTAAATATTAGTTTGATAAATTTACATTGTTCATCATTCATCTCTTTAGGGTTTATCTCAGGGTCACTAGGTAAAGTCTCTGGGGGTAGCTGTTAATTGCATTAATAATTTGCCCCAGTTGGTTTTCTATATTCCTTAGTGCAACCTCTTGATTTTTCAACTCACTTGTCATTTGAATCATAACCTCTTCTAACATTAATTCCTTCTCCTCATCCTATGGGTTGGAGTTAAATTGAAGTGGATTATTAATTGAGTTAATAATCTGCCTCAGTTGGTTTTCCATATTCCTTATTGCGGTCCCTTGACGCTCCAACTCACTCTCCATTTGAATAACAACCTCTTCTATTAAATCCTTCTCATTCTGGGGGTTGAAGATAAAATTATTAGGAAATGAAAGTTCTTTATTATAATAGCCTTGATTATTCCAACTGCATGTTTGATTAAATTGATTATCTTCCTAAAATTGGTTTTTTCCTCCACAATTATTTTTCATGTTAAAATTCAAATGATTTTCCCAACTTGGATTGTAATAATCAGAATAAGGATTGTATAGCTCATTGCTAGTTTCAAAATGATTAAGCTTAATCAATTTTCCAAATGAATTTTCTTTAATGACTAGGGGACCTTGAGTATAACTCTTTATGTGTTGATCTAACTTCCTCTCAATATCTGCAACCTGAGAAATTATAATAGTAAGCATATCTTCCTGAAAATTCGCCACTCTCTTGGGGTTTAATCTTTCAAAGCAACTAGCATTATAATCCAAATATGAATATTCATTATATTGTCGATCCGCCATTTTTACATTAAATTCATGGTGTCTTTTCTGATTCATCATCCTCCTAAAAGTTCTCTCTAAATCAGAGTCGTAAAATCTAAGGTCTGCAGCTCCTGAAACACGCATGCAAATTTAAAGACATAACTAATATGATAGATATCAAAAAATATTTTTTGGTATTTTTAATTTTCTTTAACATAAACACACAATAATTAAACACACTATATAATAATACTATAAATTCCAAATCTAAGTCTTACAGGTTTAACTAAAATTCCCATAAAGCTCTTACCGAAGCTTCCCTGACAACGATACCAAAAACTTGATGCGCCCCTAGTGCGTGTTATTATTCTGCGTGTTTTATGTCAATTTAATTCCCCTGAGACGGCGTAAAAAAATTGACCTGACCCGAAGTTACGCAGTAATTTAGCTTTCAAAAATATGACCAAAAACTTGACCCAATTTATATTAAGTATTTAATGTGCAAAATTTAAATGTTATATAAAATATATAAATAAGTTCACACAATATAAGTTCTATGCAAGTGCACGAATCGCTTCAAGTAATATAGAACTTTCTTTATAAACTCAGTATCGATCCTACAAATCAGCAAGGTAAAAGGTTCGTAGTCAAATTTTAGTCTACTACTAGTAGTCCTTAGTTTGGAAGATTGATTTAAGTGGTTTTTCTAACAAGCACTTCTAAATGTAACTCTTAAGTTTAAAACAACTAATAACTATTCCTAAATGAAAATATTAAATCTAAAGATAACCATTTTTAGAATAATTGGTTTGGAGAATTTTGAGATGTTAAAAACTGTTATTCTTATGTAGTGAATTGGATAACATAAAGGAATGAGATACATTGAATATTGTATGTGTCAAATATAAGCAATTTTAATTCTCTACCCTCAGTCAAGTGTTATAGAGAATCATTGGCTAATCTTAAGTTTAGTCTCTAAATTCATGGTTAGGCTGGGAAGATACTGACTCTCACTTCAGAGCTTCCACTTCCCTTCTCCTGAAGGCTAACTCTCACTTTATTTCTTAAACACAAAGATTAAATTGAGAATTTTAGTCTGTCACCCTAAAATCTCTAGTTCTTCGCCCAGTAATATATATTTCCTTATTTATTTGCACTCAACCCCCATGAAATTCACCATCCATGGAATTTGAATGTGGTTCCACTTTGTTGAGAATTAAACCGCCCTCTCGTGTCTTAATGCAATTACAACGAATTTTAACACTACAACAGACCCTTATTGTAATATAAATAAAGTGCAAGTAAAAAACCATCACATTTATAATTAAAAAATCTGCAAGCATGCATCCCAATATCCTAAACATGAATCATACTCATTACAAAAGAAAAGTAAAAGGAAAACAATAGCATAATCTTTTCATGTTATTATTTCCTAATAAAAAGAAAGAGTAAGAAAGATACATCACAAAGCACGAAGAAAAATTCTTTTCATCAAACCAAATCTATTAGATAAGTTTTTACAAAATCATAAGATAATGAAGAAAAAAATACTTAGCTTTTTCCCCTTGAAAGAAAGATAAAAAACTCTCTCACAACGTCTCCTGTTGATCCATGCAATGCTAGTACATCTCCTTACATATTCTCTCAAAATCCCCTCTCCAATCTCTCCAGAAAGGTAAAAATCTACATTTCTACTCCTATTCTAAGATCTATAAACATTCTACATGTTTTTCCACTCACACACACCACCTTTTCTGACATAAAACTGCTCTATTATAGTGTACGGATGAATTTCCCAAGAGATGCCTCAAGCAGCCTTCCAAAAATCATCCAAATATATTGAATGTCAGTCATAACCGCCCAAAATCATGTACAAGCTGTCTCGGGTGCCATTAGTGTTGTTCTAGGCATTGTTGGTGTCATATTTTCGTCATTCTCTGATTCGGGCGTCGTCGGTGCCGATCTGCAGCAGGTCCACAATTTCGCTCTATTTGGCTCCATTTCAGCTCTGTTTCACCCCGTTTTAGTTGCACTTCATTCCTAACAGATAAACCTACAAAATAAGCATGAAAAAAACCTTTCTTTAAAGTGTAATTTCATTTAAAAATATGTGAGAAGTGTAAAAGATATCAAGCATAGAAAGACATATCGAAATGTGTCAGGATATAATTTTTTTTCTTGCTCACTTTTGCTCCAAATTGCACCATTTTTGCTTCTTTTTCTCCAAAACTCCATTTCTTGTACCTGAAACTAAAAATATACAAAATAACTTCCTTTGTAGTGCAATATCATTGAAAATCATCAAATATAGACATTAAAAGCATATGAAAAATTGAACCTTTCTTAGGTGTATCATAGCAAAACTCTTCTTTACCCTCTTTTAAGTGCAAAAAGAAGTTTGATTCAAAATTGGTTAGTGTTTCTGCCAGTAACCCTAAAATTTTTGTTTCAGTTAAAGTTAGGATGGTTCTTCTAACCTGGGTTATAGAAATTAGAAAAATGGTTGTTAGGTCTATTGTTATTGTATTTAGGGTCTCAAATAATGAAGTTTAGTATCAACCATTTTTCTAAATGAATTTTTCTCAATTGATGGAAGTACTTGAGGTTGGTTCATTCCAAATCAGTCTAGCTTCCTTGATATGTCTGTTACTTAGGAAGTTAGAATCAAAAACACATTTGTGTCATCTATACTAGCTACCTTCTTAGAGTTTACTCTTTGAGAGGATCATTGGAAATTGTTAGTGGCCATCTACTGAATTTGAGAATAAGTCTCATCAAATGGTTTGGGCATGGGTGAACCACCAGTGACAACATCAATAATAAATATAAGGGATCCTTCTGAACCATTATAAAAAGTATTAAAATTAGGCAATTGGGAATTGCATGATGTGGGCACTTTCAGATAATTTCCTTAAATTTTTCCTAAGCCTCATATATTGACTCACCTTTTAATTGATAAAATGAAGTAATATCATTCCTAAGTTTAGTAGCTTTTAAGGCTGAAAATACTTAACTAGGAATTTTTGGGCTAAGTCAACCCATGTTCTAATTAATCCAGGTGATAATGAGTTTAACCACATTTTATCTTTATCCCTTAAGGAAAAAGGAAAAATTTTAAGCTTAACAACGTCAATTGACAAACCATTATAGAGAAATGTAACACAAAAAAGAAACTTACAAAATTCTAATTAATCCAGGTTCCTTAGACGGGGTTCCCCTAACTTGATTATTCTGCACCATTTGGATAATAAGATGCTTAAGTTCAAATGTGTTAGCTTCTACAACAGGAGTTTGAATACTTAAATGAATTTCATCCGTCGTAGGATTAGTATTTGATTATCTAAATGGATTTGTTGATTGTTCGTAATTTCTTCCACAAGTTCGTGAAGTCTTTTCTATTTTCTAAATTTTCTAATAGTTTTCTCTAATTTTGAATTGTAGGGTTCAAGTTTTATAAGTCCTATGCTACACATTCACTAACTAAAGCTTCAAATTATAAGTCTTTACAAAACATGTAAACAATTTTTTTAAAAAAAATTTCACTTTTTCAAACAAACAAATAATTACACAAAAAAACTACAATACAAATTTCCAAGTTTACGTCTAATTGATTCAACTAAAATTCTCCTAAATTAAATACATATTTGCTCCCAAGCAACGACGCCAAAAATATAGATAGGATCGGGACCTTCAGCGGTGCCTAACACTTTGTTACACTCTAATTCCAAGTGCATAGGTCTTACGTAAGTATACGTATCATACAAGTAATATCAAATTTTTTTATTCTGGAATATCGATTCCACAGGGAGTGACTTAATTAACTTAAGAGAAGTTCTAACCTACTAAAACCAGTCTTAGCTTAGAAGTAAAGTTGGGTTTAGGTTATTCTAACTAGTCCTACTGAATTCTACCAAACTACCATTTAAGGCTTACTCCTAAATAAATCCTACCAACTATATTTGAGTTTGGGAAAAATCAAGATATAGAAGCTACTCTCCCTTGCAAGGATATAAGTAGTGTGTAGGACAAGGAATACATTAAATTGTAACTTTGACTAGTGATAAAAAAAATCAATTCTCTTCTTTACCCTTTCCCGAGTTCATAAAGAAGTTTGGTTAAACTGGTTTTAATTTCTTAAACCCCAATTTAAACCCATCAATGATTATTTCTCTATCTATTCGCATCTCCTTATAGTTTACTTTTGCTTCATACCCTATTGTTCAACTTGATCATCTTAGATGTTCATGTCATAGTTATTCCGAGTTATTATGGGTTCACAATAGATTTTAACAAATCTTTTGGCCAAAATGATAAGTAAATGAAATGCAAAAGGAAAATCATGGCGTTAAAGAGTAAAACCCAATTTTAGAGCATTCTAGTTTCCCTACACAACCAACTTATTCATCACAATGGGAAAGGAAAAAGGACTACTTACAAAGCATGGAAAAATTACCACAAAACATCTTTAAAATGCAAATCCACTACAATTGTGTTTACATAAAGTTACAATACAAAAGAGTACATAATACTTAGTTTTTTTCCCTTTACTAAGCGCTAAAAATTCCTCCGCAAATGATCCCTTTGCTGAATTTTCTTTTTACAATTATCTATCAATTCCTCACCAAACTCTCAATAAAATGAAAACTATCTTCTCCTACTATAAGACTCTGACTCTAGACTTTACACGAACTTCCTAAGTGTTCAAAAGTACTTAACATGCTCCAAGGAACCTCCTATAACGTCTCCATAACTCCCCAAGCAGTGGGAGAAAAACTGCAGAAAACTGCCCAACATTTGTTGGCGCCTGAGCGCCAACCTCTCTGTCTGGTCGGGTAAGCATTGGCACCTGGGCGCCCAAGTAGATGTCGCCAAGGAGCTTGGTAGAAAGGCTAGCGGCTAGGCGCCTATGCGTCAGTCCCTCAAGTTCCAAATGCTTCATATCAGCTCTATTTCGCTCCATTTCTTTTCATTTTCGTTCCATTTCTACTACTTGTTGTACCTGCAAGAAAAAAATAAAAATATCATTCTTTAAAATGCAATTTCATCCGTAAAAATGTGTAAAATATAAAAAAACTAAGCATACTTTTATACACATCAATTAATTAGAGCATCAATTGTATTAAGAGCGATTTTCATAACAACTCAATCATTTTTGTAATTGTACAAAATATATCTCTATAAATAAGAGACAACAATATGAATATAATGATTTTTTATCGACTCTCTCTACAGAAAACTCCTGACCTACTATATTCTCTTTATCTCTTCCTTCCTTCATGCAATCCTAAACTTAAAAAAAAAAACGTTTTTCACAAAAGGACAATTTAGAATTCAACACATTTATTTATTTTGGCTATTATTAATCATTCTATTACAATAGATGGTTGGAATGAAATCATGACCTTTTTAATAATAAACAAGTTGACATTAAATTAATTACCCTCAAATTTAAATTTGAGGTGGCTTCAATTGAAGTCTGCATGTTTACACACCAACTACAACTGATCTTATGTATAAATAAAGTGCTATAGACATAAAAAATATCACTATTATTACAACTTATCATGTATAAATATAGTGCTATAGATATTAAAGATTAAAGCTTAAGCATTTATATGTAAATTCATAGAAATTGTGTAATATGTATACTAATAAATTCATCGCAATTATTAGTATGACATTGGGTGTTAGGCTGATCGGCAGACCGGTCAAAGCAGGCTTGAGTCAGGCTTGAACCCGATTTTTATCGAAAAAATCATAACCAAGTTCGCCCACTCCACGGTTTGTGCCATATTTTTATCAATTTCTTTCTTATCCAATAATTTTTACTTTTTTATCAATTGTAATTATTAATTGCAAAACTCTTATTTTATAGCACGGGTTAAAATTCAATTATACTATACTTTTCACTATACTTCCAAAACAAAAAGAAAAATACAAATCAATTCCTAGGTATTTACACATCTAACACCTAAATTTCATTATTTACATACATACCGCCTTGCCTGTGCACGAAAATGTACATCTCGTGTTTTGAGTTAAAATATTTGGGTTGTATAATATGTAAAGAAGTAAATTTTAAATGTGTAAATGCATAGTAATTGGGGTATGCCCCTAATTTTTTAGCAAATTCTTTTTTTTTTTTTGTGATTAATAGAAATTATTTAAAAAATTCTATTTGAGAACTTTTAATATTCAAATGTGAAATTTTTTTGAAGTTAGTAAATAGATTATTGTGATAATTCAAATAGTCCTTGCACGAAAAAAAGCAGTACTTTTCAGTTTAAAATACGGTTTAGCATCAATAATAGTGATATTTTTTATGTGATATTAAAAACTTAATTATTAGAATCTCAGTGTAAGATATATGCAAACACACAGGAATAATCAGGGGTGTATGTTTATATTTCGAGCTAAAAAAGTGTGTTCATGTTCGGCTCGTTTGCTTAACAAGTCAAACACGAACCGTTCAAGAACAAAGAGTCATTTTGACAACTCTAATCATGTAGTCATAAGATGTTAAAGATTGGGGCAAAATTTAAAACATCATTTGAATCTAATTTAATAATTTTCTATTTTCTTAATTAATACTTTTAATTGATTATAAATCTTTGTAGCCTTCTAATCAATTAATTTTTTTAAAAATACTACTCATCAAAACGAGCCGAACACTAACAAACAAATATTTGTTCATGTTGTTCGTATTCAGCTCGTTAACAAGCTTCTTAAAGAGCCAAACACGAGTAGTTCGCGAACAACGAGCCGTTTTGACAGCCCTATGAATAATGTTGTATGTATGTAAATCACCCAAAATATATATATAATTTTTCCGTATTGGCCTTATGTGGGTGGGTTTATTTTCTCTATTCGGGCTAAGGCCGGCATCATTTTGCGTTTCTAAGCGGGCTTAAGACAAGCTTGCTGAATGATCGGCCCAATGCTCAGGCCTATGCACAGCCTATGTAGATAAATAATAATAATAATAATAAACTCAGGCCGGCTCAACTTTTGGGTACTTAATTCCGGACTCGGTTTGCGTCTCTGAAGACGCCTGCCTGAATCGAGACCCAACTTCTTCCCGTGTTCTCGTCCGTTGCGTAATTGCTGCTATGGATCCATCGTCTCAGAGCTCCTCCGCCGGTAACGGAATCCTTCCGCCGCCCGCTGGCGGCGGCGGGACCCATGTAAACACTCCGGCATCCACCCCCACCACCAACAGCGGGAACGTCGTTCTGGACGCCGTGGAGGAGCAGAAGCATAATCTAAACCAATCCATCAACTCGATCCAGAAGACTCTTGGTCTGCTCCACCAGCTTTACCTAACCGTCTCGTCCTTCAACGTCGCCTCTCAGCTTCCTCTTCTCCAGCGACTGTACTCGCTTCGCTTCGCTTAGCCCTTTCTTTGTCTTCTCCATGACACATCCGCGTCCTCTCTCTTATTCATGGTTTCTCTGTCATTGCTAACATAGGAACTCATTGGTGGCGGAGCTTCACACCATGCAGAAGTTGGCGGAAAATTGTCACATCCAGGTGCCTATGGAAGTCGTCAAGTGAGACTCTATTTTAGGGTTTCTACGTATTTTATTTATTTATTATCTTCTTATGTTTTGCGATGTATTGTGTGAATAGTTTGATTGATGATGGGAAGAATCCAGATGAGTTCACGAAGGATGTTATTAATAGCTGCATAGCTAAGAACCAGATTACTAAGGGCAAGACCGATGCATTCAAGGTGCTATTGAGCTTTTTGTTCCGGACTAAAGTTTGTATACCGTATTTTAGATTGTTATTTGTGATGATTTTTGAGTTGAAGGATGATGTGACAATTACGAAACGATTAACCAAGCTTCCATTGGAGTGCAAAAGATAATTAATATTCCGGCATCCATTGATGTTTAAATTACTTCAACCAATAAGAGTTTCACTTTCATCTTCTTTTCGAAATTTCAGTTGCATCAATGAATTTTATAGTTGTTGTCAATAAAATACTAGTATTCTTCTATCTATTTAGTTTTTACGTTGTCTGAATTTGACACTTTTAGGATGGCAACGAAATCCATTTGGTATTGTATGGGTGCATTTTGAAGCCAATACTGATCTGTGGGGTTTATGCTTTTTCTTCTAAAGTTGTTAGATTTTATAGCGGAAAAAATTGCTCTTGCATTTAGATTTTCGTTTTTTTTATCATCGGCTGTCTTATCCCAACTATTTTAGGTTGATTTTATGAATCTTTCTTCTGAGTTCATTTATATCGACTGCTCCTTTAGTTTACTTTTTTTTTTTTTTATAGTTTTCATTGTATTTGCATAGTTTCTACTTTTGTTATCTTTGATCTATCCTTTTGTCAAATCTTTTTACATTTACTTTATCTACTCACCTTATCGGTTAATATTTTCCTCTGTTGAATAACTGAAACTATTAAAGTCCATTTCTTCACCTTGTCATTAGTAGTTATTGCTGCTGGCCTCACTCAAATTTAAACATTATTTCTTTGCCTCTCTATTTTTATCTTCCCGCCTTATTTTTTCATCCTACCTTTGATCTCTGTACCATCATGGTTTGATTGTAATTTTATAAAATTAATCTTTTAAATCTATTTTCTTTTGCTTTACAGTTCATTCTTTTATATATATATATACAACAACAACAAAGCCTTAATCCCACTACGTGGGGTCGGCTACATGAATCCTTTTTCTCCATTGCGTCATATTTAGTGTCATATTTTCATTTAGTTCTAATAAATTAAGATCATTTTTAATACAATAAGCCCAAGTCTTCCTAGGTCTACCTCTGTCTTTCTTAACACAAGTCGAATCTAAAACATCTACTCTCCTAATCGGATCATCTAATGGTCGACGTTTAATAGGACCAAATCATCTAAGACGACTTTCTCTAATTTTGTCTGTCACAGGAGCTACACCACCCCTATCACGAATATATTCATTCCGCATTTTGTCTCTAAGTGTAAAGCCACTCATCCACCTAATCATTCTCATCTCGGCAACACTTAACTTATTATTATGCTTCTCTTTTAAAGGCCAACATTCAGCGCCATAGAGCATTGCTGGTCTCACCACCATCTTATAAAATTTTCCTTTCAGTCTTAGCGGTACTTTTCTATCACACAAAAGGCCAGAAGCATTCCTCCACTTCAACCAACCAACTTGAATTCTACTATTAACATCCCCATCTAAATCACCATCGCTTTGGACAACGGACCCAAGATATCTAAATCGTTCACACCTTTTAATAATTTGATCACCCAAAGTCACACTTCTGTCACTAGAGCTATTACTACTAAAATTACATTCCATGTATTCAGTTTTAGTTCTACTTAAACAAAGACATTTAGACTCCAAAGTAGACCTCCATAATTCAAGTTTTTCCTAGGCTTTTTCTCTCGTTTTATCCACGAGAAGAATATCATCAGCAAAAGGTATGGATTTTTATTTTTGTAAGAGATTCTAGGTACTCAAAATGTTAAGGTATCACTTAACTTCTCAACAATTTCGATTATGATGGTGAATTATAATTCCACTTCAATTTTATATCATATACTTTCTTTTGTTTTTACTAGTTCGATGCATTTTAAAATCTATTAAAGAACAAATAAGATAGATTATATAGAGTATGAATTTTCTAAACTCTACATGTAAGTTTTATATTACATGAAAGAGGTTGGAGTTTTTTATAAATTGTTCTCTCTAGTGATTTAATTTTCTTCTTTTCTCTTTCCTTTTGGTATTTTTCGTTTTTCGCTGTCAATAGCTTTGCACTATTACGATGCCAATTAAAGAACTTATTAAAACTTTTATTCTCCTGTGCTGTTTCCAGAGTCTGCGCAAGTACCTTTTAGAGGAGCTTGAACAAGCATTTCCTGATGAAGTTGAGTCATTTCGAGATATAAGGGCAAGCTCCGCTTTTGTAAGTCACTTGAGCTTCCCTTCTTTATGCATGTTCATCTTCGGGTAAAAACCTTTTATATACTATGGTGGTCTTAATAAAAAATTTGTCAATAAGATATGATAATTACTTTTTCTAAATAAAATAATCTTGATAAACTATCGTCTTTAAATTTAAATTTGGATACCTTCAACATCTATTCAGGCACATGGGTATTCAAATCTATTTTGCATTTGTATCATACCAGAGATAAGTGTACGGAGTGTGAGAAGAAAAGTGAAGAGGACATGACTAAGCTATTATTTAACCAGCAATTCACATGGCTTTAAATATTTCATGTTGCCTAAAATGTCAATTAAAGCTAGTTTAAGCATTTATGATTCTTCTCAAGCTTATAGCTTGGATCACGTTTAATCATTCTTATGTTATGTACTTGCGTTACAGCAAATCTAATCTCAAGCTAATTTTCTTGTCTAAAAGTCGCATTGCAAGAGGGTGAAGGAAAATTTTCTCAATTTAACACTTCATGAAGAAGTGAATTTTACAGCCTTGAAAGATAGAAACAATGCTTTCATGCGTTCAAAAAACAAATACATATTGATTTAAAATTTAAAATATTTCGAAGAAAATTTTCCTTCTCAATATGAAAAATAAATTAGCGTTTATTTTATTTTGAGTTTTTAATTCTTCATAAGAGCAAGCTCTTCCCCACTTAGTGGGATAAAGGCTTGTTGTTGTTGTATAAGAGCAAACTCTTATGATTAATTACTTCTTAGGGGTTCATTCTAGTACCACCCTCATCCAGTCATAGCTTACATTTTAACTTTGGTTTTTAAGGAGTTTAGATTAGTTTATTTCAAATGGAATTAACTTAACTTGACGAAAAGATCAAGGAGTCTCAAGGAAAATACAACAGCAACATTTGATCCAAACTTTCAGGATTTTCAAAGATGCTATAAGAGTGAGGGTTTATTACTTGAAGAGAACTACTTTATATTTATGTTCTAAATCTTTTATCGTGGCACTTACACTGCTACGGTGAAAATGTCTTCAAATTATCTTAAACACTATTTCAATCATTTAAAAAAAGATTATTATATTTGTGTCCCTTGAATATTTATTTCTAATTATTTGAAGAAATTTATAAATATTGAAAGAATATTCTGAGAATTGAAAATAAATAAATAAATCTACTTTAGTGGGCTAAAGACAACCTTTCATAAAATACCCAAACATAATTTGGTGATTTAAATGATTTTTTTCTTATGGAAGGAAAACTAGGGTTTAAGAATTCTATAAACTTTTTAATGAAATTGATAATTTCTATCCATAAGACTTTTCAAATTACTAAGGTGTGCCCTAAGAAAGCCTAGGGATAAATTTGAACTTTGTGATTTCTACAACATTTGAAACTTTAGTATAATATATTTCACTGTATTCAAAGTACACTTAATATCTTTTATAGATATATTTTTGTTTTATAAATTTATTTCGTATATTTTAATTTTGATTTGAAATTTTTATTATTTTGTAAGTGCTTCTGGAATACATGTAATGCATGGATTATTTGGATATCCACACATCAGTGCTTTCCACTCAATGTCCAATGAGGGGGCAATTGCAGGATCCACTAGGTCCCATGATTGCAATATTGTACAAATGATGATGATAAGTCGGATTGGATTGTAATAAAACATATTCCATTTAGTGTGACGGGAAGATTTATGGTTAACCAAAGGTGCTTTAAGAGTATGATCGCTCAACTTTATTTGGGGAAGTGACATATATAATAACTTATGGATCAGAGACAACATATATATGTTCTTTATGGGCGATAGCTAGAGTATCCACCCAAAGGTGGATGTTATCATTAGCTGTAACATCAATGGGATGTCGAGATTGTGGGTCCCCACTCTATAGTGTAGCGAGCAATTAGTAGTTTATGTGATAGCAAGTGGGCTAGAGCCATCATAAGAACATGATTATCAGGTGTGTCAATGAATAATCAAGTGGTGTACATCTAATATATCATCATAGATTATCAGGTAGATGTGTCAAAAACTTGTTCCTTTGAGAATAATTCAAATATTGTAGAACTATCCAAGGTATGTGCAACGGTTGCTGGATTACTAAGTACTAATTGGGATTGCTTGCATAATAGTTTGATTAGAAACAACATTTTATGTTTTTACGGTTATTCTTAAACACATGAAAGTTTTCAAGTTCATTATTGGCTAATCTTTATTTTATCAATCCAAAGCTAAAAAACATGGCATCGAATGAATGTATTGGAAATTTGTATCGTTGAAAATCATAATGATAAGAGAAACTGAGAACTAAAAAAGACAAGAAGGTAACCAGCTGGAACCTGCTGTGTTGGATTTTATGGATTTGCTTGGATCGAGAACGTGTGAATAAATGGCTCCAGAAACGATTAGTGGCTTACTAACATTGCAGCTGCATCAGGAGCTTGTAATGCCAATGGATTTTCCAATCAATTGCTTTTCAACCCTCTCTAACTATCAAGAAAGGAGCAGCGATGGCGTCATGAAAGCCCTCCCATTGACTAGAATCTGTGGTAGATCTCGTGGCCAACCCACTAGAGATAGCTTGTGAATTTTGGTATTTGTCGTGGTGGAGCCCCGAACTCCACTTTGATGAACTTCCCTCTGCTCTTTTCTTAAGTTCGGAATCCTCTCTTCAATTTAGGATAATCTGAAAATAAATTCAAACAAAACTTCCCTATCTGTCTAAGGGAGGGGGTATTTATAGGCTAACTATTTCAAATAACACTTAGGCCCCCTAATTGCTTAATTGTCCTTTATAAAATAAAACAAGAAAAGTAACACTTAGGATGATACTTGTCCTTGATATTTGGTGATTAGTGTTGTTCATAATATGGTGAAATTTTGGCTACATCAGTAAATAAAATACTCGTATTCCCATGTCAATCAATTTGCTAAGCATTCTCTTTGAAACGCTTAATGATTCAAATGTCGTCTTCGGCTTTAGGTTCAAGTTTTGCAAAAGGATATGGAGGAAATCGTTTTTTTTTTTTTTTGCATTGAATTTATATCTAATCACCTTCTTTAAAAGACTTATTATGTGATTTATAAACTTGTTTTCTTACACGGTTTTTTTTAATTATTGTACCTTGAACTCGTTGATGGAGTTTCTCAATTTTGTTATTTAGTTTACTGTCATGAATTATAAACTCTGGTGTGTGTGTGTCTAGTGTGTGTGTGTGTGTGTGTGTGTATTAATTGATAATTAGCTTCCATAAATTGGACTCTGGAAGGCTTTTCTATGAGTGGCAAGAAAGCAATAATGGAGCATGGAACAAGAAAACAATGACGAAGTTCTTCAGGGACTAGATTCATAGGAGCGCAGGGTAATCAAAGACCTAATCGTGTCGTATAAACCGATAGATTAGAAGATTATCTCCAGTCATAGTGTCAACACTGAACCAGCGTGCTTTTTAGACAGTTGGACAGGCAGGCACCTCGATGTAATCCCCTCCAACGGGAACGATGTTGGGAGGCTACCAGAATTTTTAGGGATATTGGACTTGCAAATGTTTTAAAATAATATTGATTTATTTGAACTTTGAAACGATATAAAAATGAAAATAAAAGGAAACATAAATTGTGAATTAAAGGTCTCAAATTTGCTTGTATTTCATTGTGATCAAATAAAATTATCCTAATGCAAATGAATCTTTATGTGATCTATTTGAAAATAAATTTGGGGGTAGGCAAATTAACTTGCACATGATTGCATAAATTTGGATACAAATTAAAGCATATAAATGCCTTTTCAAAAATAATGACTTAATATGTCTTATCGCTATCAGATTCTCAACATGTTTGCAAACGATAATAGGCAATATTTTAAAATTTAAAGTGAACATATGCATGCGTCAATGTATTCATTCAAATAAGACAAAATCATATAACTTGAAGTCTTATAAGTTTTATTTTTAAAGTAATTATTGATTTAATTCATGTTTTAGAAACATGTAAACTGTCTTAAGATATCCGAAATAACTCAAAATATTCAAATAAATGAAATTTAAAACACCAGCATGGGCTCTAGCTAAAATTTTAAATGCTTTAACAAATAGCTTAGAAATATTGCGCATGTTAAGGCCAAACTTGCACTCAAATAATTCATATTTTGAAAATCAATACATCGGGTAGTCTTGTCTATGGGATAAGTTTATATTCACACTCAAAAACAATCTCATGTCAGTAAGGACATGGTCTGAGTTTTTTGTTCGTGTGGTTCTGCTGCCAAATTGCGCTATAAAATAGCGATTAAGATCAGAGCTATAAAATAACGATTACGATCGGAGCTATCTGATCTGGTAGTTGTCGTTAAATGATACCATTTTATTACAATCGCGGTTGCAACTCGTATGTTTCCCAATTGGTTTCCATTCTTTGAGTTGTGACCATAAGAGTGTAATTGATTGGCATAAAACCTTATGTTAGTTACAATCGACTTAAATTTGTCTCCTTAGACAAATTTTCACTTGAGATCTACAAGGGTCTCTTGGACGATATAATTCATAGTTGCTAACAATAGTCTTTCAGTCAGGTTGGGTGGACTCCCTTCTCTGTCTAAGTAGATTGGGGACTACGATGACTCGGAATGATGTAACCATGATGTCTTGATCGAGTTCATCATCATTTCCCCCACCATCTATTTTAGGCTCCAAGTGATAGATTTTACATTTTAAAATATATATTTGTTGCTACTATATGTTAAATATTCAACTCTAAATGATTAACCTTCATCGAAAGTGCTCTCCCGTTATTGGGAGGGGTAATTAATCATAAGGGCTTGTGTCTATGTGAAACCTCTAACCCAAGATCATAAAGTCCCCACAAAATGAGGGCAAAATTTTTGGGTAGTGTCTTATCTACAATGCAAAGTTTTCAAAAAAATGAAGCAGAGTTTAGGGCATCGAATTTATGGAGCCCACAGTACTATCAAACAACTCATAATGCAATATCTTTCATCAAGTGATAGAATAATATATAAATATTAAATTTATAATTAAAAAAATTATAGCTAGTGATTTTTTATTTAAATCATATATCATATATGATATGAGCTATCATCAAGATTAATATCAAATTTTACCAAGTTAATTGTTGAGTAACAAAGATTTTGTTTGTGATCATAAATGAACGAGTTTGACTATTTTCATATTTTAGTTTGTTTAACTTTTGAGGCTTTAAAAAATGTTCAAATTTGTTTATTTACTTATTTAAACAAACATCATTGCTTCTTAGTCGAGCCGAGTTTGAGTTGTTCATCGAGTGTATATGGTCACTTACTGCCCTATCGACATGCCTACATCATTAGACACATACATGTGCTGGGAGCATTGGATAAGCCGAATGGAATTATTATTTACTCGCACAATCCATCACATGTTTTGTAAACCGCCTTTTATTCATATCATGGCCTCATTCATATATATTGATAACCGTTGTGTGTATCTATCGTAGAAGAAAGAGAAGCCCCATGCAATTGATTAAATATATGCCAAATTGGGGACATATTATTTGCTCCATTCTAAAAATAGATTGCATGCATTCATAAGTGTAAATTCCTCAAACCATTTCATGCAGTTTTTGACCATTTAAAAAATTGCACCAAGCATCATTTCAAAATCTTAATTATGTTTCCTTTGTGTAGCCATGATAGATTGTAAGATTTTGGGTGATCTTGTGTGAGAAGTTTTAAGTTTTCTGCCATCTTTGTGTACACCTTATTTTCACAAATTTCACCATGTATGGCTAGTGTGAAAAATAATGTTGCGGAGCCACTTTGATTCCCTAGTCAATGGAGGTGCTTGCAACTTATAAAACATCAAGCACGTCTTTATTATTAGCCTACACCAGATGTTGATCCTCATTCTCAGGCGTTGTTGAACTTCTTCAACTAAGGACACTTCATGAAAATTAGAGCAATTTTTGATACGATATTTCTAAACTCTATGTATCGAACATATTATGAGGGAGTTGTTGAAATTAGAAGTGTTAACTTTTTTACTTCCCGCAACTTGGGGATGATCAGAGGGGCCAACATTAGGGGGATTCATGTACCACCTTACGAGAACTCGTTCTGCCCATTATGAATTTCTTTTTTAAATCTACATGGTCTTGTCCCATTCTTTGAGAAAATTTTCGAGTTGTGGGATTTTGTCGTTCTACGCTTAGAGGCAATTTGGTGTCTGATAACATTCAATATTACTGTATTTATATGATATTGACGATTGCAAGGCGTAACTGCTAATGATTTGAGCAATGGTATGCTTCGTAGGTTTGATCACATTGTACTTTAACATTAATTGTTCAAATTTAGTAACATATTCTTCAATAAGTAAACCAATGCTAAAAATTATGAAGGTTAATAAACAAATTTTACCCAAAATGAGAAGCCAATTATCTCTTTTTTATTTTTTTTATTATTTTCATTTTATCCAAAACAATGATTTTACTTCTACCCTCTCGCTCTGTCTCTTAAGTTGTAGAAAACAGATTTGGAGAGGAATAATTCCTTAATTTCTTATTATTCACATGCAAGTTACATATACATAGGGAAGATGATCCGTCCTAATTTATAAAAATACAAAATATATCTAACCTAAATTAGTAAAGAAAATAATTATGAAATAAAAAATAGAATAATGTAAAATAGGAAGTGAATAAACTAATCAAGGGTTTATCAATTTCACTATGCTTTGTCCTGGCATGATGCATACGATTCTTGACAATACATATAATTGCTTAACTGGCACAAAACATCTGTATAGGCCTATTAGAGGTACATCTCAGTTCCCTTGATAATTTACACGTCCAAATCCCTTCATAGATTCCTATGACGAGTGCCCTATATTTGATTATGCATTGTTTTTAGAAACAACCACTTCTTACTTTTCCATGCATAGGAGCAACAACTTGTGAGGTGGATCTTCTGAGTGAGTTCCCCAGCCCAACTAGCATCAATGTAGACTTCCATCTCTGTTTTTTATATTCTCAAAAATTAATCTATACCCAGGAGTCTTCTTGAGAAGCTTTTGAATTTTATACACCATTTTCAAATGCCTTCATTTGGGTTATTCATATGTTGGCTCATAATACTGATAGAGTATGCAATATATGACCTTGTATGTGACAGGTAGATGAGTTTGCCTACCAATCTTTGAAATCTTTCTTTATCTACAGAGACGCTTTTTTTTGCGTTCATTGACTTCTGGTTGAGATCCATTAGAGTATTATCAAGTATACATCCATTCACCCATATCTCATTTAGTAGATCTATGATTTATTTCCTATATGATATAACGATGTCTTTCTTGGACTTTGCAACCTCCATATCTAAAAAATATCTCATGGTCCATGGTTCTTTATTTCAAACTCCATGGCAAGCACTTCTTTGATCTTGAGAATTTTTTTTCTTCATCACCAACAATAATCATATCATCTGTATATACTATCAGTGCATCAACTTTACCTTTCTGAATATGTTTTACAAACAAAGTATGATTAGCTTAACCCATTAGATCTCTTATTTTTAGTAAACCTTTAAAACCACGCTCCAAGTGATTGCTTAAACCTATAGAGAGACTTCTTGAGTTTGCATATTAGGTGTTTGTTAGAATCGTTCTCAAGTCCTAGTGGTATCTCCATAGACCTCTCTTCTTCCAGTTCTTCATTTAGGAAAGTTATTATTATGTTAAGTTAATGCCATCTTAATATCATGTTAGTTGCTACTAAAATGAGAACTCTGATAGTGTTAAGTTTGACAACTGGTGTGAACATCTTCTGGTAGTCTATTCTATAGGCTTAAGTAATACCTTTTGCAACAAGCTTGACTATCAGTTTTGTATTTGATGTTGAACACTCATTCACATCCAATGTGTTTCCTGGGGGAGTTTAGTAAGAATCCATGTACCTTACTTGAATCTCCCCTTCAACTATTTATCTTTATTTTGGATTTCCAAGAGCTTCATGAATGAATTTAGGAATCTGCATGCTATCAATGTTACAAATAAAAATTTCATATGATAAGAATAGCTTCTTTTAAGCTACATACTTCTGAATTCTATTTCTAATATAACTTTTCTTGTCACTAGCATCAGAAGGGAAAGGAGATAACGCAAGAATACTAGACTACTGCTTACCTGAAATTTTAGGTGAATGTGAAATTGAGTTTTGGTTCGAGTAGTTTTATGTCCTTGCAAGTTGTCTTCCACCTGCTCAAGGTTTTTCTTCCTCGTGTACACATAAATTTTTTTGTTCTGGACATCAGATTGGGTTGTTTGCGCATCCTCAATCAAGATGGGAGGGTTGGGTGGAGCAGGTGGCAAAGCTGTGTAGATGTCATCAAGTGCATCCTAAAATTGATGTTCATTTATACTCTTCTCATGAGCATCAAATTTGATAGTAAGATTGATTTTCGAAAAACTTAACATCCATAAAATTATAGTATTTTCTGATAACTAAAGAGTAGCACTTATACTCCTTTTTATTGGTGACATACTCAAGAAAAAATACACTTGATAGATTTATAGTCAGGTTGTGCAATTTTGAGAATGGACCTAAACAAATGATAGACACCCAAAGATTTTAAGTGGTATAATAGAAGATAAAGCTTTGATGCGTGGATAGGTAATCATCAAAACATAAAAATGTGTTTTAACGTTAAGTACCCGACTAGGCATTCGATTGATAAGATATGCTACAGTAAGAACTAATTCTCCCTAAAAGTATTTTAGAACTTGATCGGGCATCATAATTGAGTAGGATGCTTTGAGAAGATGTTTTTTCTTTGTCTCAGCTGTCCTATTTTGTTTTGGGGTATCAATCATGAATTCACATGGATGATTCAATTTTTCGAAAGATAGGACCTAAGGATAGATTGAAATATTTTTTTTGCATTAACACTTTTGAGGATTTGAATTTTGCATTAGAATTGAGTTTGAATTATGACTTGAAAGATTTGTGTTTTGGACTTTCCTCCATTGTGAATACCTAAGTAGTTCAAGTGTGATTGTCAATAAGTGAGAAACCATTTGGCCCCACTTAAGGTTTTCATCTTTGAAAAAAAGGTGCGAGGATTTGTTCATCAATAATATTGATTTATAGTGTGTCTAGCAAGTTTTGGCAAATTTCACATTGATAAAAATTAGATTTTTTATTAATAAAATAATGATGATACAACTTAACAAAATAATTAAAATTAAGATAACTCAGGCGATAATGCCATAACAAGACCCGATTTTTGGCAGAAATTGACTCAACACTAAAAAAAATTGAGGTAAATATGGGGTGAGATTATTTGTATGTTTAGAGAAATTTTGTTGAGCAAGTATAAGCTTTGATGCATTTCATAACTATCAATCATCTTCCCTGACTCCATCATCAGAAATTCACAAGAGTTGCAATAAATTTAGTTATATATTTTATATCATATGAGTAAGCTTATTGATTGAAATTAAATTACAGTCCAATTCTAGAACATATATAACAGAGGAAAAAGTGATATCATAAGCAAGCTCTTCATTTCTTTTCTCATCAATGTCTATGTGTGATTTGTCTGTAAGTCTCACCAATTTAGATGTAGAAGCCTTTTGATAGTTAACTATAGCATTGATGTCTCTGATCATATGATAAGAGGCTCTAAAATCTATGATTCGTATTCTAAATCTCCCATTACTGGCAAGATGGGAGAATGATATATTACGTTGGTGTGTCATGAGGTTGGTGTGCTGCTTTGAATTACCTCCAAAGAGTTTTTTTAGTACTTCAGCTATTTTTTGGTCACTGGTTCAACCAACCCTTCAGGTTTGGTAGCAACATTAGCCATTTTGTCTCTTGTCTAAATTTCTAGTCTGTATGTTTTCCGTGACTTTTCTAGCATTTGTCCTTGACATGCCCAATTTTCTTGCAATAGTCACGTGTGGGAAAACTCTTCTTGTGCTTTAAATCATTAGAGGAATTATGAGTGTACAGGGTCGAGCATTCAGTATTTGGTGAACCCTCATTTCCAGTCAGTATCTGCTTTTTTTTAGTTCTCTTCTATCCTAACTTCTACAAAGGCTTCGCGGGTAGATGGAAGGGGCTTTGTTCCCACGATCCTCCCTTTCACATTTTCCAATTATTGAGTTAGCCTTACTTGGAATGTGACGGTTCTATTTTTCTCGATAATATATCTAAACATCACAACATCATGTGGATATTTCCACACATGTATCCCAAACATATCAAATTATAACCAATATTTTGTCAAGATGTTGAAGTATTGGGTGACACTCAACTCTCCTTGGTGAAGTTCATGAAACTTGGTTTTGATCTCAAACGACTTTGTAGTGTTTTTTAGTGCTGGAATATGTTTCTTTTGCTGCCTCTCAGATTTTTTTTTTATGACAGTTTTGTAGAGCAAAAAATTTTATCTCGCTTCAGTGGTCATTAAATTGACTAGCCTAGACATAACTATGATTTTGATTCTTCCATGTGTTGTGGTTAGGGTCAGTGATCTCAAGAATCGTGCTTCTCTCGTGAGATGTTCATATTTTCCTTTATCACCAATGTACATAAATACGGATTGGGACCATTGAAGATAATTATGACCATTGAGTTTATGATTTATGATTAAGTTAGAGAGTTTGGGAATTGTCTGTATAGAATCACTGGTCTTTGATTCCAAGTTAACATCCAGAATATAACTTGAAGTATTGATCCCATACTTGGTGATTAACCTTATGTGTCTTTTAAGGTTGTTTCTAGTTGCCCCAGCAGAGAGAGCTGCTTGCTGCTATCGGTGGTCCCGTTTCTGTTTTGCTGCTGGGAGGAAATTCATGGAAGCTTTTCGAGAACGACAAAGAAGATCCAACGACAATGATTTCCATTAGTGAGAGAGTTATTTCCATCAATGACAGAAAATGATTTCCACAATGCAGAGAAAGTGATATCCACAAGGGTCAAAATTCCCAGTTCGCTTGGAAAAAGTTATGGCCGGAGGAGGGCCTGCAGCTAGGAGTTTTTGCTGTAGAACTTATCTCTCTCCTGCTGTTGGACCTCCTCTTCCGGTGCTGGAAATCCCTGCAGTCCCCTTTCCTGACTCCTCTCTAATAGGAATTATGTAGAAAACAAATCTCACACACACACACTCACACACTCACACACACACACACACACACACACACACACACATATATATATAGAATGGCCGGAGGCTATTACATGCGTCTTGATCATCCCTTATACGCCTAAGAATTCAAGTACTACACCCTACACTCTGGGGGGGGATTGAACCCCAGACCAGAGGGGACTTACAACTAACAAGCGGATGCCCGATCAACTGATCTGAGTATGCGACGCCCATAGGTATATATATATATATATATATATATATAATATAGGACAAATAATCCCTCATCATATACAAACTTATCAAATATATCTAATTTTAATTAAGAAAGAAAATATTCTACAATAAAAAAATAAAATAACATAGAATAGAAAAGGAATAAACTAATCAATGGCTTTCTAAATTCGCCCAATCAAAAACTTGGATTTATCAAAATTTGTCGTTTTTCAAAACATTCATGCAACCAATTGAGTCTTTATTATAATATAGATATATATGTTTCTGATTTTACAGGAAACTAAGCGTCTGGCTCAGATGCAGAATGTTTTAGCTAATGGAGATGTCAAAGTGAAGATTGAACTCTGATTGCCATATATACTCTGTAGGATTGTGTCTGTGGCTTCGCTTGAAGAGTAATTGTTATGATTCCTATCTTTATCTGTAACTGTAAGCTGATTTAAGTTCTCAAAGAGTACTCACCATTTGTATCCTGCATTTTTGTTTAAATGTACATATTACATTTTTTTTATTTCAGTTCTGTATGCATATGATGACATTCCTCTTGAGTTAATGCTTGGTTTGGATCAAATTTTGGCTTTTTTTTTTATAATTTCATATTGCATTTTTTATTTAAGATAATTAAAGGGTGGTTAATTTATTTAAAAATTGTCATAATTTTCTTTTAAATTTAAAACTGGGGCATTTACATTCATACCACGTAATTCTTATGTATTTATGTAACTATCACTTAACCATTCATAGTTACATGCAGAGTATTCAAAGTTTTAACATCATATAAAGAATATCAATATAAATATTTTTTTTTAAAGCTAAATGCATCTTTTTATGCGGAGATTGATGTGACTGAAGTGCTATAAGGGCAAAAATTTCAAGATTTGGGTATTAGATATGTATGTAAATATGTAAGTATTGTGGGGTATATTTGTAAATTTTGATTTGAAAATTTCAGCTGTAGCCTTTGAAAACAAGATTATAGCAGCTAGTGGTTGGGGTGTAAAAGAGACTCGTTTATATTTCAAGCTCAAAAAGTGTGTTCGTGTTCGGTTTTTTTGCTTAACGAGCCGAATACAAGCCGTTCACGAACAATAAGTTGTTTTAACAACCCTAATCAAGTAGTCATAATATGTTAAAGATTATGACAGAATTTAAAAAGTATTGTTTATATTAAAACATTATTTGAATCTAATTTAATAAATTTTTATTCTACTTTCTTAATTGATAATTTTAATTGATTATAAATCTTTGTAGTCTTTTAGCCAATTAAATTATATATATATAATTTGTTATTGGTATTTCAAAGCAAAACGAGCCGAACACGAATAATCCTTTGTTCATTTTATTAATGTTCGACTTGTTAACTTAGCGAAAGAGCTGAACACAATCTTCTTAACGAGTCGAACATGAGTTGTTCCCGAATAACAAGCTGATTTGACAGCCCTAGCTAGCGGTGCATTGAAAAAGAGAATCTGTTTAATGTTGTCTAAGAACTCGAGTTGCCTCACAAATTAGTTGATAACTTTTGTATTTACATGCATTACACTTAAATTTTTAAAATCACATCAAAAATATTATCATTACTAATTTTCTTAAAATTGAAAAAATATTTTTTTTTTTTTTTGCATAAGCTTATATCACCAAAGTCCTAAGTGTTATAAATGCAAAGTAAATTTTAGGTATTATGAGGTATTTATGTAATTTTCCCTTAACAAAATTACACTGACAAAGGAGAAGAATATGGTTTTTTCTATTGAAAATTTCGAAATACAAAAAAACAATGGGCTTGTTATACAAATCATACGTTTCTAATTATTAGTATTTTAATTATTTAATGAGTAATTAGTTTATAAATCATATTCAGTAGTTTGGTTCATAATTAAAAAATATATAAATGAATATTTATAATTTAATAGAAAGAATATCACTTTGGAGTTATACCCAATTATTTATTATTTTCTTAATAATTAAAAGTCTAAAATAAAATTATGAAAAAGAGAAAGTCTGCAACAACTCCCAAAGCCTACCACTCTGCAGCCGTACCTGTCTACTACAAGTCTATCGACAACTATGCTAACTCCCACACGCAAAGCCCATCATCACACGTGTTTCTATATCTACGAATCTCTCTCTCTCTCTCTCAGCCCAACACAGCCCAATACTTACTCTTACCCCGAAGCTCCGTAACAGACATAGAGAGAGAAGGGGGAGATTTATATACATATCTCATAATTTTTATTTATTTATATGTCTAACACCTAAGTTACTATATATATATATATATATATATATATATAATTTTTTTTTTTTGTTGCTAGTAGATATTTTTGGTAGTGCAGCTTTAAGTAAGTCCATTAGGGTCATGAGTTCGACCATATTTGAGTGCATCTACGTTGTAGTACGGGATCGAGTGATTAGGCACATGAGGGTAGGGCTATCAAAAAAGTTCGTTGTTCGCGAACAGTTCGTGTTTGATTCGTCAATGAGTTCGTGTTCGATTCGTTCGAAAGGTAAACGAGACGAACATGAACAAATTTTTTTCGTTCGGTTAGTTAAACGAACCAAACACGAACAGCGATGCGTTCGTTCGTGTTCGAATTGTTATTGTTCGAAATATAAAATAATTTAAAATAATTATATATATAAAATTTATGAATTTTTTTTAAAAATAAATTTTATAAATTATAATAAATAATAAATTAATAATAATAATATATTAATATATTATATTAGTAATATACTAATATAGATATTATATATTTATATAATGTAAGTTATATAATTAATATAATATATTATTTATATATATTAATATAAGGGATGTCAAACTGGCTCGTCGTTTGCGAACAGCTCGTGTTCGGTTCGTTCGTTAAGAAACGAATACGAACAGTAACTTCACGAACAATTTCAAACACGAGCTTATTTCAAACAAACTAAATTTTAAACGAACCAAACACGAACACAAGCTCTGTTCGTTCGTGTTCGAATCGTTTACACCCTGACACGTGAGGGTGGCTGGAAGCTCATATCATAACCTTCCACCAAATCATTAAAATCAATAGACACACACATCATTTTTAAAAAAGTTAAATTTATGTTGTATAAATGTAAAAGTCCCAAAAATAAATAGAAGCAAGATCAAAATTTAAGAGCATGAAATAAAGTTAAATGCCATCTAAAAAATGGAAAATATAAAAATTTTTGAAAATAAAATAAATTCAAATCTCATTTATTATTTCGATTTTTCGCAATTGAAGAATGTTATAAAAATCTTTTTATTTCCTTTGGATTTTTTTTCAAATATTACATATTTTTGAGCTATTATATATATATATATATATATATATATATATATATATATATATATATATATATATATATATATATATATATATATATATATATATATATATATATATATATATATATACTATTTTATAAATGTTAACAAAATAATAATACAATATAAGTCATTTTTAGGCTGGTTAATAGAGGGCTTCATCCGCGTCTACGTGTGTTTAAAAATTAGCTTATGTATAAATGTTTGAGATTTATATTTGAGATATTTACATACATACCACATAATTTGTATGTATTTACACAACTAACACCCAAACTTTAGTATTTGCACATATATGTATGATACCCTAGTGTTATAAATTTATGATGGTGATATTTTTGATGTGATGTTACAAAATATTAGTGTTATGTATGTAAATATGAATGCGTCGGTATTATATATCATGTAAATATTTGGACAAGTAATGATGATTAGCGTCAAATAAAAACCTTTTATATATAAACAGGCAGTCACCAAAAATATGTCAGCACAAATCACGAGATAATCTAATGATCAGAATAAGAAGTACACATGTAGTGTCAGTTGGAGGAAAATAAAAGTACTCTCATGTTTGAATTGTTGTTAGCTAACCGAGTCAAGGGCCTTCAAGGCTCAAAATGGCCAAAGTTACAATAGGCAAGATTGCCAACTCGAAAACCACTTAGACAGGAGATAGAGGCATTCATACTGATCGTCATGAGAAAATGATCTGACCAAATTCTAACTCCAATGCCTTAACCATACTAACACAACAAGCCTAAAAGCTCCACCAAATGGCATCAAAGTTCAATAATCGATCAAGAGCCAACCGCCCATCTAGATCAAGAGAAGACCAGGCATCCCAATCAAGAGCTTACCGAAGCCATTTTTGCCAACTAATCTAGTGGCCACCAAGCAATAAGCTAAGACATGTAAAAAAAAAACTATAATACACTGTACGACCCCCTCAAAAGCAGGGGAAAAACATGTAATTTTACATCATGTCCTCTTTATAACTCGAACCTTCAATGATATAAAATAAGTCATAAGAGCCTCAGAATACCTCAAGTTCCCCTAGAAAGGCAAGTCCTCTCCCTCGCTCTCCCTCCTTCTCCCATGATTCATATGCTCTATTCCTTGATGTGCCTCCCGAACAAATTTAGATTCAACAGTACATACGAGCGCATATGTGTGTATTCATAAATAATTAATTCAAAATCCTTAGATAAATCACTATAAAAAGATATAAGAACATGATGGGTTCATTATATATATATATATATATATATATATATATATATATATATATATATATATATATATATATATATATATATATATATATATATATATATATATATATATATATATATATATATATATATATTATTTTCAAAATAAGTTCAGTTAAACTAAAAATAGCAGTTAATAATATAAAAAAGAAAAGAAAAACCAAATGTACCCTGCAAGTTAAGCTTTTGTAACTTGTAATCTAAAAATAAATAAACAAATAAATTGCTTAATTTAACAAAAACTAACAAGAGTTTCTCATGAGATATGCATCTGAAAGATCTGTATAAATAAATCAAATTTAATTTGAATTTTATTTCAAATAATAAAGTAATAAAAAAAATGAAAAAGGAAACTGAAGAAAGAGTATAACCATCCTCGTCATGATGACATAGCCAAAAAGGCATTGTTCATTGAGCTGTAAAAGACATGAACAGTAATTCAAATCAAAAAAAATGGCGACTGAAATCAAGCTTAGATCACTTCGAATTTCCTCTTTTAAGTCTTCTTCTCTTCCTGTTGCAGTCTTGAGAAAAAAGAGAGTGATAAAAGTAGAAGAAATATAATTTGGAAGGATATTTAATGGAGTTGATGTTACCTTTCTTTGTTCAAGTAAGAGAAAGAAGACTTCAGCTTTCAATCAAGGGGTGGAACAGTAGAACTATTTCAGAATCAAATCAGAAAAAAAATCCATTCTTTTTAATAGGCACTTAGAGTAATGCAGAAATTCAGATGATGAAGAAGAAGAAGAGGGAGGAGGGGATAGCTTCTAAATCAAGAAGAAAGAAGGGAAAAAAAACACTTTTTTTCTACAAATGTTAAAAATTTAAGGATAAGGTTGCAGAAAACCAAAATATAATGGAGGAGGAGGAGACGAAGAAGAAGAAGAAAAGGGAGAGGAGAGATGGGTTCTGAGTTAAGAAGAAATCATAATAAAAATCCCATCTTTTTCAAAACTGCATGCAGATTTAAGGAACAGAATGCGGAAAATCAGAAGAAGAAGAAAAAAAGAAAAGGAGGAAGAGGGAGGAAGAAGACAGCTTCTGAACTAAGAAAAAGATAAAAATATAAATCCCTAAAAATTTTAGGAAAAGAATGAAGAAATAAAGCAGAAGAAGAAGAAGAAGAAGAAGAAGAAGAGGGGGAGACAGGTTCTGAACAAATAAGAGAAACAGAAAAAGGAAGAAATGACTGCTTGGTTTAGAGAGTTTGAGGAAGAAAAAGAATAAAGCAACAGAAGCTTAAAATAGACAAAGAAGAAAATTTTATAAAGCAATGATGATAAACTTTTTACCATTCCGACAGAGAAAAGATCAAATAATATAAAGAGAAAAAGCGTCAAATTTCATCATCATTACACCAATCTGCATCCTCACAGTTAAATAAACCAGAAAAAAAAAATTTACTAAAACAAAAAGATCGAGAAGAAGAAGCGCCCACCCGATTTAGAGCCGAAAGTCATTCATGGAAGCTGTCATTCAGGGGAATGAAGCCTGGTCCGAGATCAACCTTCTTCTTCTACATTCCATGGCTAAGAAGAAAGAACAAAAAAGAGAGAGAAAGAGAAATGCTGTAGCAGAGAAGGAAGAAGAAGAAGAAGAGTGGGAGAGAAAGAGAGTCTCGAGCCAGACAACATTCCCCTAAAAAAAAAAGCTTCCTTTTTTCTTCCGAAGCTCCGAAGAAGAAGAAGAAGGAGCAATCTTCTGTTCATTCTGTAATTTCGCTCTCCTGATTTCGCCCCCTTGAGGTCCGGTGGGTGTTTTGGGTTATCATGACTGAAATGATTACCCTGCTGATATATGAACAGAGGGGAAAGAAAGGAGAGGGGGGAGACTAAAATAATTGTTTTTAAAAAAACAATAAATTTAATATAAGCTGAACATTTTTTCTTAAAAGATGAAATTTTTATTCCATTGCTTAAATTCGGCAGGAAATTTTGGGCATTATTGGTAAGATTTAATGGGTATTAAAAGTTCCGTTTCTTGCAAAATTTAAATTTTAATGGCAGATATTGAACAAAATATAGTATTTATATGTAAATTAATTTTTATATTTTTTTTTATATCCTAAAATTCATTAAATATAGATTTAAGCTATTTATGGAATCATACTTGCTGCTATCAATCCCTCGAGATCTTTAGTAATTACCAAAAGGTTTTAACATAAATACTCGTTAATTTCTGTCATAAAGATCTCCAGTATTAATTAGTTTTAACGAACACGACTATCAGCAGTTTTTACAGCAAGATTCTTATTTCTGGAATTAACCTTGTCTTGTTATATGTAAAATTATATATATATATATATATATATATATATATATATATATA
>NEWO01000083.1:589338-603060 GCA_003013225.1 Phalaenopsis aphrodite
ATATATATATATATATATATATATATATATATATATATATATATATATATATATATATATATATATATATATATATATATATATACATATCTTTGCAGTGCTTATTACCCATTGCATTTCATGCACGGCTGAAACTGGTGCTTGATTCCTTAATCAAAGTTAGTATATTCTTTAAATAGTTGTGTGCATGGACAGTGAATGTTGACTCGTTGAGACATCTTGATGAGAGTATTCCCCTATTACTATGTAAGCTTGAGCGGATATTTTGTCCTGGTTTCTTTGATCCTATGGAGCACCTGCCTACACATCTATGCTACGAGGTTATGTAGAGGGTTCCAGCGGAGTATATGTGGATGCATCCATTTGAGAGGTATTTTCTTTAGTATATCACATATTGGAACTTGCATTTTACTTCAATATGAAGTACCACCATACTGAATGTAAACTATCTTTGTCATACATATTTTTAAATAAAATTAAAAAAATGGTATAAAAAATAAAGCACTCCCTGAGGGGTCGATCTGCAAAGTATGCTTGCAGCAAAACACAATTACTCTTAGCTTCTATTATTTTGAGCAAGGATATCACATAGGTCATAATGTATGTGACTTGTCTTCACAGATAAAATTATCTATATTTCAAATATTATGGGAGCTATTAGGACGACATGGTACATGATATCTAAATAAGAAAGAGATTTAGGCAGTTGCATTGTATGTTCTAATGAATTGTGATGAAGTCCAGCCAATTATAAAGTCATATTCATGACACCCAAACTCAATATTGCTAATTATTATTGAGAATGTTATATAATACTAATAACAATGTTGTCAGTAGTTATTTATCGACAGCTTGAACAGAGAAGATGTGTCTTTGATAACCAAGAAATTCGAATCAGAATTTCTAAGATGGTTTAAATTATATGTACGAAGAAGTAATTCTTATAATCACATGCACATAATATAACCATTTTATTTGAATTTAGACTAATAGTAACTCCAAAATTGTTACAGGTCCACATTACAAGCAATGGAATCATGGATAAGAGATTACTAAAACTCGCTTAGAGACCTAATCGTAGTGTTAATAGATGACATATATTTAGCATAAACAATTATGAATCCCATACGAGTTTCTGGTGTGAAGGAAAGAAGACATATAATTGTTGTGTTATTGTTAAAGGAAACACACACAGATAGCAATATTAGATATCAAGACGTACTTGATGAATTCATTCAATTGCAATATCTAAGTAATGTCAACTACATTGTGTACTTGTTCAACTGTTAGTGGTTTGATCCTATTAGTAATCAAGGAACTCGAACACTTATGCCTTATTATATCATCAAAGTCAAAATGAGTAGACTATATGTAAAATTTGATATATTTGTTCCGGCATGCCAGGCTATCCAAGATTATTACCTTTAATACCCCAGTAGAGCAAAGGATAAAGTTGATTGGGTTGTGGTTGTTAAGAATAAACTAAGAAAAACTATTAAGCTAATTATTATTATAGAAAGAATTCATCGAGAGGAAGAAGTACAAGACATTTGCATTCAAAGTGAAACAAATAATGAAGTGTTCGCACTAGAGGATACCATAGAGAATTTTGAAGAGGTTATTATAGTTGAGGATGATGAGGATACCGAAGAAGAAATTTTATGTTCATCTTTGACGACGAGTTCCTGTAATGAAACTGAATAACAAAGTATGTAATTTTGGATTAGTGGTTAATGCAACCTTTCTTCTTTTAGTTTTGTTGGTTTAGTTTTAGAGACAAAATGGTAAAGAATCAGTCCCTCTTACAGAGCACTCAGAAGGCTGCTGAGCTTCTTTTAAATATTTAAAAATTTAATGTATGTTGTAAATATGTGACACTAACCAATCGTATATACTACACAGGCGAAGGAGTTGAGTCGTGAGCTCTCTGTTGTGGAGCTACATGTTAGAACTTCTCAGCACCCAGGGATACAACAGTGGGTCCCAGGAAATTCCCGGCGGGTTACTGTAAGTAACAAAAAAGAAATTTAAAACAAAGTTTAACTCTTACTATTTAAAGTTCCACTTAAACATTGATTTTAATTTTGTAGGAGGAGTTTGAGAAACTCCAGAAGAGTCACCTGGCCACTCAGCCCGAGAATTCTGCCAACGGCAGTTACAGCCATGTTACCACTACACAGTTCAAGTTTGATCTGTAGACTCAGGCGATGCAGAAGAAGAAGGGGAGAGTTTATGGCCATAGTGTGAAGGCATAGCCTTCGAGACCAACATCTCTCGTGGTCTCATTCTAAGTTCCCCTAGCTCCTTTCAGCCAGACCAGTACGCTATAACTAGGCAGGTTACCATAACGCGCATGACAGAGAGTTTAGCAGATCGCAAAGACAAGAGGCAAATGACAAGTGTAGAGGAGGAGGAGAACGACAAGGAGGAAGAGAGGGAGTGAGATGACTATTAGGTATTAATTTATGTATTTCTTTTATATATTTTTATCATTACTTTGAACATTAAATCTGGATTTTTTTGGTTTTTTTTTTTATTTTTTTATTTTTTTTTGGGACACTTTGATTTTATGAATTTGAAGTATTGATATATAAGTGAGTTGTAATCTATGTTAAGATTGATTATTTGTGACTGTATAAAATAACTATGTTGTGGATTAATCTTATTGTGCAGGTTGTGTAAATGTAACAGTTATTATTATTTCTTTCTTGGTTACAGATTTGTGTCGAATTTACATCCAATAAGTCGACAATAAAATGACAAATTTTATCTATCGTTCATCGATATTATTTGACGCTAATCTGGAACTAATCTTATGCGAATTTCAACATCTGATTTTTTTTAACGCAAATTCAGACGCACTAATAGTCTCAACGAAAACCAATAAAGAGTCGACGTAAATAAGGTGCAAAAAAATTGCAATGCAAATTCGACAATAACCCACCCTTAAATACTATCGGATTTACCTCAAATTTGTGTCTTATATGTCTGACACAAACATAAGAAATTCTTGTAGTTGTTCAAGCGACAAAGCCGACAACAACTTATAAAAGTTAGATCGATAATTTTGTTCTAAAAAATTGTCAATGATGAATAACATTTAATCGATAAAATTTACTTAAATGACTGATAACAATGGTTAATATTCAATGTGTAAAACACACAAAAACCGATCCACAGCTCTCATGCATCCTAGTCTCCTAGCTTAAAGAGGGTCAAGCTCTGGTGGTAGTTCGATACTTATTAGCAACAAGATCAGTCGTAGGAAGGTTTCACTAAAATTAATTTAATATGTTTAGCGTAAAGTGTGTTTGTCCAAGGTGACGACTTAGTTGAGAGACCAAAGCATGAGAAGTGTAAGACTTGAGTTGTATGGTAATTAACTCATTGAAACTGACCGTAGACATTCTTACACAAGTCAATCCATCAATCATAACAAACAACACATTAGCCAAAATATCTACATAATGCACATCATCGAATGAGAATAAAATCTCACCTGAGCCAAAATTACTTTCACCAAAGCTTAGAACTTACTTGAATTAAAAAAAAATGTAAAATTCCATCCTAAATTTTGAATATAAAATAATATATTCAGAAAAATGATTAAATTTTAATGATTGTTGGAAATTTTCATTGCTTATAACCCAACTCAGTATAGGATCACTGTAGTAACAAATCCAATAATAAACCACATTACTATTTCAATTTATTTTGAGTTATAAAGAATTTCCATATAACACAAAAAGAGAAGCAATAATCCACATTACTATTTCAGTTTCCAATTCATTTTCATGATTATAATGAATCAAGCATCAAGCTATTCAAGCTTGCTTCTTAAGAGAATTCTTTGTAAGCTAATTTGGCTACTTTAAGTTAGCAAAATATGTTTTGAATTTATACTAACCAAATGGTTTTACTTTTTTGTTGCATCTTTTTATTGTGGGGATGTCTAAGAATTTATTTGCAGCATACTATTAGAGGTAATGAAGAAGATGTCTACATGTTATTGATGATGATCACTGATAAGGACAACTTGAGGTTTTTTTTCAAATAATTTTTCACAGCAGTTTGGGGCTATCAATGCATAGCATGATTTTGTAGGAATTTTGTGATGCTTTGTTGTCATACTTCTCATTATTATGGGTGTTGTGTATGGAAAAAAATTCACTCTACCAATATAGATAAAAAAAAATGAATTTTTGCATGCATGCCACTCAATTCCTATATATTTACAGATCTAACACCTAAACTTCATTTTTTGCTTGTATGTCACCTCACCTATGAGTGATATATATGCTACCATACCTATGAGGATTTTAGTGGTCTCTGTAAGCTGTGATGCCCTAGTACCGAAGCCGTGAGCCGCGATTCTGGAGAGTCAATGGGAGAGGAGGGGGGAAGGATTTAGGGTGAAACTGGGAAGGGGGAGGGATTTAGAGTGAAAATGGCAAGAGCAACGCAGGGATAGGAAGAAATGTCAGGTCCATCTGACAGGCAATGATAACAAAGATCAGGTGATTGATTAAGTCCGGTCGACCTTAAGAAAATCAATTATGGTCGGCTGGCAACCCCGACTAAGACTAATTGACCAAACTGATCATATCAACCTGAAGCCAAACATGCTCAGTCGACAGAGCAAAGAGCTGCCCAAATATCAGCTCATACATGTAAAATATATAGAACACTTTGTACAACCCCTATTAAAGCATGTGTAAAAGTGTGATATCACTATATTGTACTATTTTCCCTATAAATAAAATAATCATATTATGAACAAAGGTTGGCCCAAAGAGGCAGGGGATATGAAAATTAGTCAGACAAGCTTCATTACCGTTCCCTCATGACTTGCGCTCTATTCCTTGAGATGTGACTCATGAATAAATCTGAATTCAACATAAAATAATGATATTATTTATCTAATATAAAAATTGGAGTGACATAAATATTAAAAGTAAAATCAGATTTTAGATAGGTCAATACATCAACCAAGTGAAAAATAAATAAATAAATAAATAAAGTGAGAAAGGTTAGGAGGAGAGAGAGAGAGACACGAAGATTTTAAAAGAGAAGAAAAGGGGGAGTAAATGGAGTGGGCAGCGTGAACAGACTTGCAGTCATAAAATTTTAAAGAAGTATGAGAGAGAGAGAGAGTAAAAGACAACACATTGAGAACAGGCACCCGTCCCCACCCCTTCCCCATCTCTCTCTCTCTCTCTCTGTGGCTTGAGAAGAAAAGACCATGACCGCATGCACCTCCATCTCTCTCTTCCAGTTGTTCACATGATTCTCTCTCTCTCTTTCTATGTTTCTCTCTCATCACAGCAAGGCTACCCAGCATATTTAAAGCAATGGTAGTCCACTACGTACAAAATATTCAGTGATGGGGTAGCTCAGCTTGAGGAGGAAGGAAAGAAAGAGAGAGAAGGTGGTGATGAGCTATTGGGGAGCTCATAAATCAATTTTGACTATGGTCTTTATTGGGATCATAGACTTGGAAGATTATTAATTTACATTAAATTTACTTTATGTCGAGTTAATATACACTGGATTTTAAGTAATTAAATTGTAAATGTATGTGAAAAAGAAAGAATTTTTATAATAAAAAGAGATTGTTTAGAAAATTTAAATTTTTTTTTGAATCTTCTCGTGTGCAGAGTGTGGTACTCGAATATTTAGCACACCTAGGAATGGTTGAAGCTCGTCTAATAACCTTCGTCCATTCTTTTTTTAATATCTATATATATAGGTATTTCGAGAGAGCTCTAGAAATTCGAGCTTTGCTAGGGCTTTTAGAGTTCCTTCTTTTTCCCATTCTCTAGTGAAAAAGCCTAGTTTCTTCCTCTTTGATCTCCTGCTTGTGTCTTCCTTCAACTTTCCCCTTCTTACTTCTCATGGATTCTAATTTTTCTCACCTAGTCTCTTCTTCTTCTAGATTTATTCTTAACCCCAATCTTCTCTTAACTCGAGGTATTTTATTTCCTGTCACCTCTTTAGCTTTTCTAATTTTAATCTTTCTTATATTTCATGTGCATAAAATACGGTTTCTTTAACATATCAAGAAGTTGATGAGGGCTCAAAGCATTGAAACTTAGCTCTTGTTGGTTACGTTCCGAGGAAGCATCCTTTTAAAGATAACTTTAGATAATATATAAGTAAAATATAGAAACTGATTGGTGTTGTGGATCTCTCATCTATTACTGAAGGTTTCTGTCTATTTAAGTTTTATTGTGGGGAAATCTGAGTTGATTTTGATACTGACGATAGTTTATTCATGGGAAACTCTTTGCTGGCATCAATTTTTAATGTCACACCAGTAGGATATCCACTTAAATGACTCAGGACTATTTACTAGTCATTCATAGCATCATGTAGCTCAAAACATCCATCTAGGCCCACTCATGCGTGTTTGGACTACAAAGCCAAGGTTCACGATGATTCAGCCTTGCTCGAGAGAATCCATCATTAGATAACAAAATTTATGATACATAGAATCTTTAATTGCTTAGAAAATATATTCCATACATCCAGAGTCTTCCTTGGTCAAAGAAATCCGTCGAAGCTTCCCATGGGTGTTTTAAGGGAGATTAAGGTTAATAATATCATACCCACGTGACAATTTAGGGGACCCGTTCGCGCTGAAATCTTTGATGTAATTCTTATAAAAATACTTCTTTTGAAGTTATAGGATTGTATTTTAGTCATATACACTCATATACTATACGATCGAAAAAATCCTTCGCCAAATATTCTCGGTAAAAATTAGGATTTTTAGGGCTAAACCGGTGCCTTGGCGCCTAAAATAGTCTCCAGGCACTCCAAACTGAGAGCATGTAAAGTAAGCACCTGCCCCGTGGTGCTCAGGCACCCAAAACAGTCCGAAACATTCGAGATAGAGAGCGCAAAAAAGTAGGGGGACCAGCGTCAGGGCAATAGGTCATTTTTTTTATCATCTTTTCTCGAGATTTCCAACTAGAAAACTCTACCCAAGTAACTGAAATGCATATTTTTATTGGTATTTTGGAGAGTTTTGCATTTAGAGGGGGGGGGAGATAAATGTGATGAATGGAACCTTCTCTTGACCTTTTTGGGGAGGTTATAGAACTAGAGGGCCAGTATTTTTGGAAAAGGGGTGTTGGCATATTTGATCTATGTGGTTGATCGATAAAGAATGTTGGGTCGAGCCGATCGAACGGGTGGCGACAAATCGTTTGAGCCGACATAAGTAGTCAATCAAATCAGCATAGCAGTAGATCAAAGAGGAACGGTCGATCGGGTCGGGGGAGTTTTCGAAGGAGAGTGATCGATCAAGCCGATGGAAGTGGTCGATCGAATCAACGGGGATAGGTCGATCGGGCCGGGGTGGGTGATCGACAGAGAGTGTTCGGTCAAGCTGATCGGGCCAGTGGTGGTCGATCGATTGAACCAGCATGGGTAGTCAATTGATGAGGAAATGTCAATCAGGCCAGAGTCACCGATCGACGTAGAATGGTCGGACAATCCGATTAGTCTGGTGGCGTCTGATCGATCAAATGGCTCGAAAGCGGTCGATCAAGAAGATTGGATTGATGGTAGCCGATCGACTTAATTGATAAAAGGAAAGTGCTGATCAAGCTTATGAAGGTGTTCAATTGACAACAAATGCAAAAAAACAGATGTTTTTAATGCATATTTTTGAAATTCATGTAGTGCACACAATGAAATTGCAAACACAGGTAATACAAAATCCGATTAGCTCTGATAATGAATCATGCTCATCCTAGCAAACTCACTGGAGACCTAGGGTGCACAATGGAGAGGTGTACCAGTCCCATCTTGTGTTACCCACCTGCTTTTGCACAACACTAAATGGGGATCCCCTTGCAAGGAGGATTCTCAATGACCGAGAATATGACAGTCAATAGAATTCCTTCGTCTTTTGAGTTGATGGATTTCAAATGTCCATCTAGATGAAACCATCGAGGTAAACAACAGGATTAGTACAACCTTGACTTTTGGATTTTGGTATAGATAGAAAAAACAGATAGTTTTCACTCTTTGGATTTGTAGGGAAACACAAAGCACCTAATCCTATGGGGCTTCCTTTAAGCATACAAAAATTTTATCCTAAACCCTCTAATATTCAGACCTAGGGAGCTCTAGGAATGAAAAATTAAGAGAGTTCAAAAAATCTCACCAACGCGATGATTGGTGTCGAGTTCTCTAGGCTTGTCCAAGCTCCTTTGCATGAAGATGATAGAGCCACCCTTATCCTTCTCCTAAGTGGTGAAGAAGCTCTCATTCCCAAGGAGGATGAAGACACTACCATATTTCTTCTCCAAAATAGCGAGGAAGCTCTCTTCATGGGAGATGATGACGAGATCGCTGGATTTTCCCTTCTCCAATGTTAGGATGAAGCTCTTCTAAGCTCAACTCACATTGAATAATTGAAGAGGAATACAAACTGATGGAGGTGATGAAATATAGGTAGAAGAAGGATGGCAAGATGAAAGAATCAACTCCCTAGATTTCTTCTCCTTGAAGAAGAGCAAGAAAAGCTCTCTTAGCTCCAATGTTCCTCTCCAAACTCGTCCTCGAGTCCCCTCCAAATGGCAGTCGATGCCCAGTCTTCTCCTCTGCTTTAGGAAGATAGCCCTTATTTCAAGGCTTTGAATTGGCTATTTACTTCATTTGATATATTCCCAAGTATCCATAGATCCCACTTTTAGGTGAAAAACCAGACAAAAAGCACTATCCAAAGTTCATGATGGCATCGTCAGCAGAAATCCAGGGTCTAGAGGGAATAAATCACGAAACAGGTTAAGTCGGCTTAGCCACGCCTAACTCGGTCGTCGTCACGCCACTATAGGAAGTATGACATATGAGGGGATGGCGTGGCCACATCCAAGACTCAATGTAATTACATCGTGTGTTCTTTCTGGCCAGTGTGGCAATGCCACCTTCGGGCGTAGTCATGCCGGTCGAGGGGCCTAGCGCCTCTTCCAGATTCAGGAGTGGTTACGCCACTACTTGGGCACAGTCATGCCCAATTTTAGGTGTTGCCATGCAAAATTTAGGCATGGTCACGTCGATCCTCACATAAATTGGTTCTCTAAAAAAGTTCATCGAATGGGTTTTAAGCCTCGTGGGACCTCGGGAAGTCCAGATATGAGCAAAGCATGACATTCATGGAAGTCATAAATGAATCCTCGGAGCCCGAGAAGGCACTCCACATGCGTGTCGCCTAATAAAAATGGTTCCAGCACAAAATTTGTCTGTCTGAACCCTAGGCTTAAGGTATGAACACAGTGCAAGGTAACTTCTTCAACAGTCTATATCATGAGAACATCTATATCGTCAATATAAAGCCCCGTGACACATGAACAATTGTCAGCACAAGGAACACTAAAGGTGATGTCGACTTGGTAGTGATCGCCTCAAAACACGGCTATGGCGGTGCATACCCCAATTATGGTGCATAAAGCATTTGCTTAAAAATTCTAAGGGCTCCTCGAGTCGCAGTAGGCCACGTACAATCCCAATACAGTCTCGTGTCACTCCAAAAGGACGTCCTACATATGTTGCAACAAAAATGGATGCCAATGGTTGCAATGAGCGAGGAGTTCCGCAAGTTTCGTGAATGGATGCAACAATGTCAATGTAAGGTCATTGACTCTATAGCCCAGAGAGTTTAGTAGATCACTAGGGCAAGCGACCGAGGAGATCCGTAGAAGAGGATGGAAATGATTATAGGAGTTACATTTTATGTTTTGTTTTTATTTTTCAGCATTATTTTGAACATTTAGTCTGAGATTTTTGGTTAATTTAATTGTTTTTTTTAAAAAAAATTGGAGACAATATGTTACTTTATATTATTGATATTTATTTGAGATATAATCTGTGTTGATGTGCTGGAAAAAATATTGCTACAATGTGAATTTCTTATTGCGTGCAGGTTGTGGAAATGTAATTGTTCTTTTACATTTTTTTTTCTATGAAACAGTTTTTTGTGTTATTTGTGTCTGTTTTATGTCAAATATTCTGATGTGAAAATAACAATTATTTTCTCCATTCTTCGATATTATCTGCTGCTAATACGAGGAAAATCTGAATCTAAGATTAACGTATAACTTTATCGTCGCAAATTCAGACGCACGTGTTGCCTCAACCAACACATTCACTTATTCAGCGCAAATAAAACACATATAAATTACGACGAATTATTTTAATGTTAATAAGAAGAAAACTGCATTTTTTATCTCTAATTTTCCCGTGAAAAGAAATTAATGTATAATAGATTCAAATCCGACAATATCCTAAAATATGGTCGCATTAGTCTCTGATTGACGTTTGATATATCATATGCAAATTTGATAAATTTCAGTAGTTTTGGATTATACCATTGCAAAATATAGTTGGAATATCTTTAATAAATGATGTTGGCACTACATCTACAATTTATATTCGACTTTTTGCATGATTCAGTTCAGTTTCTTCTTCTTCTTTTTTTATGCGGTATGGTTGGATCACTTGTCTGATGCTATGTTCGGTTGCATATTTTGCTCTAGTTGGATTCAATTGTGTTGTCAGTTTCTAGTTCTATTGTTGGTGGTTTGATGATTTTTTTAAGATTTGCTCATAATTTCATATTGATTATTATTTCTTTCTAAAAAGTTTATCCCTTCGATCTCAAGAGCTTTGTAGTCTAATAGTTTAGTTCTTCTCTTTTAAAGAATTTGGTTTTATTCTAATCTTGGCCCAATTTTAATGGCTAAATTGGGCCCTCTAGCCCATGAATTGACGGTCCAACTAAAGAAAAACCCAGCTACGTTAGAAAGATAGGCCTGTTTTCTTCTTAAAGTATTTTATAATGATGGGCCCGATTTCCTGAAAAGCTAAAAGCAGGAATATGAATGTATATATATATATATATATATATATATATATATATATATTAAAATTTATTTCTATAACACATAAATTTTACCCAAAAAAAAAATATATACCACTAATATAAACTTCTTACAACATTTTCATGAATATATTTTGATGTGATTATCGTACTAACATATTATATAATTAAATATAAAAAATACTTTATTATATATCTTAAGTATATAATATATATGTATGTAAATTACACAAACAAAATAATTTATTTTAGCCATAGCAATATGAAAAAAATTTTGAAGGAAAAAAAAATATCACCAAGTGAATTAATCGTACAACTAATGTAGTCAGCATAAAAAATGAGTTTTATGAAGATCACTAACTAAATTGGAGATTATTTATATGGACATTAGTCAAGATATTGTTGGTGCACCAATTTTTTGGCAACGTGTTAATGGCCCTAATAATTAAATTATTTTTAATGAATTTAAATTTGATTTATATTCACCACGATTAGGGCTGTCACAACGGCTCGTTGTTCGCGAAACAGCTCGTGTTCGGCTCGTCCGCTAAGTTAATGAGCCAAATACGAACAAATATTTGTTTGTTCGTGTTCGGCTCGTTTTGGCTCGAAGTACTACTAATCAATTATATATATATCTTTGATGAGTAATTTTTTAAAATTTTAATTGACAACAAGGCTACAAAGAGTAATAATCAATTAAAAGTATTAATGAAGAAAATAGAATAGAAATTATTAATTTAGATTCAAATGATGTCTTAAATTTTACCTCAATCATTAACATCTTATGGCTACGTGATTAGGGTTGTCAAAACGACTCTTTGTTCGTGAACGGCTCGTGTTCGACTCGCTAATCAAACGAGCCGAACACGAACACACTTTTTGAGCTCGAAATATAAACAAGTTGAACACGAGCTAAGCCTGGTTTACACCCCCTAACCACGATAGCTATCAAAAATGATATTTTTCTTCATTGATGTGCCCCGCTCTTGATTTTTAAATTTATTATTATTATTACATTTTAATTACCAAATTATGAATTTAATTAAGAAAAAGTCCTTTATGTTAAAATAATGACACGTGTTCCACTTGCTAATGGTTTTAATTTAATTATATGATAATCAAGATTTTTTGTTTAGAATTTTAAGCTAAAAATTGCTTATTAATGGAAGAGACAAATGAAGGTCTCCATCGCTATTTTGTTTTTCTAATAATAGAGTTAAAATAAGCCAATTCTTCTCCCACTTGTCTACGTTCCTATTGAAAGCCTCCTCTTAGGCTTTTCGATTTCTCTTGTACTTATCTATGGTGTAGATTCCTTCCCTCTTATGAAACTCATTAGACAATAATTCAATTATATTTTAATGTGAGATTTTTTTTTATTTTTTCAATTAATTAAATGTATTTAAGTTATTAAATATTGATTTCATTCAATCAATTCATAAATAATTAGTTAATTTTTTTGGCTCTTGTTTAATAGAAATTTTATAAACAATCTTACAAATAAAGTTTTGTTTGAGAGAGTTTTTGCCGAACGTTGTTCGATAAAGCTCTTTAAAGTCGCGTTGACGGAACGGATAATATCATATGTGATCTGAAACGAAAGAGAATCGGTACATCGAACATTAACTGTAATGGAACGGAAATTGATTATCTTCTCGAGACATGAATCAGATAATTAATACGAACTCGATGATTATTTTTAATCTTTTTTAATTGTTTTGCTTGAATTTGTTAATAGAACCCAACAAATTTATTTTCATATTAANTATTAAAAATATATTAATATTATATAATCAAATATATAACTCAAAATATTCATATTAAAAAAAAAACATCCCTATAGACACATGATCAGAACCAACATCTTTTTTGAGTGGGGGGCAAATCACTCTCTAGAATCAGAGAAATATTTGTGTATGTAAGACGTACGCAGAGCTGCGTACGTTTGTTAGGTTATAGAGAGGGTATTAGGAGTTATATTCGTGTTATATCCCCTGTAACTCATCTATAACCTACCTGTAACTAGTAACTTCCGCGCTTATGTTTTCATATATTTATAACTTACAGGTAGATTACATGTATTTTACAGAGATGTTACATGGGGTATAACGCAGATATAATCCTTAATAACTTTCCTGTAACCTACCAGACGTACGCAGTGTTGCATATGTCTTACGTACACAAATATTCCTCTTTGAATCAATATGAGTAGAGTTAAGACAACGAAGAACAGAGTAATATTTAATAGGAGCAAAACTACATTTTTTAGAAGATACAAAAGACTAAACTATCCCTGCAATGGACACAACCAAAACTGCACTAATTTATATAGCTAACCAAGCTGATTTAGAAGACTACTAACTTGTACTATTAGTTAATTGGGAGCGATCCTCTGCAGGAAATCAAGAATCATCGATAAGTGTCATGCTAGGGTTAGGGTTACAAAAAGGGCAGTTAAGAGAAGCCATGGGAGCTCTGAAACTTCCTCCCAAAGGCTGGATGGCGGTGAGAGTCGGCGAAGAAGAAAGAAAGCAGCGGCGATTCTTAGTTCCGGTGAGGTATTTACGCCACCCTCTCTTCATCGGACTTCTCAAAGAATCGGAAAAGGAGTATGGATTTCAGCAGAAGGGAGCGATAAGAATCCCCTGCGAAATCGAATATTTCTTCCATGTGAAGGAGATTATTGATCGGGATAATAGTTGCAGAGCTTCCGATACTGCTTCCACTGTTCATCATCATCTTCACCGTCCGATCCATCTGATCTGTTTTCGGCCGATTAGTTGATGGTTTGTGGACGGAGCGGGTCCTTTTTTTTTCTCTGGAGCAGA
>NEWO01000083.1:610721-621118 GCA_003013225.1 Phalaenopsis aphrodite
ATATATATATATATATATATATATATATATATATATATATATATATATATATATATATATATATATATATATATATATACACACATATATATATATATATATATTCAGAATATCTTAAAGAAAGAATGATGTGATACAATAATCTCCCCCCTTCTCCTAGAGTCCCTTCTCAGTTCTCATTTCCCTATCCTTTTTTTTTTCTTTCTTCCGTGTTGTGTATCAACTAGTATTATAGTGTTTTGTCTGCTTGACCCTCTTGGTTTTGCTTTTGCTATATTGATAATCACACATTATTCCCTCAGTTCCACTTACAACCACAAGCACAATCCAAATTATGATCTCTGATTGCCACTATCCATTGTGCTTCTACTTACATGTGCGTCAACTGTTACAAGTGCCCTGCATGCTTGTGTTTATCATATCCTCTTCACAATATCTTGCATTTATAATTGGCTCTCCATGTGATATGCTACATCACTTGCTCACTTTAACCCATTGCATTCGCACTTGTCTTGCAATAATCGTGATTGAATCTTCGATTTTTGTTTCTTACACTTGTTCCTAATTTAGGGCTGTCAAAAAGGTTCGTTGTTCGTGAACAACTCGTGTTCGGCTCGTTAAGAATCTCGTGTTCGAGCTTCGGCTCGTTCGCTAAGTTAACAAGCCAAACACGAACAACACAAACAAATATTTGTTCGTTCGTGTTCGACTCGTTTTGGCTCGAAATATTACTAATCATTAATATATATATATATATATATGATGAGTAGTATTTTTAAAACAATTAATTGACTACAAGGCTACAAAGATTTATAATCAATTATAAGTATTAATTAAGAAAATAGAATAAAAATTATTAAATTAGATTCAAATAATGTTTTAAATCTTGCCTCAATTCTCAACATATTATGACTAAATTATTAGGGTTGTCAAAACGACTCTTTGTTCATGAACGGCTCGTGTTCGGCTCGCTAAGCAAACGAGCCGAACAAGGACACACTTTTTGAGCTCGAAATATAAACGAGCTGAACACGAGCTAAGCCTGGGCTCGCTCATGTTAGGCTCGTTTACACCCCTCCGCCGCCAAAACAATTACATATGCCTTATATGGGCTATTTTCAAACATGTGGTGTTAAAGTTCACATAGTCAATTGGTGCCTCACTTTTCATTGGTCACCTCTCCTTGTTCCATCTACATTTGCTCTCTCCCACCTAAAATATAGGAAACCAATAGCTTTCTATGCTAGTTGCCAAAAGCGCTCTCAGTCATTCCCTCTTGGATGCTAAACAACATTTATTCTTATCACATTTGCTGTCTTAAGCTATCTTTTGATGGCCTTGATGATGTTATTCTTGTAGATGACATCAGCATACCCATAACATCTATCAATTATCGTGTAAAAATTGACTTAAAATCCGTGTTTGAGTTGGACTCAATTTTTTTCTTGGGTCAGATTTGATTATAAAGTATAGATCTTTAATCATTTCAGCTAGATTTGGTTGATCCAAATAACTCAAAATCAATCCAAAATGACCTAGATGCTATTTGAGTTTTGGTTAGGCTGGTTTGAATCATGTTAATTAGGGTAAATAAGCCTTATTTATGCTAATTGAGTCATTTTTATGCAACATGATTGTACCATTCATAGAATAAATAGGTTAAATGGGTCTTGTTCAATTTAGAAGTGTTTTGGTTGAGTTAGGTATGGTCAAAATATTTTGATCCTTATAATTAATGTGCCAGATTCAGATAAAATATTTTATGTCTTGGTCAAATTTTGGTTATACTCAAACCCAACCCGCCGACCCAAAATATCATCTTTTCTTTATATAGCTTGAAAGTGGAATCTTTTTTTTATATATCAGTTTTGTTATTCTAATAATGTATTTCTCGAATTCCGACCCATTGTTTTCCATTTGAAGGATTTATGCTGTAGGACAAACTAAAGAATGATGTCTATGAATGGTCAATCTGTTTTGCTCCAATCTCCTATTTATTATTTTTTCTAGTATCAAAATCGCTTTCACTGTTAGACATTGTAGATTAGGCAATTCATTGAACTAAATTGTAAACCATATTAGCTCCCACTTCAATTTAGATTTATCATCCACAGTCACTGCCATCGTGAACACTCAATTGCCATACATGTTAATATAATAAACTTAATAAAATTTAATTTTTTTCCTCTAGTATTATATCTTACTTGTTTTGAAATACTGTTATAAGATGTTTGAACCTGTCTTGCATGATTCTATCACTATATCAAACATATATGATACTTTCCATAAAAGCAAAAAATTCAAATGTTCATGATGTCTTCATTAGCTTCACAATTTTAACATAAAAATTTTCGATCCTAAAAAGAAACCCAATGCTCCTACTATGATGGCAAGTATGAAGTACTTAATAGCTTCCTATCTACAAATAGCATCTCATATTTCACTCGTCTACAACACATCTACACCCATTTGAACGGACTGGATTCCTTGAAAGATTTCATCGAGATATTATCAAAATTTTCTCTTCTTTTTCATTTCTCTATTCCATATTCTTATTGGAGTCATGCTTTCATGACGGTCTACCTCAATAAAATGCCACCCCTACACATGTTTTCTCCATATGATCAATTGTTTTGCTCACATCTCAACTATTTCAAATCTGTTTTGTTGGGTTGACTCTGCTACTTCTGGATTTATTTGTAACAAACATGAATAATGCTCCAAATCTCATGTCTTTCTCAACTACTACCTCATTCAAAGTGCCAATTTTACCTTGATGTCACTAATTTCAAAATTTATCTCATGTTATACATAAATTATTAATTATCTTTTCATTTACAACCCTTTACTCATCTCTTGCACATACAAAGAAACAATCTCCTCAAGGTGTTTTATCAACAGATCCCTCTTTCTTCCTCTAGGTTCCCTTCATGCACTCCATCCATAATATCCCACCTATAAGGCCATCATATACAACCTCCACACTAAAGGAAAATCACACAAAACCCTCACTTCTCCCATAAGCTCTCTACAAATCCGACACCTTCAGCAACACGTAGCGAAACCCCCTCCCATCCTAATAATACTCATCCAATGAACACACAAGCCAAAAATAACTTTCACAAACCAATTTAAAAACTAAGGGTCTGTTTGGGGCAGCTGCAGCTTATTCAGCTTCTGCTGATAAGCAGCTTATCCTGATAATCTACTGATGAGCAGCTGATCCGGATAAGCTGTCTTGTTGTTTGGTTGGCGTTTATGGGAAACAACTGATTCTAAAAAATTGACCATTCTACCCCTGTTCTGAATAAGCAGTTTAGTTGTTTGGTTAGTGCGTTTTGTAAACAACTTATTTGGAAAAAAAAATTTAATTAAATGAATAATCTGTGCAGCAGAATTTGTTCTTTTCTCAACAAAATTAAAGATAACTGTTCAGACAAGAAAATACCAAAAAGTTGATTTATATTTATATAACTAAAACATATCCGATCACATCAAACGAATATGTTACACATACAAAAGTCAGACAAACCAGTACATTCTACTACAAAGTATAATGAGAGCCCATAAAAAGGAAAAAATAACATGTTAAAATGACAAGTAAAAATATGATAATATTAACTTTATAATTTAGCAGCATATCACGACACATGCCACCTGACTCTGAAACTACAAAACCCTGAGCAAATTTATTTGACTGGGATACCGTAGAAATGGAAGCACTCGAACCAGATGCAGTGTTGTTGATATCGACGAACTCCGATATGGGTTATTTTTCTGGGATATGATATAAATAGACTCCCTGTCGGCCCACCTGAAGAAACTGCAGTCCTTCTGTCGTTGTGCCTACCTCGGGCACCTGTAAAATTTCCTTCCAAAGCTATGTGTCTGGCGTGACGTGAGTAGCAAAGATGGTAGTCCGCACCGATACATCATTTTCTCAGACTTCCCTGAATATCTGAAACTCATTGTTCTGCAGTTATTAAAATCAGAATAGATCAGTCCACAAATTGTAAAACATGTATTAATATCCAACAGAAATTATAACCATGCATAATGTTGTCAAATCGGACAGATTTATGACACAAAATATTTATTGTTTTTAGAGATTGTGGAACTGATTCATTTTAACTCAAGATAAAGTATAAGCTATATGTTGCTAATGCATTGTCTGACTGGGATACATTCATCACCATTAACTTCATACATAGTAAATTTCACAATTACTTGAAATTGGTTGTAAGCATGCATGTTCTCCATTAATTCAGAATGAATGCTAGATGACGTTACATCAAAGACATCAACAGTTATATCCGTTAGTACAGGAAACAAACTAGCTTGGATAATTTGAAAATGTAAATATTTCAGTTACATTTTTCTACTCCGCAAAAGTACAGAAATTGCCATTTTTAAAGACTGACTTTGAAGCTCCTTCAACATCAATGCATTAGAAAATTTACAGATATCATCAATATACAGATATCATTCAACAACTCTACAAAAGAAGAATAAAAAAGGAAAATTTACATACATACCACTAAAAAATGAAAATATGTTTTGAAACTCAGAACTCAAAGAAAACCAAAGAAATGAAAATTTACATACATACCACAAAATTCCTATATGTATACATATTTGACACCTAAACTTCATTCTTTTTTTTTTCATAGAACCATACCTGTGTATAAAAGAGGTATATATCACTTTCTGAAGCTGAACATGTGGTATTTCTGATGTGATATGTAAGGTATGGGTTCTATGAATATAAAAGGTAAACTTTAGATGCTAGATATGTAAATACATATGAATTGAAAAATTGAGATATATACATGGAAGTTGAGACATATAAACGCATAACTACCTGCAACATGGATATTCAGACATATAAATGCATAAGAATTGCTTGTGCCTGACTACCTGCAACAAATTCCTAAACCTTGACTTCATGATATAGGATAGCAAGCCAATCAATTCGACACTTCCACAGGGCACTTCCACAGGGCCTAAATGAAGAGTCTTACATACATAGAAGGTTTGGCGAGCCATGACACACCTCCAGATAAAATTTAGAAGGCAACACTACCGTATAAAATCAAATTTCTACCTTCTACCATACAAAAATTGAAAAACTCTTCACCACAATATTAAAATCAGAAGATAATTGCAAGGCAAGTGACCTTAATTGACCAAACAACAAATACTTTAACATGAATACTTTAACATGAAATTTTCATGAATTTTTCAACAACAAATACTTTAACATCAGAAGATAACATCAAATACTTTAACATGAATTTTTAATCAACCAAACAACAAGCAAGTGACCATAATTGCAAGGCCTTCGAACTTAGCAATTTCTATACAGTTTCAGTGCAAGGAAACAGAAGCAAGGGACCTAGTGGCCTTATAACCAAGCCCAATCACAGTCAAAATGACCTGTGGATTTCAGCAAATTAATTAGGCTGTTCAAAAGCTGTTCTATGCATTACTTTTATGTTCAAAAGCTGTTCTATGCATTACTAGTTGTTCCCTCAAAACCTGTGGATTTCAGCAAATTCAATATGAATTATAGCTTAGTTGAAATCAAACTCTATTGTAATAAAAAATTGCATTACATTGTTCTACTCCGCAAAAGTACAAAAAATTGCTATTTTGAAAAACTGATATTGAACTTCGCCNATAGCTTAGTTGAAATCAAACTCCATTGTAATAAAAAATTGCATTACATTGTTCTACTCCGCAAAAGTACAAAAAATTGCTATTTTGAAAAACTGATATTGAACTTCGCCAAAGTACAAAAAATTGCTATTTCAAAAAAATGACTTTGAACTTCGCTATACAACAACTGCACCCACGAGAAGCAGTGTCATGATCGCACAATTTCGTCTGCTATCTGGTCTCGCAATGTCGCCATTTCCCTTGCACCTTCACCTTCACCTTCGTGCATGTAAGGATGTTCTGATTCATCCTGGGTTATGGGACGTCCGACATGAAATTCAAATGCTTCTTGTGGAATACGATGCAGGTTTTCATCTACAGGTGCAAAATCCTCATCGGAGTGTGAGTGGTGTCGTCGTATATAATTATGCAGAGCCATTGTTGCCACAACTATCTTTACTTGCTTCGGAAATGGGTAGGTTGACATGTCACGTAATATCACCCACTTCTTCTTCCATACCCCGAATGACCTCTCAATGACACCACGAAAAGAGGAGTGTCGTTTGTTAAAAACTTCCATTTTACCACGTGCAACCCCACTTGACCTCTCGAAGTCCGGAATGTGGTAATTCGTGTCGTCATAAGGCTTTAGATAACCCCTTTGTAAAGGATATCCGACGTCAACTAGATAATACTTACCTGCACAAAATACATATTTTAGTAACGACTCAGGAATATCTGATATATTTGCTATAACAACGTACCAAGAGTGGGGTATGGGAAGTAATGAGTTCGACGTCTTGTTGCAAATTTAAAAACACGACTATCGTGAGCGCTGTCTTCCCATCCGGTCATCACAAACGTAAAACACATATTAAAATCACAAATGACCATCACATTCTGTGTGGGAGAACCATAACGTCCAATGTAGGCTACTTTGTCGGTTTCAGATACACGTGCATCAACGTGAGTTCCATCAATAGCTCCTATACAATCCTAAATATCAAAATATTTCAATAATTAATGAATGTGAGTTTCAATATAAAAAATGTTTCAATATTTCCTATACAATCCTAAGTTAGTAATAAGATGGTAAAGATATACATTGAAAAACGGCATGTAACGATTGTCATTCTCAATTTGTGTAGTGATGGATTGAAGTGTGAGATCTTCAGGCTTAACTATCTTAGAAGCTAAACTTACAAGTGCATTCAGATCAATGGAGAAATACCTGCTGATCGTCTCCGATGAATGTTGAAATCGCTCCATGGCTCCTCTAATGGACTCATTTTGAGATAAAAATATAGAGTGTAATTGCTAACACCTCTCTTGATGTCATTTTAGTAGAGTCATTCAAACCATGATAGTGTTGTAGTTCGCAGAGCAGATCGATGAAAATCTCTTTCTTCATACAAAACATATTTGCAAAACGTGTCGGATGGCCTTGTAGTAATTCACCGACCCATTTATCACCAACATATGTTGATGTCATACATGGAGTTCGTTCGATGTATGTGAAGTAGTAGTCATATAACAAAGTAAGAATAAACACTATCTTTCTAACATAATGCAAATGTTCTGGATTCATCCTACCAAAAGTAGTTCAAAGACAATAGTTAATACCTTCAAACATTTAAAAACATGTAGATGCAAAAGTACAACCAGTACAATCAATACAATAAGTTTTGAGAGAAAACATCCAGTTAAATATAAAGAGTGAAATAAAAGAAGTGTTAAGAAAACAAATAACAATCCACGTTTCAACAATACAAACAGTTTTGAAATAACGAAACGATAAGCTTTCTAAAAATTCAGTTCTCCATGAAGGAACGTAAGAAATCAACTTGATATTCTGCCTCCAACTTCACAAAAAATTCTCTACGGACTGGATCTTGTAATAACTTAACACAGTTGAGATACAATTTTCTGTCTTCCTTCACCTCAGGATGTGTTTTTAGGATTCGAAGACACCCCTCAACGGATACATCCTGTGATGCATAAAGCTTAACAGAGCAGGATTCAACAAGCTTTTCGATTGTGCTTCTGACGAATGCCGCTCCTTTCTTCTTTTTCTCAACCTTACGTCGTTTTGGAATGGATGAGAATTCAACAAGCCTTTCATCAACTGACCTATGGATTTGATAAGGTACTTCTCCTGAGCCACTTATATTATCAGTTACATGAACATTAGTTTTGCCAATAAACTCATGTTCAGATGGGGTGAAAGCATGTGCTCCCGTTGCAACAACCCCTTTGAACGTTCCATCCAGCTTCTCTTCCATTACTGAATCAATACCATTCATTTTAAATTTCTTAGAGTCTGACACGACCTGCATGGTGAAGGGAAGTTAATTAGTACAATCATTTCAATGTAACTCAAATTGAAATAAGGAAATAATATAGGGTGAGTCTTTACCTGTAGTTTCTCAGCCCACTACTCCTCAGGAGCATCTATCGTTCGTTTCAATGGATCTCAGCCCAAACTTGTAGTTCCCCTCTTAAGTTCTTTCCAAAATTTTCAATCCTTCTTTAATTGATCCCACTTATTCTTAAATTTCATCCTGTCGTAGTCCCTGCCTGTGAGTTCTTTGAATTTGACAGAAACATTATTCCAACCTTCTTTGTTAAAATATGTCGTACGTCTATTTCCTAGCTCCACCTCCTTAAGACAGAGATCACAGAAAATATTTGTTGCTTCCCTGTCCCACATAGTAGATGATCCAACTTCTTTGCCCTTATTCATTGTGGTACTTACTAGTGAAATGTTAAATAAGAAAAAATTAAATTTAATAACATGACCCTAAAACTCCAATACTGACAATCATTTTCAATATTATATACATATATATATGCCAGTATTACAAAATAAAACATTAGAAGCTAAACTATTAAAGAAAATCATAATCATTTGTTTTGTATTAGGACAAAGAAATACCTTAGAGAAGTTCTAGGGTTACATAATCAAATGCTTATGAATAGAAACCACAAATTATAGAAAAACATAAATTTTATTAGTCGAAAGTTTAATTTTACACGCCTCAAAGTATATTATATAATCTTGAAAATCCCTCATAGTTAACTACATCCAATTTCACTGTGCTCCTCAATCTTCTTGAAATGAAGACATGTAACAGAGTAGAAATAAGTAACCATGTGGGCAAATAAATTACAGTTGAACAAACTCTTATAAGACGCACTTCATATAAAGCTACAAAAACTAAAGGCTACAATAGCTGCTTAAACTATTTTCATCATTCCTCCAAATTCATCAAACAATCCCCAAAAATAGATAAGGAATTTACAATTAATGCTTAACAAAACAATCAATGAGATAATAGCATCAACATCAGCATTGAGCTAACAACCTATATCAAACTAGCAAATAACCAGAGAATACCCTTTTCAAAAATATCATAAAAAGAGCACATCTTGTTCACATATGCATGATGTTTATGCCCCGTGTAAATTTGTAGAACTCGACCACGTGTATGAATTGAAAAAATTTAGCCCCAATGAATTTACCATTAAATATTAAAAAAAAATCAGAACAAAAATAGTTTTTTCAACAATATAATCCAATATTTGTCACAAAAAAGTATATTATGTCAACGCAGAAGATATCATTGGAATCTATTTGTAGCAGTGGGCACAATTTTATCTAGATTTGTGTAGTTAAAGCATTGGCTATGAATTCACAAGAAGATGCTACCATTAAGATAAAATAATCCAAAGATTTCGTAGAACATTCATAAATAAAACCAAATTAGATAAAGTGAAGGCTAGATTAAAGTGAAGGCTAGATTAATGTCACAAATTAGATAAACCAATATTACAAAATAAAACATGAGTAACATCCTCATTTTATTTACAGGGACGAATCACATAAAATTAGATAAAATAAATGAATATTTCATCACATCTCCGTTCATCTACCTCTACTTGCAAATGAAAAAATCCGTAATGCTAAGAAGAGAAATAAATGGGCGAGGAAGAAGTTTTACCTTCCGAGAATGCCAAGAAGGAGCTCGCCGACGAGGGAGAGCAGGCCGAATGGAATCAGTGAGGGCAGACCTAAAAATCGGGGATGAGATTCTCATGGAAAGATTTAAGAGGGAAGAAGAGATGAATGTGAGGAGGTAAGATCGACATTTCTTACCAAAGTCTGAGCGGAAACAGAGCAAGATTTCCTCGGCGGAGGCGACAGAGCAGAGATTTAGCGGAGGAATACCTAAGCTTCGACGGAGGAAGCGTTGGTCTTCGGCGGAGCAGAGGAACAACGAAGAGTCGGCGGCGACGGAGCGACACTTCGGCGTGAGACAGAGCGGTGCTTCGGGTGCAAGGAACAGCGGAGCTGAAGGCGGAGAAGTTCGAATAATGTTTTAGGGCTAGAGGGCGTAGGCGTAAAATATCCCTAATCGAGCGTTCAAAACGCTGATCGCGGGTATCGAACCGCGATCAGCTTTTCTCCGAATCGAAAACGGGCTTATTTTATAAGCTGCGCAAACGCGCAAAATAAATGGTGCGGCGGCGTTTTCAAAAACGCCGCCGCACTTATAAGCTGCCCCAAACGGGCCCTAACTCTCACAGCTAGATTAAACCAAGCATCTGACTTTATACCCACCACTGTAACCCAAGTACTCAAATATAACTGCTGACATTGAGCCATTTCCAATGAATATGATGTTCTAATTCAAAATGCAACATCAAAATTGTTCTTCTCTACCTCTGTTCAAAACAGC
>NEWO01000083.1:621318-660526 GCA_003013225.1 Phalaenopsis aphrodite
TACAACACGCAGCGAAACCCCCTCCCATCCTAATAATACTCATCCAATGAACAAACAAGCCAAAAATAACTTTCACAAACCAATTTAAAAACTAACTCTCACAGCTAGATTAAACCAAGCATCTGACTTTATACCCACCACTGTAACCCAAGTACTCAAAGATAACTGCTGACATTGAGCCATTTCCAAGGAATATGATGTTCTAATTCAAAATGCAACATCAAAATTGTTCTTCTCTACCTCTGTTCAAAACAGCGGCATAAATGAATTTTTTTGTCAAGCAAAAATTTGATGGCTCTATTGACATATACAAATCTCTATTAGTGGCTAAAGGTTTTCACTAGTGCTCGGGATTTAACTACCATGACACCTTCAATCTATTTGTCAAGCTCACCTCTATATGACTAGTTCTCAAGGTTGTGGTCCCTCTATCAACTTATTATCAACAATGTACTTCTCTAATGCTTCACCAACACAAATCAACAATGTATCTCTCCAATGCTTCACCGACACAAATCATCCTACATGTGTGGAAGCTCATTATATGACTACTGGTCCCTCTATCAACTTAGTATCAACAATAGTTGTCCAGCTCACCACTGTATGGCTAGTTCTCAAGGTTGTGAACCCTTTATCAACTTAATATCAACAATGTATTTCTCCAATGCTTCACCAACACAAGTCATCCTACATGTGTGTGCAAGCTTTGCAAAGCCATTTTTGTTCTCAATGACATGATTTTGTACCATGAACCATTACATTTCTTTTTGTTGCTTTTGGATTAGCAACTCTCCCGGTGATAAGCTTATTCTTTTTTAATGCTAGTGATGCACCCATCTGTCTTATGGTTCAAGGTTGTGTTTGGGTTGGCGGTGTGGTGGCGATGCGGTGCCGCATCCCTGTTTGACAACTGCATTTTGCCGGTTTTCTCAAAAAGCTACAGTTTAAAGCTGCATTTTCCTACTAAACTTGGCTACTTGTGGTGGCTGCTAGAAAGTTGCGTTCTGACTTTTTCAAAAAAAGAAAATTTTTGTAATAGCTACCGCAACTTTTTGAATACCAACTTCTTCTTTAGCAGCTTCAAACAACTGCAACTACCCCAAACAAACCCTAAGTTAATTATATGCATATCATAGGTGATTCTAGCATAGCCATGCAATACTATTTAACTCTTTTTGCTCGATGATTCCATATTAAGGATGTTGGGCCACTACACTATATCTTGTTCTGGAAGTTGCTCTACATTTTGTTGGACATCTTTTGTCTCGATGTTGATACTTTCTTAATCTCCTTGTTCACACTAAAATGATGAAAGCCCTTCTTATGATTACAATGCTTGCTACCTTACCAATGCTCATTCTTCACCCTGATCCATTACGCTCAATGATTCAAGTAATTTCTGTGCTATTATTAGGCCTTTATGATAAGCTAGCAAATGCTCTCAACAAACCACTTATGCGCACATTCTTTTCTAGACTGTGTATCAAGATTAGACTCGCCAATGGGAGCTCCTTGTTGTAGGTGTTTGTCTATGAATAAAGTCATAATTATTGTAATTAATTAGGAGTCATAATTATTGTAATTAATTAGGATTCTATTTTTTTAGTTTCATATGAACTTATTTAACTTCATATTGGAGTTTCCAACTTACATTTTAAATTTGGAAACCTTTCTTTTATAGTCTTATATAATTCTATGTTTTCAAAACATCTTTTGGAAAGAATGATATTCAAACTTTCTACACTTCTGTTGAACTTGGAATTACTATTTCATAACTCAATGCTGTTATTGTTTACTTGACCAAGCATTCAACATTCCGCAAGGATTTGTTTGGTTTCTAGAAATGTGGGCAAAAACTAATTAAAAGAAAGTTTGTAGTTTCAAGCCTTGTTTCATATGCATAATCAAGCCACAAGTTGACTGAATTTTACTTTCTTTCTCCTAAAAGTATTCTAAATGTTTCTATAATTGGTTTGTTTTTTGAAAGCACTAAAACCCTTGACCTACTCTTTAGAAACACGGGCAAATACACTCTTGCTGTCTATTATGGCTGCTATTATGTGCATTGTATGAAGTCTGTGGGCTTTTTTATAAACGTTTGGTTTTTTTTTGTAGGTTCCAGGGGCTCTGTGTCTACTTCAAGAGGCTGGTGAGGCAGAGACAATCCTTGAAGTTGGTGGTATTCTTTTGCGTGAATGGTTACCTAAGCCCTTTAAGCAGGATGTGGTGCTGGCTATGGTTCTTGCATATGTGGACTTGTCGAGGGATGCTATGGCTCTAAATCCACCAGATTTCATGGGTTGTCGTGAGCTTCTTCAGCAAGCATTAAAACTACTGCAGGTAACTCTCAACATATCGCCGAATTCTCTAGGCCATGGATTACATCAATTTTAGTAAATTTATCTGTCAAAACGTCTTATTTGTCATCTTTTGGCTCTTCAGTATATTTTAGTTTTTTTAGACAACGAAGGCTACAATTTTTAAATGTGCGTTTGTATATGTGAAGGATTATCAGCCAAAGCAAAGTAATTTTAACATGTATTTTAATAATTAAAACCATCAAATATATTCAAATCATCATCATAAACCCATTTCTTTCATTGCATGATTTAAATATCATTGGAATTGAAAATCAAAGTTATACTTTGGAAGATTGACATATCTACCACTCAATTCCTATGTGTTTACATATCTAACATCTAAACTTCAATTTTTACATTCATAATCCATACCTATGCATGAAATGGTGTATTTCACTTTTTAAAAGTAAAAAATAGTTGTATTTTTTATGTGATATAAATTATTTTGAGTATTCTATATGTAAATAAGTAAAGCTTAGGTGTTAGATATGTAAATACATAAGAATTGGGTGGAATTTATGAAACGCCCCTTATCTTTTGTACAGAAAAATAATCCATTTAGTTCAAATTTGTGATTTCTGATTGATTATCAAATGATCATAAAATTATTTATTCATATATGACGTTAGTTTTATAGTATGCATTGTATGCCAGCTCAAACTTTTTCATCCTTATCAAAATTATGCAATTAAATCCTTATTTGCATTTTTTTACCTATCAAAATCTTCATGGCTACAGGAGGAAGGGGCTAGCAACCTTGCTCGTGACCTGCTGGTACAAATTGATGAGACGTTGGAAGAGATATCTCCTCGTTGTGCTCTTGAACTTTTAGCTTTGCCCCTTGATGAAGAACACGTTATAAAAAGACAAGATGGTCTGCATAGTGTACGCAGTATATTGTGGACGGTTGGTAAAGGAGGAGCCGCAGTAATAGGAGGAGGATTCACACGCGAAGATTTCATGAATGAAGCATTTGTACATATGACGGCTTCAGAACAGGTTTGTGAGAACTATTACTTGAGTAGTCATTGTATACTTTGTGATAAGGGGTTGATTGTCATGATTTTTTTTTTTGAGGGGCATTTACATACATTCCACCTAATTCCTATGTATGTACATATCTAACACCTATTCTTTACTTTTTTACGTAATACCATCAAAATCCTTCATATTACATCAAAAATACCTTCATTTTAACTTTTTTCATTCATAGGTAAAGTGGCATATGTGTAAAAAATTGAATTTTAGGTTTTAGATATTTAAATACATAGGAATTGAGTGGCATGCATGTAAATCTTCCTTTTTTTTTGTTGGTGTAAAGATAGATTTGTTTGCTGCGACACCAAGTGATATACCAGCAGAGAGCTTTGAAGTGTACAATGTGGCCTTAGCTTTAGTAGCACATGCCATTGTGGGCAAAAAGGCCCATCTTATTAAAGATGCTGGCAATTTATTTCAACAACTCCAGCAGTCCAAAGTTACCTCCTTAGGTTCTAATAGTGAATACACCATGAAAGCAGACCGAGATGTAGACTTTACCCTGGAAAGGGGTCTCTGCTCACTGCTTTTGGGAGAACTTGATGAGTGCTTCTCATGGTTGGGCATTGACGATACGAGTTCGCCTTATAGGAATCAGGATATCGTAGATTTCATCATGAACAATTTGAATGTTGGCAAAGATCATGATTTTCTTCCTGGACTTTGCAAATTGTTGGAGACATGGCTTATTGAGGTTGTTTTTTCAAGATTTAGAGATACTCAAGGTGTACAGTTTAGGCTCAGGGATTACTATGATGACCCCACTGTGCTGCGATATTTAGAAAAGATGGAAGGAGGCGGGGCTTCACCTTTAGCAGCTGCTGCTTCCATTGTAAAAATTGGCGCCGAAGCTACCGCTGCATTTGGTAATGTAAAATCAAATGTAGTTGATGCATTACAGAAAGTGTTTCCATTGACTAAGAGGGAAGGAAGAAATAGCATTGAGGTTTCCACTGGTGTACATAATTCTAAGTTTGAAGTAGGAATTGAAGAGCCCGGAATTAGTATCTATCAATATGTTAAAGAAAATAAGAATGAGGCTTATGAGAAACCCAATTCTGAATCTTCCAATGAGCAAGATTATACGTACATGATAAAGGAAGCAAGCATTAAGATTATGTGTGCTGGAATAGCAGTTGGCGTACTGACAGTTGCTGCTCTTAGATATTTACCAAGGAGAAATTTGTCGCCTGGTTCAATAAAAGAAGTTGGATCAGAAATGGCGGCAAATGCAGTTCTTTCTGGTAATTATTAAATATTCTGAAACTTTTTTTTTCATATATTTGTTTGGCAAATGATAAATTGGTAAATAGTTTTCCATTGGAAAATTTTCAATCATATGTAGTGAGTTTTCTTTGCAAAATTTTCCTTTGTAATGTGGTGTCAAAGAGAAAAGTGTCAAAATAGTCCACTCTTTGCTGCGGGTCATATTAGTCCCAGAGTCTATTCAAGTGCCACTTTAGTCCCGGTGTCTTTTAATATGGGTTATTTAAACCCCAATTTAAAGAATCTGATGACTAATTTGACACTTCTACAGACTCTGAGATGGTGCTATTTTGACACTTCACTCAGTTAGATGTATTATGGGTTGATTAGTTGCCATTTGGAAAGTGGACGTGGCTTAAGTTTTTTTAACGATTGTGCAATTCTATGGATATGGTCGTTGATAACATGTATCTTTATCAATTGCTTGCTAATGTCGAGCTCTTTTCTTCAAAAGCATTGTGGACTTGTTATTTACTTTGAAACAATTTTTATAAATCCTGTCACCATGCTCGAATATTTTATTCGTGTATATTCTTTCTCGTTTCCTGATATTGTCCTCCTTTTGATTTGCCAATCTGTGTACTAGTTCCCCCTTTCAACTATCAACTTTGTAGGCCAGCCTTTATACGATCTCTAGCTCATATATTACGAAATACATGCCTGTTGTTGTATTTTAATTACCTTTGCTTTCTAAGTGATATCTATAAACATGCAGGAGCTTCTTTCAAGTTTCAACCATCGGTTAAGCTACATTATGAATCATTTAGATTAGCAACAATTTGCACCATTTTTTTTATTTGATTTGTTTCACTCTTAAAATTGTTTCAATGCTTTAGTGAATTTTTTTGGGTTTTTTTTTTTGGTTTTCTGGAGGTGAAGATAAATGATTAAATGTTAAAATAATATTGATGTACATTTTTATGTTTGTTTCTTTGTAACTTTGAATATTGTGTTTAGTTGCTACTGCAATTCAGAATGTTGAAAAGGAGTTACCCAAAATGGATGCAAGATATGCTGAAACCCTACTCCGCAAGTGGCAAAATGTCAAATCTCAAGCCTTGGGTCCTCATCACCGTGTTGGGAAACTCCCAGAGGTTAGGCATCCATTTACTTAGCTGAACGTTTGGTTTACTGTACTATCACCACCTAAGAATTTAGTTAGAAGATTGCTTATTTTCTGTTAGGATTTTTTGTGCCCAAATAATATCCTCATAAATGGTCTAACCTTAGTAAGCAGTGCTTGAACCGTTTGGATGCCCATCAATAAGGACCAAATCTCTCTCCTTTTGTTAATTTCAAGGGCCTGCCTGGTGAATTTTTAAACAAAGGAGACTATATTTCCTTTTTCTTATAAATAAGGAACATTTGCAACATACTTTTTAATGTACTGATAAGTAGGGATGTAAACGAGACCAGCTTGGTGTTCAGCTCGTTCAATTTTTTGTTTCTTGTTGGTGTTCAGCTCGTGTTCCGAAATGATTTGTGAACAATATGTTTGTGTTCGGCTTGATTCAAGCTTGAATGTTTGAACTAAGCTTGTGTTTGGCTTAAACTGGAGCTTAACAGCTAGAACTCCAACATCGGCCACATGGCAATAGTGTTTAAAAGAGGGAGTTCTTTACATTTAAGCACCTTCTAAGGCTGCAAGGAAACCTCTCCCACAGATATGAGACTAAAAATTAAAAGAAAAATGGACGGTGGCCTTTTTTTTTTGGGGGCATTTACGTACATACCAGCCTATTCTTATGTATTTACATTTCCAACACCTAAACAAACATGAGGGAGAGTGGGACTCTGAGATGAGATTGTGCTCATCTTTGCTCTTTTTTATTTTTATTTTTTTATTTTTATTTTTGTGCATTTACATACCTACCAACCAATTCCTATGTATTTACCTAAGCTTTACTTTTTTACTTTTATACCACTCAAGTCTCTTATATGTATTTTTTTTAAATACATTATAAAAAATTAATATTAAAAGATATAAATAAATTTTATTATTTAACTGTTTTGAGCTAAGTCGAACACGCGTTTGGTTTGTTCATAAATCGAGCTCAAAAAAATTTCCGTGTCCATCTTGCTTGCTTACTGAAGGAGCTGAACTCAAGCTACTTGACAAGCCGAACACGAGTTTTTCGTGAACTATAAGCTTTTTTGATAGCTCCACTGACAAGTAAATTGATCAAAATTGATGAAAAATTGTATTTAGCTGCTCTGAATTTATGTTATGCTTCTTTTTTCTAAGCAATTGCAAGGATAATGAAATTGTGAACTACACACGCTGGGACTAGACCTTCATAGATAAGTTCTACTTAATGGTTATGGCTATCAACTTGTTAAACATGTCTGGTTAATATCTAACCCAAAATTGACTCAACATGAAATTACAAGCCTACAATTTGATTTATTTTTTGCGTTGGGAACCTTGACTTCAACCCAACTTAGTTAACTCGGCACTTCTAACTCAAAGAAGAAAGTGTGAGCTAAGTGAGATTCAAATATCTCACATGTTCATTGATTCAATTTGAGACTGGTAGTATGGCATAATATTGGCATGCATTGCATTGGATGTCTGCATTTCTTAAGCCAATTGTACATCATTGGATGTGACTTGTAGGAGTTTCCATTCTTTCATCATGAAGAAAGTTGAAGAGAGTATTACACAACTAAAGAGAATTTGTAGAGAGCAGATTGCGTAATATATCTCATGAGGAAGTGGGATTGGGAATTTTGGGGGATATCATGGGTTATTGGACAACTCTAACCTCGTTAAATTAAGACTGAATTTTGATTTTGTGGTCAGTCTAAATTCCACTTAGGGCCAACAGATATTGAAAACTAGAAGTGCCATTGGTTATTAGAGTTAACCCAAGCTTTTATACTGTTGTTATCAGTTTTGGTGTGGATGTACGGACGCATTGGAAGTTGTTATTCTGTCAATGATGGTTCATATAAGGTTTATTTGAAATCATTTATTTTTTATTTGTTTTCATAGAGATATTGAATGAATGCTAACTGTATATTTTCCTATAACCATGTGTTTCTTCTTTAACGAAACAAATGACGATTTTCTTTTAATTTAAGAAATAAACTTAGAAATGTTTGTACATTCTTTGAAGATACAGTTTTAGTAAATCAGCTTCTATAAATTTGGAAGAATATAGTTACTTCATGATGGAAGTAGATAGTCATTTGCTACTTATTAATATAAATTATACTGATATAGGGGGGTGGGGACAGATCAATCTCTCTTTTTAGGTTAGCCAAATTTATTGTATAAATAAATTAATTTTATTAAAATAAAATAAATAGCATATAATTCAAAATAAATTTTTTGCATCCCATTACCATCAATGAATTTAATAATGATTACAAAGTTCCTCAATCTATTTTGTATTGTTTGACATATATAACAATTTCATTGAGATTCAAGCCAAATACTTCTTTCTCAGTATCAGTTATAAAGAAGCCAGTGGCTAGTTATCTCATATTCAATTATGCAATTGATGTTTGATAATGCTCATTGTATAAAATGTTCTCTCAACTGTAGTAATAACAACTGATAAAGTTAATATCAAGTTAATAAATTTATAAACTAGGAGACATGTCATCCAGTTTTATCTTAAACAAGTTATTTTGCAAGATAGCATTGTCGTTTAAAGAAGAGAAATCATGATTGATGTGTGTATCAATAATATGTGGATAGCTTAGGAGACTTACTATGATATTACTCTGTCAGGAGTAGTAGATTCCCTTTATAAGAAATAAATAATAAATCACTTAGGTTTATGCATGTCACATAAAGAAATAACTTAGTACTTGTTTCGGAGAATAATTATCCATCTTTGAATTTGCATATCAACCACAATACAAAACAATTCGACATGATAAAGATACAAAGTTGTTATTTCTTCCCCTCCTTGTATTAACTGTCAATAAGTCTTGAAGGTGGAGTTTGTATCTAGAACTTTAATTTCAAAATATTGCAATTACATCTATTCTTCTTCATTATTTATTATTTGGGCATTAGATTGCTTTAATTTTGAACATTGATTAAAATATTATCAAATATGAGTATAAATTGAATGCATTTATAATATAACGGCTTGTAATAATGAAACTATAATTGGTAATGATCCAAAAAACATAGAAACCATACTACTATATTATTATTATCATTATTAGTGGTAGTAGTATTAGTAGGTGAGCTCAGCTATTCTTATTATCCACTTTGATTTTTTTTTTTTTTTTAAAGTAGAAATACAAAGGGGCATTCACATTCATACCACAGTTCTTATGTACTTTAATATCCAACACCTGAATATTCTTATTTAGAAGCATATGATTTAAATCTTTAACATCATTTTAAAAATACCGCCATCGCATTCGCTTAAAAGTGAAATATATCTTTTTTATGCATAGGTTTATGGCACCAAGATTTTATGAGTATAAATATCAAACTTTGGGCTAGATATGTAAATACATAAGAATTTTGTGCTATGTATAAATTTCAACTTATGGTTAGGTTCTAGAAGACCGAATGCTGGAGATATGGAAGGACCGTGCTGCCGAAGTTGCCCGCAAAGGCTGGTTTTGGGAATACACTCTACAGGACCTGACCATCGATAGTGTTACTATTTCATTGGATGGTCGCCGAGCCGTTGTCGAAGCTACGATCAACGAAGCAGCGAGATTGATAGATGCTGCTCGGTCCGAGCACAAAGACTCATACAACACAACCTATACGACTCGGTACGAGCTGGTTTGCTTCGAATCTGGCTGGAAGATAACTGAAGGAGCAGTTCTCAAACCATAGATTACATCTGTGAGTTTAACATATTTTTCTCCATTTTTTGGGCATTTTAGAATTATTGTTCTTTCATGACCGTTAGTGTTGGTCATTTCATGATAGTACTTGTGTTTATTAGGCTGTTTAGAGTAGTGTGGTTCTATTTATTTTCTTTTGTTTTGATATTTGATGTATTTTCTATTTGAAGATAACTGGAGCAGCAGTTCTTAAACCTTTAGATTGCATCTGTAGAGAAGTCGGATTACATACATTCCACCCAATTCCTATCTATTTACCTATCTGACACCTAAATTTTATAAGAAAAAAGCGATTTGTGCAAAAACTTGATTTTTTATTGGAACAAAAGCCTCATTGAAAAAATTTCATGATTTTTTCTCTTTTTGAAGTATCAGTTGTACATGATCTTCTAAGATCATGGCTATTCAATATGTCTCTCTTTGGCAATGAAAGTTAACTTTTAATGAGTTCAAAATGGTATTGGATTTGATCCATTAAGATATACGGAAAATAATAGAAGAGAGAGAGAGAGAGAGAGAGAGAGAGAGAGAGAGAGAGAGAAAATTTAATGAAAAGTAAAATTTATGTGTTTGTCTAACATCTAAGAGTCTGTTTGGGCAGCTGCAGCTTATTGAATTATCTGTTGATAAGCTAGATGCAGTGGCTATTACAAATTTTAATTTTTTTGGAAAAGCCAGACCATTGTCAATAAGTTGCCAGATAGGTGTGGTGTGAAAATGCTGTTTTCTGCGTTCTGAAAATGCATAAGCTGCCAAAACGCAGTTTACCCAAACAGGTCAAATGTGTTTTTAAAACACCACCGCATCAAATAAGTTGCCCCAAACAGACACTAAATTTTATTTTTTTTAACCTTTATAACCCTCAAATCTTTCATTTTTTTATAAAAATTGATGTTTAGGTGCTGATATGTAAATAGTTTAATGATATGCAGTTAAATCTTCCTTACATATATAAATGATGAGATTATATCATGCTCTTCAATATTTGATTGATACTATTATAAATGAAGATAATTGGGTGTCTCCTTTGTAAACACATGTTATTGAAGATAACATGTATGCCATTAAAATTTTCCTATTTAGAAGCATAATACCCTAGCAAAAAGTGTAAATAAAACTAACGAAGTTCTTGTATTTAGACACCACCGTATACTGCTGTAGCACAATCCAAGAGCTCCAGAAGAAATCTGATCCCAAGATTAGAAACAACAGCCAAATACCTTATCCGCCATGGAATAGGAGCTCAATGTTTCACCCAAATTTGAAGGGAATAAGAACCACTACCGAACCAAAAATAGAAGATAAGCAATGTAAATCAAACCTATAAAGATACCGATCAAAAACAGGATAAAAAAAGAGAGAGCTAGAAAACTAAACTAAATTACAACTTTGTAAAGTAAAAACAAAGAAAAGAACTAAAAAAACAAAAAACAAAAAAAAAAAAGGAAAAGAATAACCTATTAACTCAGATAACTTAAAAATATATATATAATTCCATCGGTATATGATGAATATAAATAATTAAAATTTAAAATATTCAAATATATGGTTAAATTATAATGAACGACTTGAAACCATCATAGCAATAAAATCAAATTAGTACTGACTTAAATAATGGAAATGATTACTAGGCTTATCAACTGCGAACCATATGTTAGTCAACCTAGAAACAAAACCTAGGATCACACATTACCTAGAATAGTCTAATCTAGAAGGCTAGGTTAGTTTACTAGGTACTTTTAGTTTGTGCTTGGGACTATGATCCATAAAACAAGCAGTCTTGCTCCCCTTAGGCTATGTATGTGTCGTAGAATGAAGTAACTCATGGCTACTAACAAATGCATCTCAAATCACCTAATAATAAGAAAATCTAAAATCATCATTGTTGTGAAATTAAGTGGAGTCATCTGGCTGTCTAGTTGGTTAATTGCCTAAGAAGACTAATGAGTCTGAAACGATAGAAAGTTACGGGCATCAAGATTGGGGACGTTATACCAAAAAAATTACATTAGCCCGCTCATTTAGGCTTCGTATAAAGTTTACATTTATTTTAGGATTAGAGTTTCACTTCGTTCTAGAAATCCTTCTAGTCTATTTCGTCCATTAGGGTTTAAATTTAATCAAATATTCAACTTCAATCAAACTTTTAATTTTAAGTCAAATCTTTGATTAAATTTAAACTTTTAATTTTAAATCTACAATCATTTCCTTTTCAGCTCAAGTCCACCCTCAAATCAATCAACTCAATTCAAATGTAATCAATCCAAATCATGTTTTTTAAACCAAAACCAATTTTCAAATCAAAGCTTAATATTTTTCAACAAAGTTACAATTCCAATCTATAGGATACACCTTCTAACTAAAGTTGGTTAACCCTTTTCCAGAGCCTCTTCATGAAACATCATCATTGGACTGTAAATCTCAGCCATTTCGGATTCCAAATACAAATCTTTTCAAACCTCTAGTCTATACATTTGAAGTCCAAACTTCAATCTTGAAGACATCAATCTTGTGATCTTATAAAATATAAGCTAATATTTTGATAGAGAGTATTCTTGAGAACCTTAACTCATAGGATGTAATTAACTATTAGGGCTTTCGTTTGTAGGGATACTACACTCCAAAATAAAATAAACCATATCTTACACATATAAGGTAGGGAAAAAGTTTTAGTTACATGGAGTTATAAATTTAAGATTTTCCTCATTATAATTATTAGATCTATTTTAAGGTAATATTTATATATTTTGGGGTAGGATGTTATTTTTCAAATAATGTATCAGATCATTTAGATATAAATCTTTCAAAATATGTGGTGGACACCACAACTAACCATCTAAATTTTTATTCCACCAGCAAATACAACAAAGTTAATTATTAATTTCTTACTAACTGAATGTTGGAAATTTGCATAGAGACAATGACAACCCAATCTCAAATTAAATTTAATAGTTCTTCAAGTTGGCATCTTATTTTTGCTTATGAAGAAACAATTCAAAATGAAAGTGTAAGTGAAATTACTTCAACTAAAAAACAAAAAAGGGTAAAATGCATAGATCAGATGTTTCACAACATTTTATTGAAATATTAATCATAAAAAGGAGAAAGGTATTATGAAATGAAAATGCAATCATAGTGTCAAGTCTTATGTGAAATAGAAAAGTGATACTTCTCAAATGGTTAGACATTTCAGAACAAATCACTACATTAAAATAGATGATAGAGATAAAAAAAATAAAAAGTCTTTGACCCAATAACTGAAGAAATTGAAGAACTGAACATATTTCTGTTTTATGTGTCTCATATATGTGATCATAATGGAATAAAAAATATTATGGCTACGATGATCATTGCTCATGAATATATCTTCATGACAGTCAATCATTTTAATGCAATCGATGAATTCAAACTATAAAAAAAATTAACATTTATTTTAAAAAAGTGTGCAAAAAAGTTTATGAAGTTGCGAAAGACCAATTGAAATAAATTTGAAATTATTTGAAAGAGTTTTACATTCTAGTAATTGTTGTTTACTAGAAGGTCTATTTTTTTTTATTATGAGAGATTTTTTTTCATGTTTGTTGTGGTACTCATATTTTAAATTTAATTATGCAAGAGGGCATGAAAGAAATAGGCAAGGTAATTGAAAATGTTAGAGAGACAATTTTATTTATAAAAAGATCAGCTAGTCGCTTACATAAATTTGGTGAGCTTGCAAGGCATGGTGAGTTATCCACAACAAATTCATTTTGCATTGATGTGCTAACACATTAGAATTATACATACAAAATGTTAGGTTTTGCATTTCATTATAAAGTTATTTTGTTGAATATGTTTTGTGGGATCTTAATTATGTTTGGTTGTCATCAAAGAATGATTGTGATCAATTTGATAAGATAAGATAATTGTTTCATATTTTTCATCAAATAATTGAAATTTTCTCAAACTCAAGTTGTCCCACAACAAATATGCTTCTTCCTAATTTAATATTCATATAGAAAAATTTTGATAGGAAAAGCTAAAAAATTGTGAAGTTAAAGTTTGATGCTATGAATTCTACTGGAATGAGCTTCGAGTAGTTCGCTGACCCATTTGTCTCTCACATATGATGTTGACACACGAGGGGTTTTACACAAATTTCTCTGATAATAATCATTGATGAGACCAACAGTTGTGGTCAGAATCATTGCTCTCGATTATATTTCTATAATTTCTTCTTCATTTGGTAGGTCCATTTGTTTGCAAGATGCATATTAGGATTTAACAATAAGAATAACTATGATAGGAGTGCAGGTAACTATTAAAATTACTCAAAATGAAAGTACTATATATACTCATAACATTTATACTAAAGTCCCATACAAAAAATCCACAATCCAAAGTTCATCATAGAAGTGTGAATTATTACAAACAGAAAATCCCAAATAGCAGTAACAATAAAAAGAAAATAACAACAAAGTCTACATCTCTAAAAAATATCAGAGGGAAGGAATCCTTCATTCCAGAACCATAGTGAAAAAAAATTCTGGCTTAATATGGTCCTCTAGAAGTTTTATAACAAATAAATAGAGAAGCATGTCATAAAAAATCTTTTGAATAGAGTAGAACAGCTTCATAACATCTATCAGAGCCGAGTATCCATGCAACATTGTGCGAGTACTATATGTGAAGCTGATGCAATTAGTTATCACTATGAGATATGCATAGATAAGTGTGTCGCCACAATATTTAAAATTTTTCCCTTTTGGGTAGAGGGTTTAAGACGCTTAGACTGACTGTACTCACCTATTCTCGATCTTCCAGTTGTTCCTTTTGAACCTTATTTGAATGAGCACATTTGAGCTCATTGAAATTCTACATAGGGTCCTTTATTGTAGCCCACACATTGATTCTTGTGGTCATAACTCCGGGGAAAATAGTATCAAGCTTGTACTCTAGTTCTAGGTCAATGTTAGCAAGTCTAAATTTCCGCATTGGACAATACCTACAATTGATGTAATTTAAAAAGAACAAGCACTGCTCCTAAATTATCTTCATACAATCATTTCCAAGTATGAAGTAGAGGAAACAAAAATAAATGTACTAACCCAACATAAAACTGAGATATTTGTAATAGCTAAAAAACAAATTTTTATGGATATATTTTCAAAAGAACTTGCATTGCTCATAGATAATCTCCATGCAATCCTTTTTAAGTTAGAAGAATATAAGATAAATCTAATTACTGATCCAATATGAAAAACGAGATATTTACAATAAAAAAAACCAAATTCTCATGAATTTTTTTAATAGCAGAAAACCAAATTCTCATTAATAGATATTCAAAAGATTCAATATTGCTTCTAAATTCACCGCATACAGTCATTTCCAAGTTTGAAGAGAAAAGGAAATACAATTAAAAATCTAACATGAAAACTAACACATTGGCAATAGCAGAAAACCAAATTCTAATTGATATATCTTAAAAAATAACAAATATAGCTTCTAAATTCTTTCCATACAATCTTTTTCAAGTTTGAGGTAGAGGAAACAAAAAGGTAGTTATTGACCCAACATGAAAACTGAGATATTTGCAATAGTAGAAAATCAAATACTCATGAATATATCTTTAAAAGAGCCTACATTGCTCCTATATAATCTTCGTACCTTTTCTAAGTTAAGAATATGAAAGAAAAATGCAATTACTGATCCAACATGAAAACTAAGATATTTACAATCGCGAAAAACTAAATGCTCATGAATATTTGCAATAACAGAAAACCAAGCTCTCATTGATATACATTCACTACTTCTAAAATAACCACATACAATCATTTTCAAGTTTGAAGAAAAGGAAAGAAGAATATAATTACTGATATAATATGAGAATTGAGATATTTGCAATTGTAGAAAACTAAATTCTCATGGATTTAAATTTAAAAGAACTAGCAATGCTCCTAAATTCTTTGCATGCATTCATTTCCATTTTTGAAGAGAAGGAGAGAGAAATACATCTACTAAACTAACATGAAACTGAGATATTTGCAATAGCAAAAAAAATCGAATTCTTGTGAATATTTTCAATAACAGAAATCCAAATTCTCATGAATATCTTTTCAAAAGAATCAATACTGCTCTTAAATTCTCTCCATACAACCCTTTTCAAGTTTGAAGGAGAGGAATGATAAATGTAAATATTGGTCCAACATGAAAACTAAGAGATTTGCAATATCAGATGAACAAACTCTCATGGATATATATTCAAAAGCGACATTATTGCTTCTAAATTATCTACATATAATCATTTCCAAGTTTGAAGAAAGGAAAATAGAAATGAAATTACTTATCTAATATGAGAACTAAGATATTTGCAATAAAAAGACTAAATTCTCATGGATATATTTTCAAAAGAACAAGTACTGCTCATAATTCTTTGCATATAATCATTTCCAAGTTTGAAGAAAAGAAAAAGAAAATGCAAATAATTATCTATTATGAAAACTGAAATAATTGCATTAGCACAAAATCAAATTTTGATGAATATATTTTTAAGAGAACCAACACCACTTCTAGATAATCTCCACACAATCCTTTCCAAGTTAGAAGAAAAAAAAATGACACTTCAATTACTTATAGTAACATGTAAAATGATTTATTTGCACCAACTCATATTTTGAAAGAGCAACCAGTGCTCTACATTCTCTTTATATATATATTTTTTCCATATTGTAACAGAAAAAAGGAAATGAAATTACTGATCAAACTTGAAAACTAAGCTTGTTACAATAGCTGAAAACTGAATTCTTATGAATATATTTTCAAAAGAACTAACATTGCTCATAAATTCTCTCAGACAATCATTTTCATATTTGAAGAGAAGGGGAAAGAAAGTAATTATCGATTAAACATAAAAATTAAGATATTTGCAATGACAGAAAACAAATGATCATGAATATATTTTTAAAATAACAAACAATGCTCCTACAATCTTTCCATACAATCTTTTCCAAGTTTAAAGAAGATGAAAGGGAAATGCAATCACATATCTAATGTGAAAATTGAATTGTGCCACTAAAGCACAAAAATTGTGAAAGCAATAAAGTGCCTAAAACACTTAAACATTTCAACAACAAAACGGTAAAACGAGAAATACATATAAAAAAAATTACCAAAAGAAAATCACAAGAGTTGAGATAAGGGGAGGCATTATACATACATAGAAGAGAGGTAAAGACAACTGAAAGAGAAGGATCAGGATTTCGCTCTAAAACCACAACGGTGGTTTTGGAGAGGGGGGGGGGACCGTTTGTGAGGAGAAGGCGAGCCGAGGGTAATAGTTGAGACATAGAGAAAAGATAATGCCATTTCCATGGGGATACCGAAGGGATTTTGTAGTCGAAATGCGGTATACGTCGCAAAATGCATTACCTCCCTAGCGGTTCTGCTTTCTCCGTTCCGTGAACGACCGTCACCCATAAATAAGGAAGAAACTGAATGTCAAACAAATAAATACACTTTTTGAAAATAAAAAAGCCCCAAAACAAATGAGCTCTAAGACATTAAATTATCTTTCTAGCACACAATAATATCAATTTTGTCATTAGTTGACTTTTTAGTAAAAAAAAATGAATAAATCATTATTAAAGAGTCAAAGACATCCATAGAAGTGGTGTTTCGCTGTTTGATGTATTAGAGCAAATCACCCAATAAAATTCACGCTTCTCCTGTTTTCTCCTTCCCATTCCGATTTTGCTTGGGCGGGTGGGTTACCCTTCCCGGGTCGCAAAGACAAAGCAGAAGAGTCGTCACCTGGAGAGGAGAGAGAGAGAGAGGGTATTGAGATGCAACAGCTTCAGAGTCCGCAAAGATCCGGTGCTGCGGTGGCGACGGCAGCGGTCGCTCCGGTGGTAGCTGGGCCGAGGAGGAGGTGCGAGGGGATGGCCATGGGTGCTATCACCCTTGACCTCCGTCCTGGACTGGGAGTCGGACCATTTACCCTAGGTAATAACCCCACCACTATTGGCTCGTATATTCTCTGTTCATAATCGAGTTCTCCGAATCAAATTAGCTCGCCGGTCTCTTGGAATTCTAAAGCGGTTTTGTTTTACGGCATTGACCTTGCAGTTGTAGTCATAACTCGTTGCTCTGTCGTACGGGATGAATATTTTTTTGCTGGTCCTTTGTATTTGATAGTGTAATGCCGTTGATACTTTAATTGCTAACTCTTGACCTGCGTGATTAAAATTATGCTATGATTAGCAGTTCGAATTTGGAATGGATTTAAGTTGTTGGGACTTTAGTGTCATTGTAATAGTTTTTTAAACTGATTTAAATTAATTGCTTTCTTCGACCTTGATTGCGGATCTTATTTTCTGTCATCTTGATATCGTATATGTCTATCATGATACAAAGTTTAATTACCTGCAGTCTCTTTTTATATAAATCTCTCGCTTTTGTTTTGATGTTGTGTCGTGATTTCTGAAGGAATGTCCATTCGCGAAGCATTTGCGCAAATAGAGCACCAGCCTAACATCTATGATGTGGTCCATGTCAAATACTATGATGAGGTTTGCAATTTTTTTCATGATTTTCCTTTCTAGTTTTTGCCTAGAATGCTTTGCAGCTGCCTGATTCTTTATAATGAGGTTGATTTTGACAAAATTTTGGGCCATTTACATACATAACACCCAATTCTTATGTATTTGCATATGTAACACTTATACTTTCATTTTTACATTTATACCACCCAAATCTTTCAAATCACATAAAAAATATCATTATTTTAACTTTTGTAGGGTGAAATGCACCTTTTTAAGGTGGCATGTTAGTAAAAATTGAACTTTACGCGTTAGATATGTGAATACATAAAATTTCAGTGGTATGTGCGTAAATCTTCCTTTTTTTTTGAGTGTTTAGAACTGAAGTACAAATATTAGTAATGTTGGATTAAGTTTGTGTGCTCCAATTTGAATTGGCAACAGGTAGAAAAAAAACTACCAACTACTTGGCTAAGGCTCTAACTGCACTTTTTTTTGAAATTTCTCTGCTATTATCTTTATGCTATTCACATCCCTTAAATTATGCTCACATTCATTTGTTGAAAACTTTGATGACAGAAAATGTGTGAATCCACATTCATGTTTTCCTTTTTTTTTTTTGGCACTTAACGTACTTACCACCCATTTCTTTTGTATTTACATTTCTAAAACATAAACTTTATATTTTACATTTATCCAAATCTTTCATTTCACATCAGAAGTACAACTATTTTAACTTTCATGCGTTGCATATGTGTAAAAATTGATGTTTAGGTGTTAGTATGTAAATATATAGGATTGAGTGGTACATATGTAAATTTTCTTTTTTTTTTTTTTTTGGGGTAGGAAAGGTGCTTATATTGTACCACTTGTCCTGCATAGCAGGAATCTTAAAAGATTATAAGAGTTTTATCTCCCAAACGTGGAAAGACTTGGGATTAATTTATGCTATCCCGGTAACTTGATATTACAGATGGGGAGTAATGGAGTCTAAAAATTTGTAGACTCTTTATTAGTGCAATTCTCTTACAGAAAACTTATGCATACTCCCCTTAATATTTAACAAACTTAGCCAGCAAAGAAGCATGATAGTATTACTTCATTATTCTTGTTTTGCTACCCGTTTTTCATGTTATTTAAACGATTCAGAAACTTTGAACTATTTTATGGAGGTCTTTTTTATCTGACAAGTTATGAGAGCCATAGGGTCATTAAGGTCTTCAATATTCCTATATGGTCCTGTCTCATGCATGATTATCGGCAAGGTGGCTTGACTTTTCATTTTCGAGATTAAAAATGAACAGAAAATGGCCCTATGATTGGATGAAGTTTCCTGAAATATTGCATTTTGCATAAACTACTAAAAAAATTACAAACTTACTGCAAATATGCACCCAATCATGCACAAAAAAACCAGTTGGATGCAGTTTCAGTTAGGGTTCTTTTGCAATTTAAGTTCCATAGAGAGCGCTTATCCTGACATGACTAGGGCATTGAAATGATCTACGCTTTCTAAAGTGAACTAGATCATATTGTAATTTCTTGACATAGTTGATGCTGACATTTCCTACTTTCTTAATTTCTAACATAAAAACTATTTATGAAAATAAATTATGTTGAAGGGAAATTTTTTTAATGAACATTGTAATTTATTACTGAAAGCTTCAACTAATAAAGATGCTTGAAGTAAATTTTTGAAGATAATATAAATTAGATGAGCTAGGATAAATCATCATTTTTTATATTGCTTTTCTAAATACTAAGTATCAGTCAAAAAGATGCTAATTTGGGGAAAAATTCTGCTGGTGGGCATGTGATATTAAAAGCAACTGTGACTATTCCTTTCTCAAATTATCTTTTATCTCATTCTTTTGCCCTCCCTTACTTCTCTCTGTCTCTTCCTTGCCTCCGAGGGAAATATTACCTTGAATATGAGATTTAGTGATATGGCTGGGCAACACTAATCCACATAATTCTAGGGAAACAGCATTCATTATTTGATGAAAACAGCGGAGGCCTTTCTATGGCGATGTCAGAAAATCAACTTATGCAATGGAGAGATTGGCTAAACAATGAAAACTTGTTATGACAATGGCAATGAGTGGTCGTGGAAAGCAATGGAAAATTGCCCTTAACCCTGATCTCACTTTGTTTTGATTTGTTTTTGTTTTTTTGGGTATAAATCATCCCTTCTTTGTGTTTTTGGGATTGTCTGAAGTCTTTTTTGGAGTTTGCTGGAATATGCTAGTTTTGGATGAAAGTAATGAAACTACCTGTTGTTAAGTAAATTTTACATTTTCAATTTGTTATCAGCTGAAAGTTATCCACGAACTGAAATGGATTGGTTTCAGCTGACTTTTAATTCTTTTATTCATCAAAACCATGTCCTGCAGGACCCTTTGAAGTTGGATATTGTTATTAACTTTCCAGATCATGGTTTTCATCTTCGTTTCGATCCTTGGTCACAGGTATCGCTTCTTTAGTTTTTTATGAAGCATTTCACATATTTCATCATCATATCTTGAAAGCATTTACTCAGATGAAATTATGAAACTCTACTGCAAGCATATCTGTGGTTGTGTCTCTCTGTATATATGCTTCTGAAATTGATGAATTATTTCACAGGTTTTGAATTTTTACAGCTATCATTTTATGGTTGATTTTAATAAGATGCTTGAAGCTAGAATTCATGTTTTAAAAGTTTATGAATTTATTATATTCCATTACTTGGTTGTTTTAGTTACAAGTTAATATTTTTGTTAAACTATACAAACATTTATAAAATCTATCAATTTGATGATTTCTTTTTATAAATATCTGGTGCTGTGTTGTTCGAGGAGGAAAGCAAATCATCAAAACCATGATTTCGGGAGCAAAAAATTTACCTAAGCCCAATAAAGTTCTCAAACATTATTGCAATGTCGTTTATTCAGTTTCAACAAATGCTGCAACCCTTGTTTTCACCACTTATTAAATTTTATATTAATCCACTAGTGATTTCATTTTTGATGTGATGATTAAATGTTTAGTTCTTTTCCACGCAGAGATTGCGGTTAATTGAGATTCATGATGTTACAAAATTGCAAATGCGTTATGCAACTTCTTTGATTGGGCAAGTTCTATATAAAGTTTGTAACTTTTTTTTTTTTTATAAATGTACAATTTTGATCTCACTTATTCTTTTTATAGTGGCCCAACCCTTGCAACTTTTGTGGCAGTTTATGCTCTCTTTGGACCAACATTTCCAGGCATTTATGACAAAGATAGAGGGACATATACATTATTTTACCCAGTATGCCTTGTGAATTATTCTCAATCGTGCATGCTATTCAATCTTCCTTTCGTTTTTGGCTCTTCTAATTAGTTTTCTCTCAGGGATTATCATTCGCTTTTCCAATCCCTACTCAGTTTACAAATTGCTGCCATCACGGGGAAGGTTTGCATTTTAATTTCTATAAATGTTTTGCATGTTATTGAGATCTGCTGTGATCACACACTCATTTCTCATGATCATGACAGTTTCAGCAGATTTGCCTCTGGAGTTTCCTGATGGAACGACCCCTGTAGCATGCCGAGTGTCAATATATGACAACTCTTCTGATAGTAAGGTTGGAGTGGGCTCCTTGATGAGTAGGGCCCTTGCTCCTCCATTGCCAGCCGGTAGCTTGTACATGGAGGAAGTGCATGCTCAGGTCAGCAGCATCCATCTCCTGTTCTTTTTCAGGCCTCTTCATTTTTGGCTTTTAACCGTGAAGCCTGTGTTGATAATGCTGCTTTCTGTGGGCTATTTTGACGCTGTTTTGCATCTTACTGCCTTGTTCATCTTTTTTTTTTGCTTTTGGGGCCTGGGGGGATACATCATTCTTTTTTGGGGCATTTACAAACATAGCACACAATTCTTATGGGTTTACATATTTCACACCTTAATCTTCTTATTTACACACATAGTGCTCAATTATTTAATGTCACATAAAAAATAGCACTATTACCAGTTCTTAAAAGTAAACCACACCTTATCAAGCATAAGCTTAAAGCACCAAAGTTTTTGTGTATGTAAATATCGAAGTTGAGGTGTGAGATATGTAAATACATAAGAATTTTGTGCTAGGCATGTAAATTTCCCTTGTTTTTTATGCAACTTACAGATTAGGTTCCTTATATTTTGACGCTGGCAGGTGACATCAAATTTACAATCTGGGTAGGATTTAGGTTCATAATACCTTTCTCGATAACTGCATCTTGGTCCTTCAAATTGGACACTTCTACCCTCTCATTGAAGCACCAGAAATATTCCTTGAAGTTTACTTGATTGCCAACATTAATCCTCCTCCTTTTCGCTGCAACATACATCTTTCCTTTTGCCTTATTGAACTCAGCTTTGGTTAGTGGTGCAGGAAGATCATGGGCCGAATTGATGATCCTTAATGCCTTATGTTTGTCTAATGCTTTATGTTTCATTTGTTATAGTTTTCATTTCATTGAAGTATTGGAGTCTTTCTTTCTAAATAGAAAAGGGTGCGGTGTAATAGAAAATATTTATGATTAAAATGAAGGTGGCCCTCCCCTTTCACGAGCTTTCTCCTTTGTCTTCTTTACGCCATCTTACTTCTATTTCTCTTAATTGTCATTTTGCCGATTTTCCTCCAATAATTTTCCTCCTCTTTTCTTACCTTACTGTTCCTCCCTCATCTAGGCTTCTCTTTCCCCTTCACTCTTGACTAACCAGAATTCTGTGTTCTTATAACTGCCACTCATCCCAAGATATCTTCTCTCACAATTTTCAACATGATTCCATCATCTCACGACAGCCATATTCCAATACCTTCCGACAGCAAAGGCACTTCAAGCTCACACCTCATCACCACATTGCAACCTGCTACCTTTACTCCATCTCTTTACAGCTGCCAGCTCTCTCTTGACGAATTCCATCCTCCCCATTATCATAGAGCACTAAGCACTAAGAAACATCCATGGCCAATTCTTAATCTTCATGGAATTTTCATGGCAATCTACATGGAGGGTAGATGAGTTCAGGCAAATTGTAAGCATCAAAATATCTTTATCTGTATTCGCTAGGCCTACATTGGAGTGAACATGGTGTGATGAGAGGCTTTGCTTTTGTCAAATGAAAGGTGTTTTGATTAGATTAGTTGTTCTTTTGTCATTCATAAAAAAAATCTATTTAATATCTTAAAAAATTTGGGATGAACTTTAGGGTTTTTTGTGAACGAGGGGCATCTCAATAGCATGTGTAGAAATAAGGGTTTCCTTGGAAAACTTTTCTTGTTTTTAACTTTAGGGACATTTAGACAAATGTTGCCATGTGAACATCTCAGTATACCAGCTTGGCCTACAAGGGAGTGAACAAGGTGTGGCAGGAGGTTTTTTCTTTGTCAAATAGTGTACATTTTGATCAGATTGGTCTTGTTTCATTTATAAAAAAGGTTTTTTTTTCTATATCGTAAAAAATATATAATGAATTTTAGGAATTTTCATGAATGAGGGATGCTCAGCAACCTATGCAAACTTTCATTATTTTTTAATTTAGAGACATAAATGTGATCATCTAAACATCTCTGTCCACGTCAACTAAGTCTATATGAGAGTGAACTTGGTGTGATGGGAGGTATCAACTTTGTTAAATGGGGGCATTTTGATCACATTGGTTGATTTTTTGTCATTATAAAAAGGGCTAGTTCTATATCTTAAAAAAATGTGGGATGAATTTTAGGGATTTTTTTGAATGAAGGTTATCTTAGAAACATGTGTAGAAATGTGAAGCCTTTATGCAGATGTCCTTTATTTTGTTTTTACTTCAAAGATATTGACACAAAAATGTTGTAATCTAAACATTTTAATTTGTATTAGCTAGGCCTACAAGAGAGTGAATATTGTGTGATGGGAGGTCTCAAGTTTTTCAAAATGGAGGGCATTTTGATTAGATTGGCTTATTTTTTTATTCATAAAAGGGCTATGTACTTATTTTGAAAAATGTGTGATGAACTTTGAGGATTTTCTTGAGTGAGGGACATCTTAGGAACATGTGTAATATTGTGTATAAATCAGTGGTCCCTATGCAAATTTTTTTTTTTTTTTTAATTTGGAGATATTTACACAAATGTCCATCTAAATATGTCAGTAAACCAAGTAGGCCTAGTAGGGAGCAAACATGGTGTGATGGTTGGCCTCACCTTGGTCAAATGGAGGCATTTTGATTAACTTAGTTGGTTTTGGTCATTAATAAAAAGGGCTATTTTTATATCCTAAAAATGTTCGATGAACTTTAGAGACTTTTTTTAATGAGGGTTTTCTTAGCAACAAGTGCAGGGATAAGGCCCCATTCAATTTCTAACCATGACCCTATTATCTTCATTTTTAAGTCATATAGCTTGATCAACATCGTACATCTACTATCACGAATGTTATCTATTATATTTATGTTGTAACCTTTACTCACTACTTTCTTTGCAAGATTTCTAGCATTTTGATAATTTTGATAAAGCCTTAATAGCACTTAATTCTTTTTTAAAATTATTTTAGATATCTTATTTCTTTTCTTTGATAAACTGTCATAACTTCACAGTCTACAACCAAATCTTTTTATTAGTATATAATCTATTTATAGACCTTTTTATAACCAACAACTAGATGGAATTGTAAATCTTATTTCATATTAGATTTGGCTCAATTAAAGAATTTCAATTTTCTCTTTTAATAACTTATCTTTAAAGACTAACATTTTTTGACATTTCAAATTCCATCAAGTTATCTTTGGGGCTCCCTTATGATTTTTTTTTCTTATGCTATTAAGACATAAATTTATTACTTTTGCCATATGTTATCTTTTTAAATTTCATCAAATTATCCTAAGTTCAAAGTTTCTTTTGATTATTTTTGTACTATTCATATATAAATCCATAACTATTACCATTTATTGTGTTATTAAGCTTTTTCTTGAACTCACTTTAGAATCCTTATATAAATATTTTTCTTTTTCACTGTGATTTTTTGACTCCATTTGTCTAAGTAACCAAGTATTCTACTCAATTTTTTTAAATTGTTTTTACCATTTATTGTCTTATTAAGCTTTTTCTTGAACTCACTTTAGAATCCTTATATAAATATTTTTCTTTTTCACTGTGATTTATTGACTCCATTTGTCTAAGTAACCAAGTATTCTTCTCAATTTTTTAAAATTTGTTTGCTATTGCGATATTATATGTTACCGCAAAATCAAATATAGCTTCCCCTATTTGTATTTCTATCTTCTACTCCATAATCATTATGAATTCTATTATAGCTCATCCTATTAAAATCTATAGACCATTTAAATTAATATTAACACTTACCCATTTCTTTAGTAGTTATATGATAGTTCATCTGTTTCTTCTTAAAATTGAGCATTTAAACTATCTCAAATCCAAGTTGAGGAGCATACAAACTGATCACATTCATAATTTTCTCACCATAATTATTTTTATAGCAATAGCTTTGTCACTACACCTATTAACTGCAATGATTTTATCTTCCAACTTTTTTTAAATATCTAAACTCATGGCCCATTCCTACTGTGAATCTTTTCAACATACAATAACTTTTTAAAAAAAAATTATAGAAAAACTTTAAACCTTGCCCATTATCCTTGGATTTTTTCTACTTTCCATTTGATTTATTGTAAATAAACAATATTTATCTTATCATAGTCTTCCATTTATTGTCTTTCCATTCAAAATTCCTAATTTTTATATGATTAATCTAATTTTAGAATAAGAGTTTGTCAGTCCAGGATTATTTTTCATCACAATTAAGTTAATTTGTGGTGTACCTCGTAAGTATTGTCTTTGCTCACTCTTAGATTTTGTTACAATTAGATTAGGTTGTTTTGTGTTACTCGGGTATCTTTCTCGCTTACCCTACCATTTCTCTCTTATTATTACACTTAGGTTTAGTCATGGTGAGTCACTTTCAGAGAGAACCTTAGCATTAGCAAAATTCAAATTTAGATGTCATTAGTTTTAACACGAGTTTAATAATTAGTTATCAAGCTAATAATGACTCTCTTTTTTATTCGAGCTAGAGAGTGTAATAAAAACAATCACATAAATAAAAAAATAATAATAATGACAACAACAACCACTAATAATAATCTTTAAATAAAATTTGATGGATACCATAAAAGTATTCATCAATGAATGATGGGATTGCAAATGTTTAGTCACATAAAGGGACTCCCAAGGTAACTCAGGTGGTGCAAATGGTCTGTAAACTCATCATATTTACAAGCTAGTGAGTAGTGATTTCTTTAATCTGAGGAACTTCACTAATAAACTAATAGACAAACCAAAGGTCAAGTGGAGGATAGTGGTGGTTTGTTATTGCGAGTCATGAAAATACTTCAAATTACGTAAATTGTATTAATATTATCTTAAAAGAACAAAACGTTTGATATAAATGTAAATTCATTTTTAATATTTGTTATCATGATTAATTGTTTTAATATCATTGAGTTTTGTGTTATATTAATATCAATGTGTTCTATATAACACTAGCTAATCATTGTATTTATTAAAGGTTGTTCCTAGTTTGTTTCAAAATGACAATTTGTGGAGATGATTAAGGTTTATGACTATTACTTGGATCTAAATCCTAATTTGGTCCCTCGACTATTCAAATGTGGTCAATTTAGTTCTAGAATTTTTTAGTGCTCCAATTTTGTCTCTCGACTATTAAAAATTGATCCCAATTCGTCCCTAAGGAACTAAATTGTGATCAAGTTTGTATAATTGGGGGATTAAATTGGGATCAATTTTGTATCATGATATACACATGAGGGAATGTTTTGGATTAATATTCAATAATTAGGGGACTAAATAGGAGTATTGCATGACTTTATGACTAAATTAGCCACTTCCGAAATCATTTTGGGATTCAATATGTGCTACTTGAGTGACTGAATCTGTGTATGTAATTGGACTTTTTAGACATGAATTTTATTCATCCTTTTGATATTGGTGGGTAAGAAAGATTTTTACAACTCGGATTGTTATGGAAATACAATATTTACGTCATCAGTCTAGCTTCAAGCTAAATTATGTCTCTATATTTGGTTTCAACTTTTTCCTTTTGTAACTTGTTCTTTGAAGAGCATGTTAACTAACAATAATAATTTGCATGGAAGCATTTTTTTTTTATCTGCCTTGGTTGTCTATCTCTTTGCTATATCCTGGTTTTGTTTTTGTCAGCTTGGAGAAGAACTTTGGTTCACGAATGGAAACCAGCATATTCCTTTTGGTGCCTCTCCCCAGGTATTAATTATCATATTTGATTGGAAATTTAATATTCCCTCATTATGTATTCATCAAGTGCTAACCATTCAGGCGGTTGACTGAACAAAGAAAGTCAGGAACCTTGCTTGAAGTTCAACCCAGAACAAACGCCATTATTCTGAATTATGTTACAAATTTAGGGTCTTTAGCCTTTTAGAACTTCTTTACACGTCCATATTGCCATACGGCTTATACTACAAATTTACTGCCTTTTATCTTTGTGTTAGAATTTTCTTAACACTTCTATGCCTTGTAACGAATACATGATCAATAGCTGGAATTAGAGATACATTGCTCTTTTTTTTTTTCAATCAATTCATTCTTCTTTTGAAACAATTTTTACATTCTGGTAAATGTATAATACATTATGACTCTTCGTTTGATTCTTTTTGTTTTTATTTGAAGGATGTATGGACAGAGTTAGGACGTCCTTGTGGCATCCATCAGAAGCAGGTGGGCCTGCCTTCAAAAGTTGAATTCTTTCCAAATATCTAGCGCTGAGATAAAGCCTATAAAAATAATCTTTTTTAGTTTGAATTTCATCCAGCTGTAATTTGTTTGTTGAATGTGAAAATGAATACCTGCATTCATTTTAATGTTTTAGGTTGACCAAATGGTTATCCACTCTGCTTCAGACCCACACCCTCGCACAACTCTTTGTGGAGATTACTTCTACAATTATTTCTTACGTGGTCTAGACATATTGTTTGATGGACAGGTATATTCCATTTTAATGGTTAATATGCTTATTTTTAATTATTTACTGAGGCTAGTTTATTTTACTTGAATATCTAGACTCATAGAATCAAGAAGTTTGTTCTACATACAAATTATCCCGGTCATTCAGATTTTAACGCCTACACCAAATGCAATTTTGTTATTTATGATGCCGAAAGTGAGTATTAAATGCACAAAAATTCTTGACATTGATGTTTTTGCCTGTAAATCCATGCTTTATACCATTTTTGCAGTTGAAGGAACTATTCCATTAGGAGGTTCCACAAAGCGTTGCATAACACCTAGGACCAAATGGGAACAAGTAAAGGTAACATTTTTTTCAGTATTTTATCATAATTCATTCTTCGATTGTTTTACAAGTAGATAGCATGTTGGTCCCTGGTTGATTATTGTCATGGCACACGTATAGCTTGATGTTTTCTATTCAGGTGTATTGACTATACATTGAAGTAATTAGAAAAACAAATTGATGCACATTTGTAAAATTTTTAGTTTAACGAGAATATTTATCATAGTGCTTTGATTTCAATTTCACTTGGTTTTCACCAGCATTTACTTGTGGGGAAATCTTCAAACGTAGCACACGATTCTTATGTATTTATATATCTCACGCCTAAACTTTCATATTTACATACATAGCACTTTGGTGCTTTAAAAAATTACAGAAGAATGTGAATTTTACTTTTAAAAAGTGATAATAGTGTTGTTTTTGATGTGATGATAAATATTTGACTGATATGTGGTGTATATAAGTTTAAATGTGAGATGTAAATACACAGGAATTGTGTGCTATGTATGTCAGTTCCCCTTGTATTGACTATATATTAAGAACATAACAAAATTTTAACAACACACGAGGCTCCCAAAATATCTAATAACAAGGAGCTTAGTTGACATTGACAAATTGTTGGAATAGAACCCAAGTTATGGAATAAAATAACATAATATTAGTGATCGAAGGAGGGGCTATTAAATCCAATTACAATAGACACAACAAAGGAAAGAAATAAAACAAATAGGAAAGAAATGCCAACTTGGATTATGCCAGTCATGCTCAACTTGGATTTGAAGTCATTGAACAAATGATGAGAAAGATTTTTGGTAAGGATATCCGCTAATTGACCATTGAACGACACAAAAGGAACACAAATTTCTTCGGATTCAAACTTTTTCTTAATGAAGTGTTTGTCAATCTCTATATATTTGGTACAATCATGTTGAACTAGATTGTGAGTAAAGCTGATGGAGGCCTTGTTATTACAAAATAGTTGCAATGAGACAAATGTTAGCATACGAAGTTCGCAGAGCATGATGCGTAACCAGAAAACTTCACAAATCTCCACAGACATGGATCAAAATTCAGCTTCAACACTGCTTTGGGCAACCACGAACAATTTTTTGCTTTTTTACATGACAAGATTGCTCCATACAAATGAGCAATACCCCGAGGTGGAATGCCGATCGTAAACCGACTTGATCCAATCAATATCTGTATGAACAAAATAGATTGATGTATGACGAAAGAAAAAAAAAACTAACCTAAGCCCGATGTACCTTTTAAATAGTGGTAGATCCGTTGGACAACTTAGAGATGGTGCTCATAGGGGTCATGCATGAATTGACTCATACCAACTGTGTGACATATGTCGGGGCGAGTATAGGCGAGGTAGATGAGTTTCCCCACAAGACGCTGGTAATGAGCCCCGTTGACAGACACAATATTGAAAGCCCTGTTGACAAACAGAATATTGAGAGCCCTGTTGACAGACACAATATTGAGAATGTCAAACAATTTTTCATTCAGATCCATAGGTACAGTCACTGGTTTGCATGGAAGAGGGTTGTTCTCTGTCAAGAGATCAACCACATACTTGCTCTGAGACAGACAAATGCCTTGAGATGATTGAGTCACTTCTATGCCTAAAAAGTACCAGAGAGATCCCAAGTCCTTCATTTTAAAGAACTTAGCAAAAATGTCTTTCAAGGACTCCAATGCTCGGAGATTGTTACCTGCAAGAACAATATTGTCAACATAGACAATAAGGATAACCATCTGGCCATTGGAGGAATGTTGGAAGAAGAGAGCATGACCTGATTGAGCCTAAGTAAAACCATGGCCCAGGACTTCCTTTGTGAACTTGCCGAAATAGGCTCTTGGAGATTGCTTTAGCTCATAGAGGTACTTTTGCATCCTACAGTTGCCCTATGGAGGCAGTAGAGTCAAAGCCAGGAGGGATTGACATGTACACCTCTTCTGTATGCTCTCTATTCAAGAACACATTCTTGACATCTAGCTGGAATAAAGATCAATCCTGATTCCCCGCGAGGGACAACATGAACCAAATAGTGTTTAACTTAGTTACTGGAGCAAATCTCTCCTCATAGTGAACTGTGTAGGTCTATGAGTTCCCTTTGACGACCAATTGTGCCTTGTCACGTTCAAAGAATCTATTAGAGTTGAACTTGGTGCTGAAAATCCATCGGAACCTTATTACTTTCTTATCTCGAGAAAGTTCAACGACGTCCCACACATAGTTCCACCGAAGGGCATTTATTTCCTCTATTACTATCGTTTTCCAGGTTGGCTCAGCAAGAGCAACCTCAATATTAGCTGAGATCCGATGGTCCGTCAGGGTAGTAGCAAATGCTTTGTAGTTCGACGATAAACTTTGAAAAAAGACATCTTTTGTCATAAAATTGAGGGAGCATGTTTGATTGCATATCTTTCTTGGAGAACTTACCTCCTCATTTGGAGGAGGGGTTATGTTGAGTTTGTTGCCCAGAGTGGAGTCATGGTCTTGTAAGGAGGTAGTGGGCTCCATTACAGGAGCATTGAGACGGTGCACCGAGTGTAGACACGGACAGTAAGAGGAGTAGATAGTGCACTCAACGGAATAGGGGACTCTTTAGTGACCAGGATAATGTGGGAAACATCCTTAGGAGTAAGATAAGTGTGTCTAAGAACTTAAGCTCCCCCTCACTTGAGGCTGAGTTACGAAAATAGGTAACACTTTCAAAGGAGACATCAATACTCATGTAGATTGTGTTTGTAGTAGAATCAAAGCACCAATATCCCTTTTGAGTGGCGGAGTATCTCAGGAAGATACATTTTATGGATATGGGATTAATTTTACTCCGAGTAGGGGTAGTGTTCCGAACAATAACAGTACACCCAAAAATCTTGGGATTTAATGTGGAGAAGACCCGATTGACAAAAAATAATGATATAAGATTGACTAAGGAGGTTTGGAACTTGTGAATTTTAGAGGGAACTATTTATGAGATAGGCGGCATTCGTAATGGTTTTGTTCCAAAACTATTTCGGTACATTAGATTGAAACATAATTGAGCGAGAAACGTTGATGAGGTGACAATTTTTTTTCCTCGAGTACCCCATTTTGTTGAGGAGGGTCCTTTCACAAGCTATGGTGGAGGATGCTCTTACTCACTAAGAATTCACCCAAAATAAACTTGAAAAATTCACGGCTTTAGTAAGGCTAAAGGACCTTAATTGGAGTTTCAAATTGAGTTAAAATGAATGTGTAGAAGTTTTGGAAGGTTATAACAATCTCTAATTTTGTCTTTTAAATGTAGACCCACTTCATCCAATCAGCGTCAAGAACCACTGTTTATTGGTGCAGCTGGAAGTGCGAGAGGGTTCACATATGCCACTGTGAATATGAGACAAATGACCAAGTGTGTAAAGTGTACGATTTGTAATAGAACTAATGATGCTTGGTTAACTGACACGTCTCACAATTAAAATTAGAAAGATTTTTATTAGAAAGCATCAAAGGATACAGATTTTTTATATATTGGAAATTAAGATGACTCAAACGACAATGCAACAATATGATGAAACATTCAATGACTCGAGCTAAACTACAACTCTTGAGTGGTGTGTTCTCACTCTCCGTGTTCTTCTCTGGAAAGTAGTAGACTCCAACTACTCTATTAGCAGTTCTAATCATCCTTCCCGAGCGACGATCCTAAAAAACACAATCATTAGAAGAGAAATTAGTCACACAATCAATATCATTTGCCAATTTGCTGACAGATAACAAGTTACATTGCAACAATGTAACATGTAAAACAAACACCACAGTTAGGCCGATTGTTAGTACAACCGACCCTTTATCAACAAAGGAATTACATGAGCCATCAACAATTCTGACAGTACTTTCCCAGAGCACGGATATTAAGTCGAGAAAGCTTGCGAGCATCCTGTTATGTAATCCGTGGTACCTGAACCAATAATCCACAAACTAGAGGAAAGAATCATAAGAGCCATATGAAGAGTACCTTGTCGAATATGTGAGGTCGACATACCTACAGAGAATTGATTAACTCCAAGTAGCTTGATCAATTGCTCCATTTGGTTTTCAGAGATTCAAAAGATTTTGAGATGTTTTGGGTACTAATCGGCTGACCCGTGGTAGTTTCGGACGTCGCAGTGAGACCCTTGGTAGTAGAGAATTAAGCTGAAGGTTTGTATGTTGATTACCATGAAGTTTCGAACAGTTGTCCCTAGTGTGGGTGAGTGTGCAGTTATCACAAGTGAGATGACCGGTCCGAGGTTGCATGGACGAGGACTAAGCACCATTCAAGATCAAGGCGGACGATTCGACTGAAGGAGTAGAAGTGCCGAGCATGACAAGTCTGTGACTCTCTTCCCGACGAATCTCGGTGAAAACAACGCGAGCAAAAAGAAAAGGGTCCCGACCAAGAATACGGCTCTGGACTTCGTCAAGTTCTTTGTTAAGGCCAGTTAGGAATTAGAACATGTGATCATTTTCTACAATCTTCTGGAAGAGAGAAAGGTCGGCCGGAGAATCCTAAGTGTAGTCGTAGTACATGTCACATTCAATCTATAATGCAACAAGGTCATCATGGTACAGGGCACGGTCTTTGACCTCTGTTTTGACTCTCAAATTTTTTTAGACACCTCATATAGTTGGCTGGAGTTTCCTACATCGGAGTAGGTATCACGGATTGCCGCTTATAGGGCACTAGCTGAAGGGAGAAACATATATGAATGACCAATAGAAGTCTCCATGGAGTTGATTAGCTACGATATAACCACGAAGTTCCCCACTTCCTAAGCTCCATACGCCAAGTTTGTCTTTGGAGGCTCACGAATCATACCTGTGAGGTGACTGAATTTCTTGCGTCCTTTGATGAACAAATGCATCACTTGGGACCATTAAAAAAAGGTACAGTTGTTTAGTTTATGGTTTGTGATTAAGAAATTCATGTTGGTTTCCGGTCCTTCGGTCTGCAGAGTTGGAGTCGAGCCTCCGATGGAATCAAGAACACCTTCTGAAGGTGTCTTAGTAATGGAGGAGTCCACCATGATTTTGACTGAGCCAAATGAGATGTCGGGTTATTGTGACATCGGAAAACTCCGGCTCCAGGAAGGAAAGAAGATATAGCGGTTGTACAGAATAAAAAAAACTGGTTGGCTGGGCAAAAATTTTGGTCGGTAGGATACAATACCTGAAGGAGATCTGGCGGTTGGGAGCAGGTTTGGATAGGACCAGTGGCCTGGACAGAAGTTATGGCCGACAGAATGTAGCGCCTGGTGGAGTTCCTGTTGGTTGGGAGCAACCCTATTGGCCTGGACAGGAGATTTGGCGGTTGATTCGGCTGGTAGGAGATTTGACTCTTGGAAGAAGAGATCCAACCGGTTAGAGTGAGAGGCAGCGCCTGGAAAGGCCAGCCAACGACAAGGGAGGGTTTAGCGGCTGTTAGGTCAGACCCATGGCTTTGATACCATGTTAGAATAAAACCGGGATTTGAAATAAAACATCATAATATTATTGATAGAATGAAGAGTATTTAAATCCAATTACAATAGACACAACAAAAGAAAGAAATAAACCAGAATAAAACAAATTGGAAAGAAATAAAACAAAATAAAATAAATAGGAAATATAAAATGAGGGAATAAAAGCTAATGATAAGTAATAACGATTAGGGATTGTCGTTATAAATCTAATATAATTTTTTTTTTAATTTCCCTGTCTTTCCTATCCTCGGAAGTTTTTTCGATCATGTTATTCATTCTTAATTTACATAGACAATTGGTGAATTGCCCGCTTACCTTTTTGGTATTCTTCTAAAAAATTAATGTCAGTAAATCAAATGATAAATTTTGTTATTATAACTGGAAACATAAGCATGTTGGCTTTGAAACATTTTTAAGATTTTGAAGTTTATATTAGTTGATTTGCTATTTGTAATCATTCAGTTCAAAATCTCTTCATTCATAGGCAGCTGATCTCTATGAATGTTAACTTTACCATCCAATGTATGATTATTCTGGATCCTGATAGTGATTTCGTATTCCTAGTCATCTATATGTCGAATGATTGTCTTTTCCTCAAAGATTTAGGGGCCGATTGGGATCATTTTTAGTTTGTTTGTTTTGTTTTATTTTGTTTTGTCTATATTTTACTTAAAATAGAACATGTTTTTATGGCATATTTAGCTGTTTTGAAGAATCCAAAAAAATGTTTATATGTTTTGATTACTTTTAAAAACAAGCTGATTTGTTTTTTTTAAATAAAAAAAAATATGCAAAAAAATCTACTAAGCAAATATGTTTTTAAAATAAAGCAAAAACAAAAACCAAAGATAGAAAACAAACATGATCCCAAACATGCTCTTATATTTCTTTTTGTTCTCTGTTAATGTTATTTTGTAATAACTATGTGCGGGATCTTCATGGTGGTTATTCTGGTGTTATTGTTCTCTAATTTTTAAAATTTTAATTATTACATGTAATTTAAGAGCAACCCCATAAATCTTAAGAACTCATTGCAAGACAAAATTTTTAAAAATGTCATACTATTAAATCTTTGAAAGGAACAAATTTTGATTTTTTTTAAAATGTAACTAAATCAGTAGGTAGGTACCGATTTTTGTGTCAAAATTGGTATTTTTGTGCCAATTTAAAGCAATTATGACATTATTAATTGCACAACATGATGTCAATGCAGTATCATTCTCCATGGTCGCTCTTGTGGGTGTTGTTGCTACTGGCCATGTAACCGCTTTGGGTCGTCCTTCTGCCCTGGTGTGGGTGATAGATGCACAGGATATGATGTAAACAATCTCTGATCATGTATGAAATTTGCATCATACCCCCAAATCTGTTGATCTTGTGAAGGTATTGTCAGACACGACATCCAAAACTGTTGTTGTGAAGGGGCACTACCTGGTGTCGCCCATGGAGAACTTGCTTTGGTATATGTTGCAAGAGTGCACTCGTATGAAGAGCGAGTTTGGTGAACATGAGGCCATGAGATTGTGAATGCAGAGCTGGAAGGCCCGGGGTTATCATAGGTTGTCAGTGGAGTACATGTGACATCGTCATTGTCATAGGTAGTTTGATCGTCTCATGCAACTATAAACATTATCCACATTATATATCTTCTTTTGGGACTCTCATCAATGGAGCCCCAGAAGGTCAATAACTAACCATCTATCTCTGCGATTTAATCATGCTGCAAAAAAATTCATTATATAAACTTTTGAAAATTAGAGTAGATAAACATTAATTTATTAGAGAATTAGTAAAACATAAGTGCTTCTTATATATTTTCCCTCTAAAAATGTGTCTGGAGGTTTCCTTGGCAACTCAGGTGTAGTTTAGCCAGTGCCTTGAACCATCCCATATATAAAACAACAACTCAATCCATAGTTATACCTCCAGAATATTGGGCATCAACATATGTCTCTCTATCATCTTGTCGATGATAGTCGGCAATCGACCCAGTCTAAACCGCTCTTCCCCTGTCCATCAACCCTCTGAAACCAGACTCCATAGCTTGAATATCCATTCTAGGTAGCCGTCCAAATTGTCGTGTCACTTTCTCTGGTAAGTGCTACTCTATTTGCTATTAGGAAACCAATGCCAGTCTCCCAAACAGCTGATTCAGAGGTTCATAGATCTGCAAATTGATGTGGAACATATCTTGACATGACTCTCATGTAACCTGCAGTTATCAAAAATAATTTGATTCTCACTAGAAATAAAATTATGTGACATGAAATGATGCAATAAAATTTCAATATCTATGAGAGCAAGAGTCCAACAAACTCATCTTGGCATACCCAAATATGACACGACCGCTAATCCCGTACATACTACTGGTTCAACCTAAAAAAATTTAAGAAAGCCTTCCTTAACAATAATAATAATATATTATTATTAAATACGAGTTTAAAAAAAAATTGAATCTGCATCCAACACTCATCCCATCGATCTCTGAAGGGCAAGGAGCTTGTATTATTTGTCTGCCAACATGAAATCTCTCCAAAGGCCACAATTATAGCAAATGCCAACAACATGCCACATTCACCAAGCAGGGCTTTGTAGTATGTTTGAACTCCCTGTACTAATTTTAAGTATGGCTGATCCAATATAGTATTGGGAGAAAACTGACGGATCCTCTATAACCGGTTAGTACTGCAAATGAATCTCTAATTTTGACTTATTCGGAATGAGAAAGAAGCCTAGTATGAGGAGTAGATAAGCCCATATATGTTTCTAAAAGATAATATCATGTAAATCTTCATATGTCCATATAGAATGCTCACTTCAACCATCACAAAGGTACACAAGTATGTGATTTTTCCTGACCCATCCCAAAACTCGCTATAACATCTGGAGCATCACACTAGTAGTAGAGTACGTCTAGATCTGGGTGATTGCCCGGTAAATCATCGCAGGAGACCGACCATGAAGCCCACTCCCTGCCCTGGCCAACAACTCTCGACCTCATCAGTGCTGGTCTGTCAACTCTAATGCCCAAAATTAAAGTAACATCTTGTAGAGTAATTATCATCTCATCAGTTCGTAAATGGAATGTGTTAGTACCCGAACATTATCGCTCTGCAAATGCCGTGGGCAAATGAGCATCCAACCTGATGAACTGAAGATAAGGGATGCAGTCTAGTCTAATATCTCTTAAGACAACAATAAAACGGGAACATTACACATCCATTTGGTACTCTACAATAAAATCATTAATTTAAATTCTCCATCTCTTGATGTTAATTAGGGAAATATTTTGAAATTTGTTTGACACTACTTCATCTGGATGTGCTACTTTATGTTTCTCGCATAATGGAACAATGACATGGTGAAGCTTAGGAGGTGCTGGTCTAACATCAGTCTCATGTTGTTGGTCTAGCCGTGCATCATTGAGAATGTGATACTCCATCTTGTCCCCGAATATGCCTAGAGTATGTCATGATGCCTGTAAAAAAAAGATGCAAAATTATAATAAAATTGTTTGTCTTCACAGGAGTTGTTGTGTTTGACTTCTTTTACCTAATAGTTTGTGGGTTGGTAGGATAAGTTGATTTGTTATGTCTAATAGTATGAGGCACACAACATATCCAATGACCTCTAGTTACACACTCATGTATCATATTTGTGTAGTTTTTGTGCGCGATCTTCATGTTCTTCGTCTGAAATTTGGTTGCGCTAACTCAATGAAGTTAGCCAATGGGTCAAAATCAGGCTATGATGCTCGTTCAGGGATAACATGGAACTCCAATGGGTTTGTCTTCTTGAAAAACTCAATAGTGTAACATTGAGAGACGTATTATAAATGATCTATTTGTTTGTGACCTAAATTAGTTATGACTTGGGGGCGAGACATATGATATGCCTTGGGTACTCCACATATAGATCCACAGCTCTCGTCCTCATGTAAGTCAACTCGGAATCATCGATAGCTAAAGTCATATGCTTCATACTCATTATGGTTGATGCGAGTAGGTGTAGGAAATCTTCTAGCTTCAGTTTCATATCTTTGTAATGCTATACTGATTCAAGTAGTTATCGATGATGCGTTGGTTGTCATTATTCCATATCTTCGCCCATCATCAGTGATAGAGTCCACCTTTTAATATCTCAGGTAATCAACCAATCATATGCATCTTGTTTAATATTACAAATATTAGTTATATGTTGGTTGAATAATTGAATGTGATTTGCATTCTCTGTCCAATACATGTCTAATAATTATTTGTATAATTACTTTTAAAAAATTTCTGTAAGATGACTAACAAAATTTTTGTGACGCCCTTGGGACAATTTCTCTATATCCACGAACAATGCCTAAATGACGATCCAATATTATACAAAAGATATGTACGTGATCCAACAATATGCAAAAGCTGAAATAAATTTCATAAAACTAGATCCAGGAATCATTTCACTCAGACTCAACTACCGCAAATGCCAATGGGAAGAGACCATTATTTGCATTAACACCAACAATGCTAAGTAAAGTTCCACGATATTTTTCTAACAAAAATGTGTCGTTAAAACTCAATATGGAGCAACGATTACTTAAACCCTCTGTAGATTGCCCAAATGCCCAAATGAGCTGTTGAAATTGAGGTGTGCTTTCAAATTTATCATATAGATGAATCCCGAATTGCAGTCAAAATGACTACCATTAACTTGTGCAATGGATAATAAGTTTCCCAACTACCAAAAATAGACTTGATTGTCTTTCACCTTGCATATCGTGGATTCATATAAAATACTCGAATTTTAAATTTAACCTCCATAAGAGCAATAATCTATTTAGGCTTCATGTCAAATTGACATCTAATGATGGAGAGAATATAATAATACATAAATTTTGATGTGCATTGACAGTGTCCACCAGTATGAATTCTATGTGCACAAGAGTGATGACCAATGAAAAAGGATATTTTCATACTCCCAAAAGTATCTTGCTCCAAGTTGCATGCAAACACCACTGGCATGGTCGATATGGATTTTCATGGTGCATACACCTCAAACTAATCGAGATTTATTGGAATGTATATTTGAAAGTTCAATATTGTTTTGTATGCTCCTGCCATTTATTGTAAATTGTAAGTCTGTTTGATGATGAATATCATGCCCTCATATAACACATCTGAAATATGCTCTTCAGACGTGTTTTTTGGAAAGGTTGGAGCATCAACCTTGACATTCTTGTCCCACTACTCTGTTTTATGACATACTCAAATGTAATCATTGCGAGATATTATAGCATCAAGAATGGGTGCACTATTTGTGGAATGCTCTACAGTTTTTCTCTGCCCATAATATCAGACACATCTG
>NEWO01000083.1:688471-715949 GCA_003013225.1 Phalaenopsis aphrodite
AACCTAGACCCCTAAGAGATTATGCAAATCCTACAGCAGATGAAATTCACTTATTTATCCAAAATCCTGATGTAGCTGCTAATTCATTTGAGCTTAAACCTGTTATTATCCAAATGGTACAAAACAATTAATTCGGAGGTACACCAAATGAAGATCTGAACTTACACCTCACTAGTTTTATAGAACTGTGTGCTACTTTTAAATATGACAGAGTCTCAAACGATGCTGTGAGACTTAGACATTTTCTTTTTTCACTATGGTTCCTCAGTATCATTAGTTATTTAATTGTTATTAAAATTAACTTTTTATTTCAATTGTTTATTAGTGACAGATAAGCAAATTGAACTTTGTTGTTGTGATTAAAGTATTGCACTCAACTTCTAAGGGCTTTGACACAACTAAAGTGAAGTCACTCTAAAATCTCCAATTCTACGTCTGATAGTAATATTTTTCTATTTATTTGCACCCAACTTCCAAGGGCTTTGACCTCCCTGAATCTTCGATGTAATCTTCACTTTAGTTGTAAAACTCAACATATTTTAACAAATCAATTGGTCAGATTGAAAGTAAAGTATGATCGAAGTGAAAAGATCATCACAATTTCTTAAACATTTTCATGGTTTCACCAATTCAAATCTCCATTTCACAAATCTTGAGACAAGGAGAAAGACAGAGAAAACTACTCAGAACTCATGGGGAAAGCACAACACAACTTGAAATTCATATATAAAATTAAAACCATACAAACTATAACAAGTAAATAAATTATCTCTAAATTTCTCCCAAGAACACTCCTCGAAGTTCCTCTGAATCTCTTCCTTTCTTTACAGCACACAGAATTCCTCTTCAAAGTAGCAAAGAGGAAGAAATCTCTCACTTTCCCTCCACTCTTACAATCTCTCGAAGAAATCCTTACAATTGTTACACACTATTGGAACCTCTCAAACCTCCGGGACCTTTCTAACATCCAGGACCTCTCTAATTTTTGGCCAAAATTTTCTTTTAAAGTTGTGGATGAGCTTTCCCAAGAGTTGCCTAAGCATCCCTTCAAAATTTGGCCTTATCCAAAGCTTGAGTAGGCATAACCGTCGATCTCGCCGTCGGCGGCCTCGAGGGCGCCGTCGGCGGGCTTCTGAAGAATTTTATCTTGTAGTCTCGAGAAAAAACTCACTGTCGGCGTGGTCGAGGGTGCCGTCGGTGGCCTAGTTCAAATTTCTACATTTTGGTCTTTTTCTCTCCAAATTCGCTTCTTTTTGCATCTTTTTGCTCCAATGACTCTAATTCATCATTCCTACAACAAAAGATCAAAAATAACTTTCTTTAAAGTTCAATATCATTAAAAACAGTATAAAATAGGTATGAAAATATCAACATATTTTCCTTAGGTCAGACACCCGACTTTTATTCTTTCATACATTGCTTGCTTTACTTGCACAGTGTGATTGACTTGGCTTCGCCCTTTTTTGTTTGTGGTAGTCTGGGAATCATGCATATAATTTAAGTTCTTTAGGACATAAAATTATAAGTTTTTTTTGCAAAAGCTTAATTAAAGATTAAGATTAATTAAAATTTTGGTTTAAAACATCTCAACTTTTTCAAAATTGCTTTTATTGCTTTACTTTTATGCATGCCCTTCAAGCCAAGTTTTTAATGGGTTGCATGCATGGCTATATCCCTCCGTCATATTAATATAACCTCCATATTAGGATTGATTAGCTCATTGCGTCATTTTGCATATCTCGAGGAGAAGTCCCATTGCTTCTTCAACCCGACTGGCCAAGCATAAGTTTTATATTTAGGTAGTCCTCTAGTGCACTTAAGGTGTAAGATCAAAACTCGGGATTGTCGGTTGGCCATGAAATAACGCCATATGAAATAAGTTATTTGTGGGAGCATCTCCAGATTTGTATCTGTACCTCCCTTCTCTTTCAATACAACGGCTTCCTCACCACTTTGGCAGGTATAACTCCCACGTTTACCCCTTCTACATATGTAGGGTTATAAGATTAGATTTTCCTTCTTTTAACCTTAGGGCTACCAAGATCCCCTCGAATGACACAATTAACAGATTGCTCATAAAGGATCTATAGTTGTGTTTCGTCGACTAATTTCATGACTAAGTAGACTTGGGGTCCTAATAGCCTGAAATGATAGATCTGTGATATCCTGATATGGTTATCTCTACCCGGTTATGATTACACTACCTCTCCTTTGCTACCCACTTTGAGCCATGTTACCCCTTTAACGATTCGCCGATGTTTTCTCATAGGCCCTGATCGCGAATAGTTCTCTGCCCATTTGGGATATGGGGATTCACCCTTTACCATTATTGTCTAATTAGGCCTTTGAAGCATAGTGTGGACCCTATGAGTCAACCCAGTTATTTCATAGGACCAATTCATCTACAAGCCTCCATCCGTATAGGATCGTGAGGGACTCACTCCCTGCCGGTATGGATCAGTGAGAGCTTTAAAAGTATTGGGATGTTCCTGTGAGATACCATTCTTTGTGACACCTCTCACTATTTGTCATTTAAATGTAAGCAGAATTCATTTAATTGAGAGTATTCTTGAGTATCCCTCAAGATATAATTAATCATTGATATACACACCTTTGGAAGTTTCTATTAACCCCAAAATAAACATACACTTGACTCTCTAGTTGTGGGTTTCTTTTATAAGGTCTTCGCGGATATGTTCCAAGGAATTTTCGATCAGATCTTGTTTGAACTTAAGCACTTGGGCTATCATAGGAAGTTTTCTTTAGGAAAGTTCTCCACATTCTTTTTTTTGTCTATCTTTGTCGTATATCATGTATTTTCTGATTCATCTTTTCTTTATATCATCCATATGATCAGAAGAGAGATTTACCTGGAAAAAGAAATTATATGACAATAAAAAACTAACAACTCTTAGAAAAAGAATGAAAACAAACGGGTGAAAATAGTCCTAAACCGCAATTGATGATTGGCTAACTCCAGGAGTTAAGCCAAAGTATTGGGTTGTTGTAAACTCAGAGCATATTTAAATCACTAGCATCTTTGCCCTTGGTCTAGGGCAGCCTATGCTACTTCAAGTTCTAAATCATACACTTCCAATATTTCTTTTTGAAAATGAGCAACCTATAAATAAAGGTTCTTGTTCTATCCTTTCTTGATGTGCCACAGGGCCTATGAGTTTTTATAAGGCTTTTGAGTGCTGAAAAACTGCATCGTGAACATCCTCATGAATTCTGTGAAGGAGGTGATTACCCCCATTAGGAGGCCGTTAAATCACTAGAAGGCCATATCCCTCAACATGGTGTTGAATAACCAACATTTCAGTGTGTCAGATATTTTAAGAAGGTAGACGATCGGGCTCAAAGGAGACTATATGGCACTAGATCACTTTGACCCTTGTACGATTCTAATGGAGGAAGTTTGGACTTCTCCGATTGCTCAACATCAGATATCTTCCAGAAGTATGCATTCTTTGTTTGATAATAGACCTCTATTTGTCCAAAGCTGTTATCTGACCAATGACGTAGACCCAACACTATCTTAGTATTGTGAGTCTTCAATTCTTTATGCCCTTTGAGCAGCTCGAAAGCCTTAGGGTTTGAGTTCATTTTCTCTGGGGATTTGCTCCTCGGGAGCTTACGCCCTTCCCTCGAGTAGCAAATGGGGCGATTCTACCATTTGTCCGGCTATTTGATCTCCAAGTTAATGGATTTACTGTTGTACAAATTCCCTTATGTACTCCATGTTTGTAGAGTCTCCCAAAAGTGTTCTTTCTCCACGGTGTGCTATTTTTTTGTTGGTGGCTTGATTTCACCCTCACCACACCTATTAGGATTTTAAACCAAAATATGTCTTGTGGATCACACTCAAGGTATAGAGCGTAGGACGAACAAGCGAAACAAAGAGAGGGAGAAAGAGGAAGATTGAGAAAGAGAATGCACAGTAACACGAGTGACTTGATACATAAAATTTGATAGTCCCTTTTTATAGAAATGACCCCCTATTTACAGATCTCAGGGGTATCTAGTGTAAAATTACATTTTTGTCACTATTTTGATAGAAACACTACAAGTTATTATGACAACTGTTTATATAGGTAATTGACTTTGACACCATTTCATATTCATAACTATCACTAACGCCATTTCATATTCATAACTACTTGAAGAGGGGCATTCAATGACCCAATATTCTTGTCATTTGATAGGTTAGTACCTTTTGGTTGCTCGAGAGACATTTGGTCGGCTCAAAGTTCGTCAATCAGCCCTCTTCTTAGAATCTTTAGTTGAGGTTGTCTTATCGTTATGGTGAACTGAGGTCGTCAGGCGGAGGGTATATCACCATAATTTGACAGACAATTCTTATTAGACAAGGGGCTCTCTGAGAGGATAAGAAATGTGTTATGCAGGGTGCTATTTGGCCATCTTTGTGAAGAGTTCCGGAATTGACTGAGGGAGCTGGTCATGAATGACTGTCCCTTAGATTGGGTGTTTTCTATTCATTCATTTGATTGTGCTGCAATTCGGTCTTTTGACTATCCAAATACATTGTCTATGGTGTTCATAAGCGAGACCCATTGAATTTTAACAAGATTCATGCTATCATATTTGTTGATGTACACTACAGAACTTGCATTTTTTGATATTTGGTTGGATTTCATAAATTCGATAATAAATTATGTTAATAAGCATTACCAAATACCCCGTTATACTTTGTTTGAGGCGGCGGTGTGGTGCCGCACCACAGTCTTTTTTGTTTGACAACACTATGTTTTGCATGCGGTTTTGAAAAGTTGAAGATGAAAGCTGAGTTTTCCAACCACGACTGGTTACCTGCAGTGGCTACAAGAAAGTTGCAGTTTGACTTTTTCAAAAAATATATCTTTTTTTGTAAGAGCCATCACAATTTTTTGAGCAGTAGCTTCACAACTGCTTCTTCAATCAGCTGCAACTGCTGCAAACAAATATCTCTGAATGTTTTCTCGTATCACACTGAATAATTGGAAGACCGTTCAAAATTGAATTTTTTTTTAATAATATTAATTTTAAGCAACTCAATTCACTCCCTTCTTACATGGTTGTTAATTTTCTCTGATAAAGGTATTAGTCTAATAATACATTATTATGTATCTTACAATATAAAATATATTAATTACTTTTTTAATAAATGATAACTTATTAACCCGTTCAAAGCATAATTCAAATATTCAAAAAGATCAAGAAAATTTTGAATTTGTATCTGTAAAACTTAATAATATTTGAACTTGAATTTTAATCTAAATTTTATGAATTAAATATACTTGAGAACAGACTTATTTATTTATTTATTTTAAAGAGAATATAATTGTAATATAAACAACAATTGTTATAGTAAAAAATTTTAAAAATAAATTAGAAAAATAAAATCACTGCAGGTAAGAAAGAGTGATGTAAATTTTAAAATCTTCAATAAATGGTGCATTTACATATCGACCACCCAAATTTTACGAATTTACATCTCCAACACCTAAATTTTATTTTTAATATTTACACCATCAAATCTTTCATTTTACATCGAAAATACCATCGAGCTGCACCATTTCATGAGAAAAAAATTTGCGTGCGTAAGACGTACGCAGCGCTGCGTACATTTGGGAGATTAAACAGAGGGTATAAGAGAGTTATATCCTCGTTATACCCCATTGTAACCTTCTGTAACTTATAAATAAGTTTCGCGCTTCCTTTTTCATATATTAAGAATTTATTTGTAGGTTGCATATATGTTACAGAATGTTACATGAATGTTACAAGGGGGTATAACATGTATATTACTCCCTTATACCCCTTATTTAACCTAAAAAATATACGCAGCGCTGTGTACATCTTACGTACGTAAATTTTTCACCTTTCATGCACAGAAAACATGATATGTATTAGCTATTCAATATGTAAATACATAGGATTTACGTAGCATTTATGTAAATTTTCATTTACAATTTTAAGTATATTAAATATTAAATAGTTTTATATAACTCTACTCGTGCAAGAACCCCTCGAAAAGTCAGAAGAACCAGGGAAACGCGCTCTGTGATCCACCACCCCTCCCCCATCGATAAATTGCACGAGGCAAATCAGATTCGGAATTGCCCTCATTTGACCTTGTGCTCTATGGTCCGAGATTTGATTCGAGGCGGTTGATTCTTCTTCTTTTTGTACTTCTGGTTCTGCTTTTTTTTTTTTTTGGCGGAGGCTGGATGGCAGCAGCGTTGGTTGCTTGTCGTGGAGGAAGAACGGCGGTGGGATTTATGAACAATCAAGTTCGGGAGATGTCTGAGTGGGTTAAGTTGAGTGTGGATGGGAGGCGGGCTTTCATTGTGGATACTCTTTGCATGGTTTGTTTTCTTTCATCATCTAGTTTTGTTCTTTTTGTGCTTAGTTTAGGGAGCATGTGTGTTGACTAGTTGGTGTTTGATCTACTGCTTGTGAGAAGAAGTTGTGATGATGTTGTTGGTTTGGCAGGTGAGGAAACTTGAGGGTCAGGGCATTTCTTCCAATCAGGCGGAAGCCATAACCGCGGCCATCAAAGAAGTTCTGAATGATAGCTTGGAGAAGGTGTCGAATTCATTTGTGCCTAATGAGCGAATGAAGATGGTGCGAGAGCTTGATTCTGTTGCATTTCTTTCTTTTTTTTGTGCTTTTGTTGTGGAATGTATTGCTACTGATGTGGTGAGGGTTGTTTTGGTTGCAGAGTGAGATGGGTCAGGATGCCAACCTCTCCAAATTCAAATCCGAAGTACAAAGTTTACAGGTTTGATATATAGATTGGATGGTGCTTGGTGTTTTGATTATTGATTTATGAAAAACAAAAAAAGATTTTCTTTGGTGCAAAAGTCGTCTAACATTTGATTTCTCCTGAAAGCTGTATCATTAGAAGTGATTATGCAATGCAGAAGCAAATAAAACTTATTGAAGCGTTACAATAATATCGATATGTATTCTCGGTGCCATTAATTTTTCTAGGTTGCAAGGGATAGCTTTTGTTTGTTATGAAGTTTTTATGAGTACTTTTGCAAAATAGAAATTTGTGTAAATATAATTTATAAGCGGTTTGCTTTTAGTTGTTTTACCTTAATTTAATTATGTTGTCTAATATGAGCTTTGCCATAGCTTGACACAATGACTTTGTGTATTATGTTCATCAATTTGATAGATGTGAGCAATTCATTTTCTGATTTTGCTGTTGCATGTACTCCTAATATATAACACAAATGTTTAGAATTTATGTTAACCAATGTGGCTAAGCTAATGGATTAGCTGTGAAATGCTTATATGATGTGGATTGTTATTCACTTATAATTGATTGGGTAGTATCTTTTTTTGGTGTGAGCCTTTGAAGTATTAAGTTTTTTTTTTGGATAATTATATGAACTACTCTTGAAATATTGCTATTTACATAATTAGCACCTATGTGATTTTTTGAACTACCGAGTTGATGCTTTTTCACATGCCACGATCAAACCTTTGAGAATTTGATAAAAATGAAAAAAAAAATGGCGGGGTATTATCATGAATTTTTATATTTGAGTGAGAATTTGAAATATGGATGTAATTCCATAGGCTGCTAGATTTGTAAATAGCAACATTACAAGTGCCATTTATGTAATTGTCCCTTTTTTTGGTAGGTAGCCTTTTGTTCTATTTCATTAGGCATTTGAAATCCTTTCCCTTTCTATTATTATTGTTTCTCTTTTCATTAACTTTTTATCATTAGCATTGGTTATGCAATTCAAAGGCAACTAAAAAGGAGGAACATTTTTTAAGGAACGCCCTTTCAGTGATGTGATGACATAAAGAAGGCAACATTAGCAAAAAAAAGCCTGAAATGGGGTTGTTTTCCTAATTGATTATTATTTCTTGTATGTACATTATGGATTTATGATCCGATGTACTGATATATGAGCAATAGTTATTAAGATTATGTCTTTCCCGACTTTCTAAGGCTTAACGTAGTTTCTAGATTAATCATATGGCGAGCTTTCATAACATGTGAAGGTTTATGTGGCTTTGGCTAGCTTTCATAACATGTGGAGGTTTATGTGGCTTCTCTATCTTTCGCTTCATATATGACAACACGTGCCTACAAAGGTGCTGTTGAGCAATAATTTGTTTATTTACATTGATGGTTGCAATAGGGAATACTTTCAAATGGTAGTCAGAACAATAAGGCTAAACCTGTTTCATGTTGGATAGTGTATTGAGGATAAATTTGAAGTTTTTTTTTATTTTTTATTATTATTATTTTTTTTTGTGTTGCTTTGTTGTAGCATCACATGTGTGAATTCCAATTTGAAGGAACATTAGCAATCAAATTTATTTATATATAAGTTCTGTCAAACTATCAGCGAATTTTTAATTCATAATATTTATTGGATAGGATTGGTGCTGTATTCCTTCCAATGGGATCTCAAATTTTGTCCTTCGTTGTTTAGCATGTAAAAATGTATCACTCGGGTAACAACAATCAAGGCTGATCGGTAGACTTTTTAACCTAACAATCCAGGAAAATAAGATCTAGCAAGGTTGTCTCTATTCATTTGCTATTCCTTCTAAGTGGATTTTATAGGGTTTAGGAAAAATAGGGCCAAATAATAAATTATTGCCCACACCATCGTGGGGGAACAAACAAACAAACATTTTTTGAGACTTAATACTGATATATTAAATTAAATTGAAAAGCATCCCAAATTCAAGCCAATATTTTGATAGAAAAAATTCAATTTTCCTCCTCTTTTTTGCAAATACCTTTGGCTCCTTCGTTTTTTTCCTCAAAATCAGCGAGTGATTTCAGTTTTTCTCTTTTTTTGATGAGCTGACAGTGGTAAAAATGAAATTTGTCTCCATATTTTTGTGCACTTGTGTCAAGCAAAAAAGAAGAGGAATTCAGCTGTTGGAGAAGGTGTTGGGAGTGCGCTGGAGTTTGTGTGACAAGAGATTTGACTGTTGGTTACTATAGTACAAGTTGAACCCTTTCAGGTTTTTAAAGAAATAATCAGAGAAGGTAAAAAATAAAAATGACCCAGATTTGGAGGAAATTTTTTATTTCAAAACTTTTTTAAATCTTAATGCCTTTCCAAAATAACTTAAAAATATCTATTTATAGAAGTATAGAGATAAATAATTTTAAATTTAAACTTATCTAAAATGATTAAGAATGCGCAGAAATAACTTTTTATCTCTAAAATCAAGTCATTAATACTGTATTTAAGGTGCAAAATGAAAATGAAAATAACTAAGTTTTTTAAATTTTAGGAATCGTCCTTAATTTTTTAGGAATGAATAAATATCACTTACTAGCATGTTAAAATATTCATATAATAACTTTTTCATGCATCTTTTACTTATGGGCCCAAATTTGGGGCTGGGTTGATTACCCTTATCCAAATCTCTGTTCACGTCCAAAAATGTTGGTTAGGCATAGCATTTCTCCTGATAATATAACCAAATAACACATTGATGATTTTGTAAAGAATTTCATAAAAGTTAAGTCAAATAGGTAACTCAGTTGGAAAAACTTAATCCTTTTTATATAGAAATAGTATGACATGAATGCTGCATCTAATGAGTAGAACTGTTAATATTGTTGTGACCTTTTTTATGTTATGAATGATAGTTTAGAAATATGCACCAGGAAACTAAAATTGTTAGATGAAGAAAAATGGGCTTATAAAACCCGTGTGTGATATGTTCTTAACGATTGATGCGTAGTAAGTCTTCAACATACCTTTTTATAATTTTAGGTGCACATCAATGGAGTTGCCCCTGTGCCCTAGGGACTTATGACCACTCCCTAGACTCAAGCCTTCTAATTCAATCTTAGAACTCTTAAGCTTATTCATGTGCACCTACTCTCCTCTATCATATTGTAATTAGCTTAAATCACTCACAATCAACTCCTCTCATTCTCTCTCCTCTTCCCTAAACCCTAACTATAGTTTAGCTTCTCCCTTCCTCTCTTTGTAGTTCATTGTGCAAACTGTTCTCTCATAATTTCGTGTTCTCAACTTATGAGCTAATGAAATTCCTCCAAACTTTATTGGTTTGCACGTTTTTGACCTGTTTTTTTGATAAAAAATAATCTGAAAAACAGTTTGTGAAGAAAATTAACCGTTTAAAGTTGGGGATTGAAGCTGCATATGTTAGCTTGTGCAAGATTAAAGAAGGTCATTTGAATTGTGAGATTCATAACTCGCGTGATTTATTAGAAGAATGATTTAAAGGATGCTTTCTGTATTAAAAAAAATTACCTTTTATTTCTCTATTAAAAGGAGCATAACCATGTATGAGGCCTTATCGCCACTCAGGGAGGTGTTGATGTACCCGCACATCACCATAGTGTGGCTGATAAAAAATATTCTTGTTTGAAATTTTTGTCCTAAATATTATGTTGGAGGCAACTTAAAATTGGCTTCAGGTTGTCAAAGTTTTGAGAAAAATAGCTTGAATTCTGAATAGGCTCGATTCATTTTCCCTTTGCTTTCATTCCATTAAATACCCATCTTACAATCTATTTTAGGTACAAAATAAAGTGCATATAATTTATTTTAGGTAGCTTAATAATACATATTCCTAATCTAAATATTCAGCTAAAAGGGAAATATATCAGAATAAAAATATTGGAAATAAGGAAGCTTCTAATTATAGAAAACTCTTAATTTAGCTGTCTGATTTTCATTCTTCCTGATTTGCACCCCCTCAAATTGATGTTGACTGATCAGGAAACATCAATTTGCCAACAATAAGCTGATAACATTGTCAGGACAAAAAATCCTCAAGTCGTGAGTGCCGAAGCCTGAAAATGCTCGAAGCCCGAAAATGCTGAACCCCAAAAATGCCGAAGCTGGAGAGTGCCGAAGCCCAAGAGGGTCGAAGCCCAAAAGTGTCAAAGCCTAAAGGTGCCGAAGCCTAAAAATGCCGAAGCCTAAAAATGCCGAAGCCCAAGAGTGTCGAAGCCCGAGAGTGCCGAAGCCTAAAAATGCCGAAGTCCAAAAGTGTCAAAGTCTGAAAGTGCCGAAGCCCAACAGTGTCGAAGCCCAAAGTGTTGAAGACTGAAAATGCCAAAGCCCGAAAGGCCGAAGCCTGAGAGTGTCGAAGTCCAAGAGGGTCGAAGCCCAAAAGTGCCGAAGCCGAGGCTTAAGCAGACAAAATGAAGCATAAGAAGCAGTCGAAAATGCCACAGAAGCAGTTGTGCTTAACGAAGAAAATCCGAATCGGACGAATAATAATACAAACATAACAACCATTTTCAACCCAAGAATCCTTGCTTCCACAATGAATGAATTTTGCACTTCAGAATAAGTTACATATCCTTCAAGACAATTTTTTTTTTCTACCTTGTTCTTTACGAGAAGAGCAACAAACTTTTATTAAAGAGCCCTAATTCCATAGTTCCAGATGAATGAATCAGTTATTGGGATCAAGGCAGTTGATAACGTGAGTGCATTGCTGGTAAGCCGAGAGACGTGCACAATATGGCGGCGGATCTCCGGCCGCACATCTGCCGGCGGATCTCCGGCCGCACATCTGCCGCAGCTTTTTCCTGCGAGAGGCTATCGAGACATGTGCTCTGATCTGTAAGCCGGCGCTCACCCACGTTTGAACGTTATTCAGATGCCAACCGAAGGATATGCTTCAATATCGTCCCATTCGCTTCATCTTTTTAACCGATCTCCGCAACCGATCAATGGAGTTGTCGATTGTCTCGACGCAATCGCGAACGACACCAGTAGAAGAGGCCTGACTTCTTTTTTCCTGTTAGACTCATTTCTCTATTTACTTATCTGACTGATTTCCATTTTTTTCCTATCAGAACTTTTAGGGTTCTTGAGGCCATTAGTTCTGTCGTTTTATCCAAAAAATTTCTATTTGGCAATCTGGCCTTTACAAATATTTTCCGTGATATACAATCTTTTATGCAATTGTTTGATTTCTCGCACTTTTCTTGGATCCTTCAAAATCTCTTTGAGGTTCCGGTTTCTATTTAAATCTAGATGTGCTGTCACTGGTTTGAATGGTCATCAGATTTTCTAATGCATTCACATCCTGATTAAATTGAATCCTTTGATAAAAATGATCTAATTATCACTTCACTAGTACAGTGAAGATTTTGTTGACATTAATCGGATTTTTTTTTGGATGCTGCAACTTTTTCTAAGGGCCAAATATCCTTGCTAGAATCTTGGTTCACAGTTTACTTTCATGGGTGCTGCTATTGTTTCCTGAAAATACTTTTACAGTGGTGCGGGTAGGCTCAAGTTGAGCTTTAGCTGCCCGCAGCTTGAGCTTGAACTTGATTAATTAATTGAGCTCAAGCTCAAGCTTAATTCTACGGGTTTGAGCCAGCTTATTGTGTGGGTAGGCACATGTCAAGCTTTAGTCGCCCTCAGCTTGAGCTTGAGCTTGAGCTTGAGCTTGATTAATTAATTGAGCTCAAACTCAAGCTTAATTTTATGAGTTTGAGCTGGCTTGCTTATTATGAAAAAAAGAAAACAAATTAAATCAAGCTAGTGTTATTATAAAATGACAAACATATTGAAGTTTTAAAAGAGAATTAATAATAGATCAGTTGATATAAAATATAAAATATCATTTTAAAAATATTTTTAAATAATTTATCAATAAATACTTGAATTTTAATTTATTTTGAGCATATTTTATAATATTTATTTTTTAAAAGAACCACTCATGAGCCAACAAGTTGAGTTGGGGCTAGCTCGAGCTTGGCTTGTTAGCTTATCAATTTCAATTTACTATCCACTTATTGAGCCAAGTCCAGGTTGGCTTAAGAGTCGGCTTGGCTCATTTACTCTAAGTGTGGTGCTAGAATGAAACTGACGGGATTTATTGAATATCTTTAGAAAACATTTTCTAACCTAAGTGGCACTCTTGTTAGATGAAAGAGACCTGGTCAATCATTCCTTATATAATTTCATCATTTATTTTGATTGGGGAAAGTGTCTTGAATATTTCATGGTTAAAAATGCAATCCTTTCAGTAAAACTCAAATTGTATGGCATTCACTAAGAAAAACTATATGCTACCAAAATTTAATTTGGTAAAAAATGAGCTCATATGCTCGTGTTTTGGGAACAAGTCATGCATATCTAAACCAAACATGTTGTAATTGTTTTGAAACTATAAAAATTTATACTTTTACATACCTTATATTCTATTGCATGTTTTGATACGAACTAGAGCCAATATTAGCACAAAAAAAATTGCAAGTATTAGGTGGGAAAATTCAAATTATAGCTAATTTGATTAATACCAAAGAAAACAAACAATATACAAGCGATGATCTATAATTTGAGAGGTAGATTGTCTCTCCAAAAACTTTAAACTCCGCAAGAAACAAAAAGACAAAAGGGAGAAACTGTGTGAATCAAAACATAACCAAAATCCTAGATGACTAGCCCTAATAAAATTCCCCCAAATGCTCCCTTAATTCCTCTCTTTGCTTACGTGATTATTGGGCTGACTAGCCTCACCCGGTGGGCTAGACTCTTCCCAGGAAACCAATCGGCTTGGCTAGGTCAGTTAGGTCCCAGCAGGTCCCTCTTGGACCAACTTAATAGTTGGTCCCTCCCGGACTAGCTTGTCCTAAAGATAGAATGATGAAAACTGGTTCTGGATCACTTCATAAGGCTCTCAAGTTGTTTCATGATTTGATATATTTTCTTATTTAATCAACACCTTCTTTGCCCAATCACTCAACGCACCCTTTTTATTTTCAAAAATTTTAAAACCACCACCAAGTCCTTTGTCAAAGTTGGTAGTGGTGAAGACGAGGCTTTATGGTCTCTAATAGCATGCCTTAGTTGTGATACATGATATATTTGATCAATGATGATGTTGGTGGTAACTTCAGACAATATGCAATTGTTCCAATGCTTGCCACAATCTCATAGGGTCCAAAATATCATGGGAAAAGTTTCTTGCTCCTCCTGGCTAGTGTCTTTTGTCGGTAAGGTCCCAGCTTCAAATAAATCTTATCCCCAGACTCAAATTGTATCTCTTTTCTTTGCCACCAGCCTTTCTCTTCATGATCTATTGGGCACTCAGATGACGTCCTTTGAGCTTTGCCAATATCCTATACCTCTCCTCCAAGTCTTGGTTTAAACTGGATATTGGCGTAGCGCTATGCCCTTAAGGTATGAAGTGAGGTAAATCCCGCTCATACAAAATCCTGAAGGGAGTGGTCTGTGTTGTAGTATAGTATAAAGTGTTGTACCAATTCTCAGCCCAAGAAATACATCTTACCGAAAGTTTCAATGTTTTTAATACAAAATAATGTTGGTACGTCTCCACACTCTTGATGAGCACTTCCGTCTGGCCATCCGTCTGGGGATTATATGTACTCTTTAGGATTGTCTCTTTTAACCTGAACAGTTCCTTCCAGAAATGGTTGAATAATATTATTTTTAGGTATGTTACAATGGATTTTGGAACACCATGCAAACAAACAACTTTATCTATGAACAAAGTAGCGACTGAGACAATAATGTATGGTTGTCATAATTGAATGAAGTGTGCATATTTGCTCAAAAGATCCACTACCACCAACATCACAGTAAATCCATTTCTCGTGGCAACTCTATAAAATTCATTGTCACTTTCTCCCAAACCTTCTTAGGTAAAACTTGAGGTTGCAGTATCCCTCTTGGCGTCATAATCAAATAATGGTGTCCTTGGACGGTACGTTTTTTGTACCTCTAAGTGCCCCCCCAATGACGCTGTTGTGAAACTCCTACAATAATTTGAGGATGTACTCTGATGTTTTTCGGTAACATGAATTGTCCTTGATAGAGTAGTTGTTGTCCCCTCACTACATATCCTGGATGATTGTTTGGATCCTGTGGCAACTCTAGCTTAATCTTCCTCAACTCTTCATCATGTTCACTCTCTTGCCTCATGCCTTCCCAATCTAAGAGTAAGGGTATTGATAAAGTTGTCTGTTGGGGCATCCACAACCTTATTCTCCACTCCTAGGTGATACTGGATCTTAAAATCATATTCAATAAACTTAGACAACCAACTTTGATGCTGTTCATTCACCATTCTTTGCTCCAACGAATATTTCAAGTTCCTTTGGTTTGCCTTGACTATAAAGTGTCGCCCCAACAAATACAGATGCCAATTTTGAATGACTAAGACAATAGTTATCAATTTTTGCTCATGTGCAAACTTGAGCCTCGCACTAACAATGAGCACCTTGCTGAAATTAGGCAATAGGTCGATGGTCCTACATGAGTACTGCCCCCAATCCAGACATGTGTCCCTACCACAAATGATCTACTAAAGTTTGTAACTGCTAATGTTGGAATGTTGGTCATATCTCTCTTAAGCTATTCAAAGGCCATGTCGCTCCTTCCACCCCCTTGGAATTGTATTTCTTCAGCTCCTGTGTTAGCGACATGCAATCGTGCTATACTCTCTCACAAATTTTTGGTAACATCTGTTGAGACTTAAGAATCATCTCAACTCCTTCAAGCTCCTCTTCTAAGGCTAGTCCATAGATTAGCCTCTTTCGTGGATTACTCTGTTGACGCCCCCATCCTGGTCATCACATGCCCTAGGTATTCCACCAAATAAGCATTTATTTAAGTTGGCATACAATTGATGCCTTCTCAATGCCTCCAATACTGTCCTCAGGTGTCCCATATGCTCTGACTCTGTAAGACTGTAGATTAGGATGTCATAAAAAAATATCAGAAAAAACTTCATTAGGCAAGGCTAAAAAATCATGTTCATGAGAGACTGAAAAGTGGCTGGAGCGTTGGTAAGGTCAAACAATATCACCAAAAACTCGTAATGTCCTTCATAAGTCCTTATAGTATCTTGTGCACATCAACTGGATTCACCCTTTTATGATGGTATACCCCCGACTTTAGATCTTTCACCAAGAAGATAACTGCTCCATAACGTTCATATAACACTTTTTTAATCCCGAAAATAGGAAACTTGTCTAGTACACTTCCTTATTTAGGGACTTGTAGTCCAAACATAATCTTCAGCTACCAATTTTTTTTCACCAATAGAATTGGACTGGAAAAAAGATGCACACTGGGCCTGATAATCCTTTCATCAACCTCTTTATTTCATCATTCTGAATTTGAGGATAGTGGTACGATCTGACACTGATAAGAGGAACAACTTCCCTCAATGTAATGACATGGTCGTGCTCCCTCGACGACGTTAACCTGCTAGGCTGTTGAATGATGTTGGAGAATTGCTGCAGAAGCTGCTGAACACACTCGGGACTCTACTAAATCAGGATTATGTTTCTTCTCTATACTCTGCAACTCTACCAAACAGTCCAACCCTACTCGTATCATCTTGACCGAGACCATGATTCTTCACAAGCTAGCATTCCCTGTAGCACCATCTTTCTCCCATCCACCCCACTTTCCATAGTAAGGGATTTCCATTTCCCAAAATCACATCAGTACTTTGCAAGTTCGAGGAAAGGAATTCTTGTACTACTTGAAGGCCTTGTAGTATTGATACCAATCCCTTGTATTTCCATCGGCTTTTTTCACCCTATCTATCCCAATCATGACCCAAAAGCTTTCCTATATCTACCAACTTCAACCACAATGAATCCAAAACCCGATTAAGATAAAGTTGCGGGTGGCCTCACTATCCACCAACACCACTATTGGCTACTCCTTGATTTGTCCCTTCACCTTCATGATGTGATTTGGAATAAATCCCAGTAATGAGTTGAGGGACACATTTGCTACATCCAATTCTAATGCTCCTCTCTCTCCACAACTTCTTCCTCCAACTCCTCAATAATGGCCTCCTCCCCATCACGAACTATAAGGACTTGGAGCATGCGATCCTTGCACTGGTAGCCTAGTGCTCATTTCTCATTGCATCGAAAAAATAATCTCTTTGCTCTTTTTTCCCGCACCTCTGCCCCTGTGAGGCTCTTAAGTTAACCCTTGGACAGGCCCCCATGTTCATCTCCTTCGACACCTTCTGAAATGACACCATCTAGGTCCTCAGTGTCGTAGTTGTCGAGGTGCTGTTGTGGAATCTTTGTGTGTTTTTTTTGTCGGTCTTCTCCATTTGGTTCTTGTCTTCCACCATCTGGGTTAGCTCCATCTTCTCCTCTGATTCTCAGTCTCAACAATCATTGCGCTGCACTTACGTTGGGCTTTAGATCCTTAATGAAAATTTCCTCCAATATTGCTTTATAAATCTTCCCCTGTCGTCTCAATAATAACTCAAATCTCTCCTTATATTCCATAATAACCCCCTCCTGAGTCAAAGCAAAAAATTACTCATGTAAGTCTCATTCCCGAATGTCTTGGAAACATTTTAATAAGCAATCCGTAAATTCCTCCCACAAGCAGATTAGGTAATAGCATCCCTCCACTGAAACCATGCTAGGGCCTTCCCCTCCAAACATAATTTTGCCGCCATGAGCTCTTTTCCCCATGTAGCCCATTCATTGTGAAATATCGCTTTTCATAGTACACCCACTCATGTGTGTATTTTCTCTCGAAGATTAACATCTTCAACTTCCTAACTCTAGAATCTCCATCCCAATTTCTTCTCCCTTCGGTGTCCCCCCACATATCTAGAGTAAAAGTCCCTCCTTTGATCATAGCCATACCCCATCATGGCTTCTCTATTTCCTTCTTTGTGCTCCTCTACACTTCTCCATGTTTCATCCCAACACTCTCCATAAAAAATTTCTAATTCACCCCCATTAGAGCCCTAGAAGGGGTTTCTTCATGGTGTTTGCTTTCCTCCTCACGTTCATCTCTTCCAATCTCTTTCCCTTTTGATTTTGCCAAGAATTCTTTGTTCAACGCTTGGTTAGTGTTTGCAAATTGGTTCGTCGATGTGACCTTGAATGCATCTAAATAAGCCACCTCATCATCTTTTCCAAGCTCTCGACTCAATTTTCAATGGAGAAATTTTTGGTCTATCCTGAATTTAAATTGCTCTACTTCGCCTTCCAATCTTTTTCCAAAGTATTCACTTTCCTTGCTATCATCTCTCTATGATCTTGCTCTGGTAGCAGTTGACATGAACCAGAGCCAAAATCAACAAATAATTTTCAAGCATTAGGTGGAAAATTTCTAATTAGGACTAATTTTATTAATACAAAAGCAAACAAACAAGATACAAGAGATCTATAATTCTAGAGGTAGATAATCTCTTCACAGGAATAAAAAGACAAAAGGAATAAACTGTAGGAATCAAAACATAACCCAGGTAGTCGAAATGGGAGACTTGGGAAAAGGAATAGCTCTAATAAAACACATTAAAAAATTTCCCCCAAACCCCCCTTAATTCCTCTCCCTACATACATGATTATTAGATTGACGGGCCCCACTTGGGGCTAAACTCTTCTCAGGTAGTCGGCCGGCTTAGCTAAGCCATTTGGGCCCCGTCCTGTCCCTTCTGGACCGGCGTAACATATTCCTGGCCTAGTTGTAATTTGATTATTAATTATTTTCAGCTTGCAAATAGTTTTTTGTTTAATTCTCTTTTTTACTTTGTTTCGTATGTTCAAGTGACGCAGGGTACAAGTTATTGTGGTTCTGTGAATACCGCTATCCGCGGATTTTGCCTACGCGGATTCGCATTGGCGATTTGCATTTTTTTTATTTTTAATTTTTTTATAGAAAATTTCAGCTTTTGTTTTCTTTCTTTTTGTCGTTTCCAATATATGTGTTATATTAGTATTTGGAGGGTCAATTTTTTGTTTTTGTTTCTGTCAGGGCAATTGTCAGCGTCCTGATTTTCCTCCTCTAGGGTTGCATCCAAGGGTGAGTGGTGCTCGGCCATATCTCGTTACCGAGGGTAGTTATCTCCGACTTTCCTTGCCCACACATCCATCTTTTTACTGTCCTCACCGTTTCCTCCTTGGCCTGCTGTTTCGACCGTTGTCTGGCTATCCATATCGTTGCAACCATCTGGGAAAAAAACACGCCTTTTGTTTTCTTGCTGCCCGCTGCCCCCTACTCGTTGCCACTCCCCGAAACCCGCTTCAGATGCTATTATACTTCATCCCAATTCTCCGGGACAACGGCCTATTGTTATTTCTGCCTTCCCAGCCGCTCCTTCCCTCCTCCCTTGTTGCCGCCACATTGCACCACCCGTTCCTTGGTTGTTGATCTGAACAACACTCCTACATCAATTCTGGCAACTTATTTGTTATCTAGAACCTGGGAAGCTCTTTCCTTGTTCTTTCTGCTTGCCAATCATCTTTTTTCACCACTCACCATTTACCTACCAGCCCCACTATTGGGAGACAATCCTAGTTTTGTTTGTATCATGTCTATTTCTATTTCTGTTTGTGTAAATTGTATTTCTCTATTTCTGAATTTATCAATAATATTTAGTTTTCCTATCATTTGTTGGGTTAATTCGAGTATCATTTGCTATCAAAGCTAACCTAATCCTAGTCATATTCTTGGGTTTCTAGCATCCACCAATGCCCAATTCCCACCTCAACACAAAGATCTTTTGTTTTGCTGATTTTTCAAACCGGCCACCCAAAAATTTTCTTCCCCACCCTACATCACCCCTACACACTTCATTCCACCTACCCATTCCCAAACCCTAATCACACCACCAAAGAGATAATTGTCAAAGACCTGAATGGGAGGAAATGCTACGATGTCGTTTATGAGAAATCCACAAAGGGGATTCCAGGAACCTTCTATGATTGATGTGCAGCGTGAAATCTTTCGACTGCAATATAGGTTTGTCGTATTCAAGAGGAGGCAATTTGATGCGTCACCCATTGCTACAACGGTAACTAGCTAGATTGAAGGAATGGAGCAATTCTCTTTCACCATGTAGATTTCAAGAATGAAGAACCTCTACCCCAAAGATTTGACCAGAAACATCTAAGAAATCAGAAATTTGAAGTAATTGTGGATTTGCCACATTTTGACGACAACGTAGATCCAGATGAGTTCATCGAGTGGCTCCATATCGTGAATTTTTTTTTCAGGTACAAGACATCATACATGTTAAAATGATGAAACTAGCTGCTAGCAAGTAAATAAACATATATTATTTTGGTGGGAAAATTTGAAGCACGCACCATCATGTGAGAAAAGATAAATCACAACTTTGTCCAAATTGAAATGGGAGATGCAACGCCTGTACCAATCACTTCATAGCAGTCTGGATGTGCAAACCCTAACTTCAAAAGTGAAGGGACAACATTATCAAATGACCACAACACTTCACATGTAGAGTCTAACCCCATGATCGTGCAGCAAGAGTCCACCCAGTAGAGCATTCAAGCCAACTCTACATGGGGAGAAACTAATTCTGAATGGAGAATAGGTGGAGCCAACCAACATTACCAAATCTATCCCAGTCAGAAAGTGTTTCAAGTGTCACAATTCGAGCATATGGAATCAAACTGCACAAACAGGACAATGTTCTCTTCACTTATCTGGGAGTAATTGAAAAAATAAATAGTAAACCAGGAAAAGATGAAGGTTTTAGAGAGGATTCTCAACTTCCAACCAATAAGGCAGAGACACCGACGATTCCTCCAACTGAATTAATAGTACTTATTATATAAGGGAGTGAGTCCGAGGTAATTTGCATTCTTGTAGAGTATGAGATTGTGATCTCTCGAACTATCATTTTGTAGGAGTTGAAAGGAGCGTCAGCATGGCTGACATTGGAAATCCAAAAGAGTCATGAGTTTGAAGAACCGATACTAGACACTGAGCAACCTCAGGTAAGAGGATTTCAGACTTTTCAGGTATATAGTCTACTTTCTGAGTTGTCCATACTGAGAGAGGTCCAATATGTCAAGGATGAGACTCTTTTGTGTTACATAGTGTCATCTGAGTAGTACAAATCGAACCGGATGGATGAACTACAATGTGGAAAATCACCTTAAGATTTTTTGGGGAATGACATCCTATAATGGGATTTAGGTCTTACCAGAGAAGAAGATACCTCTCCTTCTTACATACTTGTTTACCATATACACTCAGATGAGTACGAGTGAAAAAAATCAATTACATATTTGATTGCTCAAGGCTTAGTTTGTGTGGATATTCATCCTCATGCAACTACAACTCATTTGTGCCAAATAGGATGAATATTTATTCTATCAGGACATGCTTTAGCATAACAAACTTATAGGCTTGACTTACCGGTAGATTACAATGAACCCTTCACCTTCAATGAGGCCAACCTAATGCAGAGCGCAAGTTATTGCGGTAACATTATCGCGGTTTTGAATACCACAATCTGCGGTTTCTGCTGACGCATTGCCGAATTGCTTTTTTTATGTTATATTTTATTTTTTTAGCTTATTTTCAGCTTTTGTTTCCTTTCTGTATAGTCTTTTTTTTCATATATGTGTTGTATTAGAATTTAAAGGGTTAGTTTTTGCTTTTGTTTTTGTTAGGACACCCATCAATGTCTTAGTTTTTCTCTTCTAGGGTTATATCCAAGGTCGAGTGGTGCTCCGACTATATTTCGTTCCGAGTTGATTTTTCGCTGCTAAGGACCGAGTGGTGCTCTCGCTGTATCTCAGTCCGGAGGGGTGGTTATCTTGACTTGCCTTGCCCACGCATCCATCTCTTCACTACCGCCACTGTTCCCTCGCTTGCCTCGCTGTTTAGACTGCTTCCCAGCCTTCCATATTGTTGCTGCCATCCGGATAACAGCACACCTGCTATTTTCTTGTTGTACCACCGCACCCTACTTGTTGCCACCCTCCAAAACCTGCTCCAGCTACTGTTATACTTCATCCCAATGGCCATGGGACATCAGCCCACTGCTGTTCCTGCTTTCCCAGCCACTCCTTGGTTGTTGCTGATCTGAACATCCCTTTCACATCGATTCTGGCAGCTTGTTTGCTGTACGGAACCTAGGAAACAGTCTCCATGCTATTTCTGCTTTCCAACCACTCTTTTCCACCACTTTTCATTCCCTCACCAACCATCCCCTCCCCTAGTTGCGTTTGTCTTTTGTCTGTTGCTATTTCTATTCCTGTTTTTGAATTCAATAATGATATTTTATTTTTCTATCACTGTTAAGTTAATTCCAGTATCATTAAGATTTGTTTAACTACTCAAATTAGTGAATTTATAGGTTTCAACTTTTTCTCGCTTAGCTCAAGAATTCTTCATTGTTTATGATCTTGGAATGTTTCTTATAGATGTGTTTTGACTTTTGTTTTGGCCTTGAAATTTTCAAGCTTGGTTATTTTGCCCGTTATGGAGTTGGGGATGTGCAGGATTATCTTTTAACTATTTTGACGTATTTTGCTCATAATCAAATATCCATGTTCAACTAAAATGATGAATGATTTGCTCTAACGATGATCAAATTCCTACCCCAAACTTTTATTATCGAAATGAGATCAACTTTGATGCATGGCTTTTAATGATGATCTAAAACCTCCTTTTCTTTGATGCAGAGCTTAAAATTTAAGTTATTTGGAAGATTACATAACGATTAAGATGCGATTATGGGAAAGAAAAAACAAATTAGTTTTATATAGATAAATGGGAAATGGATTGGAATACGGTGGGGATGAGATCCATAGATCAATTTGTTTGAAGTTTCACATATATGAGGAATAAAGATTTTCAAAAGATTTATATATTTTGATTTATGATTCACCCTGGACTTTTATCATTTCCATTGAATGGAGTACAATTTCATGATAACAAATGTAAATTCAGATTGTGATTCTAATGAGTTTATATAAACTGAAGTAGCAGTGAATGTTGTTGATCGTTATTTGGAAGGTTCAACTCATGATGGACAAGCAATCTTCTTGTCCTGGGAATTTGTGCTTTCAAATTTATTGGCCAATGCATATGGCTATAATCGAGTCAAGCATACCATGGGGCTTAGCTTGGCTATTTAATAGGAAGATTTGCTTACATACCACTCAATTCTTATGTATTTACATATGTAACACCTAAACTTCAACTTTTACATACATATTGCTTATCTATGCATGAATATGTGTATTTATCTTTTAAAAAGTTAAAATGGTGGTATTTTAACGCAATGTGAAAGATTTGAGTGGTATATATATGAAAATTAAAATATAGGTGTTAACTATTTAAAAGCATAGAAATCTGGTGGTATGCATGTAAATGCCCCTATATATTAAGTCTTTCATGTTTGGCATGAGCTTGAACCAAGCTTTCATGAATATGCTCTTTCTTGATTTGTTTAGAACAATTAATAATTGAGCTTGCTTTGAACTTGGCTTGCCAAGATTAATCCGACGAGTACTTAAATGAGTTAATAGTCAAACTCGTAAACAAATGATTATTAAATGAATTTTCATGTATTTTATCATATGAACAAATAAATTTAGCTGTCTAAATAATCACGCAATTTAATAAATTTTGAGATAGTATCGTACTATTTGTCATAAGTTAAACAAGCTCCAACTAAATATGATGATAGTATGAATAGAAGGAACTGCGAATTGAGAAGTTTCAGAGATTTGAGGACCATTACAATGTCTAAACTAGTAGGATTAAAAACATGGACATGTGGGATGTGGGTTGTGATGGGCTGATGGATGTGTATTATAGAAGATGCATTGAGGACTAAGTTGAGCACTCACAAATAGTGTTCACTGTCCCATAGACTGGAGGAGAGATATGTTCACCTTCAAATGCTTTGATTTTTAGTGTAATCCTAACACATGTTTATGTTTTCCCAATTTTAATGACCTCGAACGAACAAACTATGGAGATTGAAATTGACAATTACAAATGATATGTCAAAAATTTTAGAAAGAGTAGAAAGTAACCTAATCTGATAAATAAGTATAAAATGTGTCAGTATTAAATAAGTATTTAAATAAGTTGGATTTTAAAAAATAATTATGCAATATACCATCCATTATCGAATCTAATATCAAAACTTTAACATGTTTCTTGTTGAACAACAAATGATTTGTTTGTGAACATGAATAAAAAATTAGATTATGTTCAATTTTGTTTCATTTAACTTGTGAGGTTAAAAAAAATGTTCAAAAATTTCAATTTCTTATTTAAATGGAATGAATAATAAACGAGCTAGCTTCCAACTTTTTATCAGGTGCACGTCTCCACTGATGGGTGAGTATAGTTAAAATTTGAACCGAAGTAATTTATTCTTTTATGAATTTTTTTGTATAGAATCATGTAAACCTGATTAGCTGACCCTGAATTCATCACATTTAAACGAGTTGATTTCTCTTCTATTCAGTTAAAACCATTTTGAGATCTCAAAATTTTCTCTTTTAATAGCTATGAAGCATAAAACTAATTCTAGAAATAGACAACATGAATATGAAGATACGACAAAATATAAACAAGTAGGTCACAACATGGCATGTGCACGATATTTTCTCTTATAAATTACCAATTTAAAAGGTAAAATCAAAACAACTCATGTCAATATCTTCATTCACATAATAAAATTATAATAGCATATGCATCACTTAAAATATTGAAGGACCAATAACAAAAAAAATTAACATTAGCTTAACTACAATTATATTTCAATATTTAATCAAGTGTGTTTAACTATAAGAACATGCTGCATTAATCTTAATCATAAGTTATGATTTTGTCAATATGACCGTTGTAATGTCAATATAAAATGCCAAAAAAAGAAGTATATAATCTTTTTCCTGAACAAAAACTTTGCTGAATTAAAAACAACTTGTGCGGCCCATTCATATTTTGTATATGCTTTAGGTTGATATTGTAGTGGCCTTTTGGAACATTAATCCTAGCACATTATTTTGTTTGGACCCTTCTATTTTATATCAAATTAAGTGTTTCCTAAAGATATCAGAACTCGAGTGTGTGAAGCCTGCGAACGGTTTGCAGTATAATTTTGTGTTCTTTCTTACTTTGTATGTTATCGAGCTACTTTTTGTTTGTTTGTTTGTTTTTTTGGCTTTCAGGATTAGTTGTAAACTTTCACTCAGACATTCTTTTTTTCATATCTAATTATTAATTATTCTCACTTTGTATAGGAGCGCCATTTTTCATTACTCCAGCGTGAAACCGAAAAGCTCAAGGTGGACATCGAAAAGATGCGTGGCGAGCTTAGGTTTTTTTTTTTTTTCTTTTTGCCTTAAACTTGAATTTATTCTCTGAACTGTTTTGCCCGATCATACCTTCTATTTATGATCCATCTTCTTCAACAGGTATGAGATTGACAAGGTTACTTCAGGACACCGCTTAGATCTAAACCTTGAAAGAGGGTATGTGTACCAGAGTACTTTGAATTTTTTTTATAGGCATTTTACATATATGCCACCTAATTCCTATGTATTTACATATCTAACACCAAAACTTTCTTTTTACATTTTCTATCACTTAAATCTTTCATATCACATACAAAAATACCACTATTTAACTTTTAGAAAGTGAAATGCTCCTTTTAATTAATGTGAAAAGTGGAGTTTAGATGCTAGATATGTAAGTACACAAGAATTGAGTGGCATGGCATGTATGTAAATCTTCGTTTATTTTATCTCTAATTCAGTAAATTATGACTTTCTTTTACTCATATAATCCTTTGCAAACTTATCATTTTATTTGGTAGTTCTGTGTTGTCGATGTGTGGTGTTATGCTGCTTGAAATAAAACATCATTCTGTCATATAAATTTGTTCTTTGTGCTCTTATAGTAACAAAGGACTACACGTTTGTGATCGGAATTTTCAATCCATATTGTTCACGCAAGTTACTTTTGGATAAACAAAATAAGAGAAAATCGACCTAACAAAGTTGTGTGCTCATCTTAAATCGCGGAAAAATTTATGCTTTAATGTTTCCCAACAAATAAAACTTGATAGTAAAAAATAAACATCCTTTTTTTTTTCTTGTAGGTCTATAAATGAACCAAGCGAGCCAAGCACATGTTGTTGGCTCGAGCTCATTCATTTCTAACTTGTTTGAGCTTGTTTTGAGCTCATTTATGGGTTTTAGGACTCTGTTCGGGTTCAAACTCGTTTATAAGTACCATGTTTGAGCTCAACTCGAGCTCAATTTGAGCTCGGTTTACATACAGCCTTATCAAGCTTATTTATGAACAGCTTGCTTAATAAAATAAACAAGCCCTCATTGAGTTTTAATTGAGCCTCACTTAAGCTCTATATGAGCAGCTTGTTGAGAAAAATAAAAAATCATATTAAACAATAATCGTTGAGCATAAAAATAAACATTTAAACAATATTTTTCATGAATGAGTTCGAATAGAGTCACTTGAGAGCTTGTTCACGAACTTGTTCACTTGTTTTAAATATTATTTCAAAAGAAGTGTGGGCTTCAAAATTGGTTCTTTTTTTATATATATTTTTATTTGGCTGACTAATGCAGGCGATTGCGCGATGAGCTTACAAAGCAATGCAGTGAAACAGCCAACCTCACTAATAAGCTTGATGGAGTGAGTGAAAATGATCTTTTATATATATATATATATATATATATATATATATATATATATGTATTGTTTGCTTATAAATTTTTTATTTTCAAAATGGCATTCTTTTCAGGAAATCCATGGTCTAAGAGCTAAATTGGAGGCTGCTAAATATGAGGTTATCAAGTATTGCGTTGGCACCTTGGTTTCATTATCTGCAGTTGGTCTGGCTATTATCCGGTTATTGATGTAGAAACAGTTTTTTTTTTAGTTTTGAAAATCAGATAAAAGAATATTAGAAGCAAGATATGAATATGATGTTTCAATATTGTCATTCTTTTGGGGTGTATGGATGTCAGAAGGGGTCAATTGCATTTTTTTTTTTTTTTGCATTGCTTAGCTTTGTTTAGCTGGGGATTGATTGTTAAATCCAATTGTGAATTACTTTGAATTTTGGATTTGGATAATTGGCTTGTAAATTCTGTAAGAATAGGCCCTGCTTATTGGACAAAATGTGTACACTCTTTGTTTAACATTTAATATTTGGGAAATTTACCTACATACTGCACATTTGTAACATTGATGTCATAACCTATGAACATGAATTCTCAAGTCTACAAATGCTTTCTAAATTTCTATTTTTTTCTTTTAAAGTAAGTGACAACAAAAATAATCTTCTCTCATTGGTTGATTGTAAATGAAAAACACATCTTTTGTTTTCACTTGTTTTGATTATAAAAGAAATAATTTTTATGAAGTTTAGAAAACACCCTATATTGCATATCAAACACCTATCAAATTTTATACTACTGGTCTCCTTTCGTCGAAAAAATATTACATCAGGACTCCGCAGGGACAGTTTCTTGCGAAGTCAAGAGAAATCCAGCTAGAATGTGGGTCCCACTGTACAAAGAAAATTAAAAAAACGTTGGCCCGAATCGTCGGCCCCACCGGATCCCGGCCCGAATCTATATATATAATTAAGTTATAAATATATACGTATTAAATTGTATGTAACAAACAGTTAATAACATTATAATAACGAG
>NEWO01000083.1:716315-728574 GCA_003013225.1 Phalaenopsis aphrodite
TATATAAACATAGATGTATAAACACAAAAACCCCAAAAAATATTTCTTCAAAAGAAGTAATAATTTTCCAGCTGACGGGCCCTCATCCCGCCAAAATCCACAGTGATCGTTCGTAAGCTTACCGCCGGCCTCGAAAGCCAGGGAGGAAACTCCTTCAACAGGGACAGAAATGTTCATATTTGAGTCTGTTGCCTCGAAAGCCAAGCAATAGGCTACGGCCTTGTTGTTCATCTTCAACAGAGACGCCGTCGGCTGCGGCATTGTTGGCCATCTTCAACAACGACGCCGCCGGTCGTTTTTCTTCTTCCCCGGGGAGTAAAGTTGTTCTTCTTCTGAACCAGGGATGAAGGTATACACATTTGATGCTGTTGCCTCGAAAGCCAAGCAATATGTCGCGACCTTGCTCTTCATCTTCAACAGAGGCGCCAAGAAACAGGTTTAGTCCGCATTTTAATCAGTATTTTCGTATGCATTTCAATTCCTTCCTACCTCCCGGGACCCTCCGTCTATAGGAATTTTTAAAGGTGGAATATGACATAGAAGAACATTAGGGGCGAGAACACTTAGGGCAGAACGTTTACCTGTAGTTTGGCTGAGAAATTTAACACATCATTAACACAAGTGTTGCCAAGCTGAAAAGATGCATTTACATGCATACTCCCCAAATCATGCATAAGTAAGGTGTTATGTATGTAAAAAATTGAGGTTTAGTTGTTATACATATGAATAAATTGAGTGTATGTGTATAATTTTTCCAAATTTTTGTGGTGCAAGGGGAAAAAGTAAGACATAACAGTGTACTTTGACATGGCCTTCAAGTAAAAAAAAAATTTGGATGCAATATCTATGAAGAACTATAGTTGTGCTGTTTTACACCTTCTGTGCACCTATTGATATCATGGGAGACATGATTTGCTTTCACAACCACTCTTACTCCCTTCCAAGCACAAATTCTGATGTAATTTATTTTTTGTCATTGCAACTTTTTTAGAAATGGATTTAATGGATGTAAATGAGAGCTACTTCATTATTTATAAATTTGGTGGATATTAGATCAAAATTAAAAGTCAAAATAGAAGAAAGTACGAAGGTGTGAATCAAAGGACCGTGCAACTGGAGAATGACAAAATTAAATGTTTTGTACTTAGAGAAGAGGCAAAAAAGATTTGTCTATGGCTAAAAGGTCATGATTTTGAATTGCGTGCCATGTATGCAATACTTCACCTAAAATCCACAAGCCAATAGTAACTGATGTTGATATATTGGAAATGATCAATCATTCTAATGGATAAAGTAAAGTAGGTGGTGATTATAGAACAAATAGCATTGAAGATCTTATGTATTTGCTTAATAGAGAGAGTGAGAATAACAGTCAGGTGTTGGAGTTGTGTCATTCAACATTTGATGGTGAAGGCAATAGTAACAATGCATTTGAAGTTTTTGATGATGTTATTTTCATATCTGAAAGTGGAGATAACAAATCCTTATCAGTGACTCACTTTTTCAGGATTCTACTACTGTCAAGCAAGCCATTGACACTAAAGAAAATTTGAATGATTTTACAATGAAGATTAAAGCTAGTGACAAAAGTTGAATTATAGTCATTTCTGCACTTTGAGGATGTCCTTGAAGTGCATCAGTGTGTTCGGATGGTCATTCGTTCAAATTAAATAGAGTAGATGCCACATATTTATGCCCTGGAATCAACATAGTAGAGAATAGAAGTGTCACTATTAACTGAGTAGCTAATGAGATATAATATTTAGTAAAATAATTCAGGCATTCCTCAAAATATTATCAAAAAACAACTTTGAAACCAGCTATGGATTATCATTACCGTACATCAAATTATGGCATTCAAGCGAACAAGCAAGAAACTTCATATTTGGCTCAGTAGATGATAATTATAGGTGGGTGTCTACTATTATATCATAGCTTATCAACAGAAACCCGTGTTCTCACATAATACATACATGTGACAGTCATGATAACAACTTTAAGGGGTTTATGTAAGCTATAAGCTTTGGAGTGATGAGTGTTTTGTCGACTGTAGATATTTGATTGCACTTGATGCTTATCACCTTAAATCTAGATACTTATGAGTGCTTTTATCTACAATATTTCTTTATGGAAAAAATGGAATTTTCTTTATTGTCTTTGCAATTGTGGAATCTGAGTCAAAAAGGCCATGGGAATGATTTTAACAAATTTCTTACAAACTATTGGTGGTGAAATAAATCATTTGGCTTTCTTTTCGGACATGGAGGAAGGACTAGGCGAGGCCATTATAATTACATTTCCAAATCCTGAGCACAGAGTATGCCTACCGTATTTATGGAAGAATTTGAAAAAGTTGTTCCACTGTAATGATGGCCATGTACTGAAAAGTTTAGCGTTGACTATTGCAAATGCATACACCAAAAAAGCGAACGATGTTAAGCTTAATGGGATATTCAAAATCAGTAATACAATGCATTCTTATTTGACTTTGTTACTATACAAACGGTCAAAATCCGACTTCTTGATAGATATAGTCATTTTAACACAAACAATATGACGGCATCTTTTAATTCTTGAATTTTAGAGTCCCGAAGTAAACCGATTGTTGATTTGATTGATATGCTTATGTTTAAGATCATGGAGCAACGTGCACAAAGGAAGTTAAGTTTAACTAGCTGGAAAGGAGAATTAGTGCTCCATGTTGAATGATATATTAGGGAGATTACAACAAGCAAAATGACATTCATGATTAGACCGTCAAAACAAACAAAAGCTAAGGTTGGAGACACTGGAACGATAAGAAGATGATATCAAAAAAATGAATGTAGTTGTAGATTTTGACAGTTAACTAGTCTAGCTTACATCCATCATCCAAGCAAAAGCAGTTAGTGGATCCAAACAACATCCATTATGGCACGCTATGTAGATGAGCATTACCAAGTGAAAAGGTAATTATGTGCTAACACATAATCTTATATTCATTATTTCTATGACTTCATTTAAATTTTTTTAGCAGATATAAAATGGCTTATAAGGTGCAATATCAACACTTCCGGGGAAAGGCCAATAGCATTTTGTTAATGTTGATATGCAGGTCGAGATTCCAAATTGTTTAAGGCCACGAGGTTGGCCACAAAAATAAATGTTTAAAATATTTCTTGAAAGCACATCAAAGAGAGCAAAAATTGCTCACAAATGTAGTTTTTGCAGAGATTGGGATCACCATCGGAGTACCTGCAAGAAGCTAATACACTCATAAATATCAAATGTTGAGCAAGACGTACACTATGAATCTAATATAGGTGCTGAAAGGAGGGCTCAGGCTAAGTTTCCAGTAAGGCGAATAGAATAGTTCACAATACATAACATATCTCTTACTTTTAGTTGATTACTTTTGTTTCAACTGATTTCTGCACTACCATAGTCACAATTATTTTGTGCTAACATGCTATTACACAATTGTTAAATTTTTTTTGTTACTTGGAGTCATTTACTAGGTAGATAAGTTTATTTCCTAATCTTTCATGCTGAAGTTCTTAGAAGAATATGATCCCTATTTCTGATGGTAAAAGATTTCTAATAGTGCCCAAGCATTATTAAATGTTGCAACTCTGGTATTTTCCATCTATGGGGAAAGATTTGTACTTTCAAGCAGTTTTCCTAATGTGGCTACAGTTAAAGTTGGTTTTTTTGGTCTTACTGATGGGGTGGTATTGCTGCTCTTTATCGCTGTAGGAATTGGGAAGCTTTTGTAGCTACAGTCAATGTCACAGATGTTGGATTCCTTTCCTTCTAAACGTTGTGCCTTATTTTCTCAATTTGAGGATCTTATAGCAGAGTTAAAGGAGCTATTGAGGAGGTCGGCTCCAAAAAGCAGGCAACGACTTGTGACTTTGTTAGTAAAAGGGAAATTTACATACACACGTACAATTTGTATGTATTTGCATATCTAACTCTTAAAATTTCATATTTATGACACTTTCATGCCATAGAATAATGCATGAAAAGGTGTATTTCACTTCTAAAAGGGAAATATTTAATTCCTGGATGTTTTACATGTAACAATGCTTCATTTTCTTCTCACTGGAGGATTTTATGTGTAGAAAGTTCCAATCTGCATGAAATGGCTGAAATATACATGAGTAGCTTTCTATTGCTTCAGGGCTTAATGTGTAGAAACTTTCTACAGAGCTTTATCACATAACCATGAAACTAATGACAGTAGAGGCTTAGGTAGAATGGCAGGATAGTATAATGACAAGCATTGTGGTGCAAGATTTTAGCTTATGCACCACTGTGCTAATGCCCCTAAGTATATTAAAGTGCTTGTTAATTAAAGTCATGTGCTTATCTGATCAAGATTTTTGGATGTCTTACATACATACGCCGATTTGGCTTGGCCACCATTATGGTATGCATGTAAATTAAAGTAATTCTATAATTAAAGTATATTTTTGGTCATTCCTTTTTTTGAAGTGCTTTTGTTTCTTTAGTTTCTGGTAGTTTTTAGGACTTCAAATATTTGCTGTTTTTTCAATCATATTTCATCCTTTCTTTTGTTTAATGTTGGTTTCCCTAATTTTGTTTTACTTGCATTGATGTATCCAATTTATGTTTTTTGCTTTTTCTGAAACCATAATTTGTTGCTCTATCTTTTGTTCAAATTTTATTTTTGATCCCACATTTTAAAGCTATTTATCATGCTACATTTTCCAAACACAGCTATGAGTTTGCACTTATGATTATTTTCATCTTTCAGGAATAGCCACTTAGGGCCCGTTTGGGGCCGCTTTTTTTGTGCGGCGCGGCCCCAAACCACATCGCGATCGAAGTATTCGGCGTAGTTTGATGCATCTCTTTTTGATACATGCTGAATACACTCTAATAATATGGTCACCTTGCTCTTATAATGCCCTAATTTACAATTACTTTCTTGTGAGGCATGTTAAGTGTTTCATCTTTAACTGACTTGAAGCCCTCTTTGACACAACAAAGACATTTCTTAGGGATGAAATTGAAAATCTTAAGGCACTCTTATCTTCATTAGATTGGAAAATTTATCTCGTCTTTACATCCGTTAATTTATTTATACCAGTATTTACTCTTATGTTTATATTTCTTGTTTTTGCACAATTCTGATTTTAACAACTATCATGTTATAAGCTTATCTTGTCCTACATTTTCAAGGTTTGCAATGATTAACAATGTATTTCCAAGTATGATTTCATTGGGTGTCCACTCCAATCTGCACTGGCTAGACATTACAGATAATCTGCTAAGTGGAACTCTATTAATCTCAATACATAAAACTCGTGGACCGGACCCGCTTCGACACACTTGTATTCTCTTTTTCTGGAAATGAATTAACTAATTATATACCGAGATGAAGTTTTCATGTTTGATTCATTCCTTATATAATTGGTTTGAAATGTCCTTTCAACAAATGATTTCTAATGTTTCAAGAGAATTATATTTTTAAAAACTGCGACAGTTTCTAGTGTCTTCTATTAAGTTCTAAGCGATGTCTCCAATTATTTCAGCCTTTTGTTTTACCAAATTTTTTTATCTTGTCATACTTATTTCAGGTTTTTCTTTTTCTTGTTTTTAATGTAAAAATTGAAGTTTAGGTTTTAGATATATAACCACAAAGGAAATGAGTGGTATTTATGTGTTCATGAATACCCTACCAAAGCGACTGAACCATGGTTATCATGATACCTTATTTTGAGGGCTAGAAATGATATGTTTGCTATTTATGATGGTTGATGACATCTTCAACAACTAGTAAGACTTTATGGAGAATAATGACAAATTATTGTATTTTGTATGGACGTGCTGATGATTCAGTTATCTTTATATGGTTTGTTCTTTAGAATTTCATGATTTCGAGCTTATAGCATGTGAGTCATATTCGACAGAAATGGTATAGCTAAATAAAGAAATGTGAACTGATGTTGTTTATAAGCAGTCCCTCTCTCTCATATGCATAAAAAGATGTATTTTATAAGGTTGGGTTTGGAACACTGTAAATACATGAGAATTGTAAAAGATATGTATGTAAATGCCACAAAAAAGAAACTTATCTATGTATATATGTTAATTCAGAGTTGAAAAGCTGCCCGATATAGGAATCATTCATTTCCAAAAATATAATATACTTTGATGCCTCAAAAATTATATTTTACATAAACCAAGTTGTTCATTGATAGTACAAATAACATTGAAAATCTAAGCTTGTAAAGCTCATATTTCATACGCTCATTACTCTTTAATTGGTATTGCACACAATCTATACCTCTGTCAAGATCAATGTCAACATTATCTGGTGTTTGATCAACTTCATCAACCCACTTAAAGTACTTGCAATCCCGTTCTGTTCAATTACGGGGGCGTGCAGAACTTTCTTCCTCAGTTATCACCTGTCAGTGGTGTATAATTTACATTATAGATTACAAAAACAGAAAATATGATGGTCTTAGTTGCTTGTTGATCTTGTTGATCGAATTGACTTATTTTCCACAATCTCGGATGATAAATAAGAATTTCATTGTAAAGGAGAATAGTTGAGTAAATTCAGAAATAGTTAATCAACTTATTCGTTGAAGTAAGAAATTAAATGAAGAAATGAAAATAAAACAAGAATCTGATACTGAAGGAATTGAGCTGAAATAGTTGTTACTCCATCAACAAATTCTCATCATTTGACTTGAATCTCGAGGTATGACACGAATTTCGAGACAATTTTTTGAGAAAAAATGTTTAAAATTGGATTAAAAATTATACAAAACTTTGATTTCAGCAAACTTACAGTCAAATTAGTCGGCTCAACGAGACGTACCCAATAATACTAAAATTGATTCAATCTGCGTTAAATCGGACCTACATCAAGCAATTAAACTGCTTTTGAAACCTTTCTATACATAATTGGAATGTCTAAAGGATTTCAATTCTAACATTCTTATAGTCAAATTAAGCATTTCAACAAGATGAATCCAATGACCCTAAGATCGCTCAATTCTTACATCATTAAGACACTCGAATGTTCCCCGAATGTCATCTGATTGAGAGAATTTATTTCGGTTGTCCGATGTAGCAGTCTGAATTTCTTCTTTATTTACAATCTAAACTCTATAAATAGAGCTCTACCCCCTCTTTAAAAGGGGACCAAGATCTTGAGCCATAAGAAGACAAAAGCTTGGACGATGGGCTGAAATCCAGCGTCATTTCTGCACCAAAAGTGAATTTGGCAAATACCTCCCACTCCGGCAACTGCCACTACTAAATCTGTCCAACGCCGTCGGCCAACTCCGGAAACTACTACCGCCAACTCTGGCTAATGTCGCATGCCAACTCTGGACTTTGCTGCCAATTTCGACAACTGTCGCCTCCAGACAGCTCCAACCGCCGCCTCCGACCAACTCTGATCGTTGCCTACCGGCCACCATCGACCACTATTAGCCATCACTATCTCCTTACAGGAAAGTCGCTTGTGGATTCGTAATGTACATTACATAATCCCAACATACGTTGAAAAACAATAAATCGCAATGGAGAAATACATTGTACAACACACCGTGTGACGGTACACCCTGATGATGTTGTAACAACACACCCCACATACGATGTAATGACGCCTCCCAAAGATGATAAAACATTGTGCCCCAAATATGGTGTAATAACACATCCCTAATACAATATAATGAAACAATCTGAATACAATGGAAAAACACACCCCAATGACGATGTAATAACACACCTCACATATAATGCAACGATGACTCTCAAATATGGTGCAATATGTACCCAAATACAGTGTAACGACACACCCCAATGACGATGTAACAACACACCCCACATACGATGCGATGACGTCTCTCAAAGATGGTGTAATAATATACCCCAAATACGATAAATGAAACACCCTAATTATGGTATAACAATGCACCCCACATATGGTGCAATGACACTTTTTGAAGATAATGTAACAATGCACTCTAAAGATGATGATTGTCTTAATATTCTTAAAGCTCCTTTATGGGCTGCTCCTGACTCTGACCTCTGTACCCTACGGATGTCATCATAGCTCGCCACTTTGGCCTACGTGGTCAACTACGACCTACATTTTTTAAAACTCATGTGGCTCCTGACTTCAAACCATGCAGCCAACAGACAACATCACCTCTAACAACTACGACTTATGTGACCAACTCATGCAACTCTCAACTCCGACCTCCATAGCCTACGAGTGTCATCACAGCTCATATTTATAGCCTACACGACCAACTACAACCTACTTGATCCACAGCTTGTGCAGCTCCTTTCAACACCTGTGGCCTACAAATGTCATCAGGGCTTACCACTACGACATAAGTGACCGACTATGGATTATGTCATCCACAACTTGTGTAGCTTCCAAATCTAGTCATTGCGGCTTATAAAAATCATCATAGCTCAGCATTATGGCCTATGTGACCAACTATGACTTATGTGACTCATAAATATTGTAGTTTCCTACTATGACCTTTATAATCAACCAACACTCCTAAAACAATTATCTAGAGTCCACCTAATCAACTACTACCATGCCTTTCAACTATAGATTATACGACAAGCTATCGCTACAACCATAATCTACAACATTCATGGTTAGCTGCTGCCTCCATAGAATTCAACTACAACCCTTGAAGCCTGCTATCATCAAAAACTACATTCTTTGCAGCTAGAGTATGACCATTATCAATGCCTCACACTTGTTCATTTACAATGATCAACTTTACAACTACATTCTATAATTCAGGAGATTAGTAAATATGTGCACTCACCATTTATAGTCGAATATTTCAATTGTATTAGGCCCCGTGGTTTTCTCTTTTCAGAATTTTTCATGTCAAAAATATAGATGTCTCCTCCTGGTAATGTGCACTCGATTTTTGGGCAATGTTAACACAAAATTTTCCAAATTTTAACCAAGATTATACAAATGATTAAAGAAAGGTCAACATTCCAAATAACCTACAAAAAACTAAATACAACTTCTCTTTCATCTTGCCTTCAGCCCCTAACAGGTTGCAAGACGGATTATGAACTTTGAAGGACATGAAGCACATTCACGAATGGGGGTGGGAGGAAGGCAGAGAAAGATGGGATTTACGCAGTCCTGGAAGGTTGGAAGACGGATTACAAAATATCCAACACCTGATGCGCACAAATGTGGGTGGGAGGTGGGCAGAGAAAGATGGGCTTTATGGAGTCTTGCATGTTGGGAGATGGATTATAAAATATACAACACTATAAGCGCACAAATGGGAATGGGAGGAAGACAGACAAAGATGGGATTTACGGAGGCCTTTGTACGCCGCTGCCAAGAGAAGAAGACCAAAAATGAAAGAAAAGTTTTGGGTAGTTCTACTTGTACCGTCTTCTTTGTTGATGGGGGTATCGGTCGAAGCTTTTAGGAGGAGAAAGCCCGACGGAGGAAGAAATGGGGCAAGATGGCAGATCACGAGGAGCAGAAGAGTGGGGATAAACGATAGGAACAGGAGGAGACAGTGCATGAAATTTTGGAGAATAGCGTTTGGGTGGTAGTTTCTTAGTATGCAAATTTGGGTGTTGGATAGGTGATGTTGGGTGTTTTGTAAAAACTCCTTTAAATTAGTCAACTTTTCATGAATGTGATGGTCGATTTTCATTAAAATTTATTATTATATATTTTTCTACTTCATTTTCTCTTGTGAATTAAATCATATCACATAGAAAATGTGTGTGAGATAGAGTGAGAGAAAGAAATGTTGAGGAATGAACTACAATCAATTATATCGAGTATTCTTTTTTTTTTATAAAATGATATCTCTATTTATAATGAAGTGAGGTACAATATGTGAAGTTACATGTTTTCCCCTGCTTTAATGTGTTATACCCCATGTCCGGAAAGCAGTACACCCGACAATGCAGGGCGTGATGAAATGGATTGAACCTGTTTTGTATTTTCAAAAGAAAGATCGTATGCAAATATTAGTAGGAATAAATCAACAAATATAAATCTATATTCCAGAATGAATAATTTACTGATACAGCTGAAAAGAAAGTAGAAAAAAATGCCCTAATTAAAATTGAAATAACAATAATGAACAACTACCCAAACCCTAAAAGGAAAATACAATAACTAAAATAAATACTGAAAAAAAATGCCAAAACAGAAATCTAAAACTGCCAAGTCTCTGTTCCAATAGAGGCAGTTTTATTGATGGTTGAATAGAACCTGATATGTTATTTTTCCAGAAGTGAGTTTAATTGACAAACTTAGTAAATAACAAATAATTATTAAAGCATAAATGATAAAAAAAAATGAAGCTTGCAATATGAATAATAAATATGGATGATTACTACATGCATACACAACAACATAAAGCAAAAGAGAGTGGTAACCATCAAATTGGCTTACTTATCATAAAATAAAATAAAAAAACATGTAAGTGTTTTAAATCAATTTTCTTATTATTCAATTTTTTTCTCATTATTTATATTTATAGAATCGACATCCTAAAACCGAGAAGTTCAATACTAACACAAGGAAACTTGATGATTTCCAATAGATTTGTCACTCTGTGGGTCTGTCAGTCTGGCTCGCTAATATCCAAAATAGTTTTACCAATCTATATAACAACACGCAAGCATACTAAATTTTCCACAAGTATAATACATAATGAATATGTTATTTCATGCAGGCTTGTGACATGATAGATGCAAGTTCATACAAGTGAAAGAAAATAGAACATCATAATTATAAGATTAACTCAATTATGCAAAAAATTTTGCAATAATAAAATAAGACAGTAAGTGATTTCATTACAAACAATAATTGAGTCATGTAACTAGTACAAAATGATAAGTAGCAAGGGCACACTTGGCAATCCTACATAAATAGCCATGAATCTATTATAAATAGCAAGGATTAACGCACCAAACTAGGAAGCGTACATTTATCATCCAATTAAAAGCAGTTACTTAACTCGAGGCGACAAAACACGATTCTTCTATATATTCAAAGGTTCAACTAGCGATCCTACACCATTTAGAAAATAAAATATAACTGATTATGTAATTAAATTTATTTATTCATTAAGTGCAACTAATCAATATATTTATTATTATTATTATTATTATTATTATTATTATTATTATAATATTTTTAAAAGTAAGATATTATGAACCTCATTAAATTTGACTTTAACTAACATATTAAAAAAAAAATTTTGATAGAGGGGGGACTTCTAATATGTAAAATAGTTTTTTGGAAGAATTTACATGCATAACACTTAACCTACAGGTTCTTATTTCTCGTTCAGTTTTCCTTAAATCTGGGATTTAGCCATTCCTATTGGAAGATGGTTTTACAGGATTTAGAAGAGCTGATGTGTGTGTAAGCGGGTGAGAGGAAGGAGAGGAAGGGGGAAAGATGAGGGTTACCTTCCTCAAGGGTTTCGGGTAGGAGCGGCCGGAAGGAGGAAGGTAGTTTTCTCTACACGTCACGATCATGTCGCTGCTTTCCTGGATAGCACTAAGCATGACTATACTGTGAGGGTTTCGGCCACATGATTAGGAGGGAGGGGAAGTTCGGTGATAATTTGAGCGAAACTGCGACAGGAAACACGACCGGTGAAGTTTTCATTTGATGCCCTAGCTCGGGCGTCGATTGTCCCTAACAATCGTATGGGCGACAAGCACACAAAGAAAAGAAAGGCGAAAACAACAAAAGAATAGAAAACAAGAAAGAAATTACGTGAGTCTGAATAGAGATGATAGTTAAAAAAGGAAAGAGAAAATTTTGATTCTTACATACTATCCTCCTCAAAAGAATTTGGTCCCCAATTTGAACAACTACGAGTACTTCGTGATCATCTCTTCTTCAATCTCCCAAGTTACTTCTCATTTTGATTGGTTTCCAAAAACACTTTGATGAAAGGAATTGATCAGTGAATAAATTGTCGAACTTTACTTCCCAAGATGTGATCTTGTACTTCTTCACAACTATGGTCTCTGCGAATCTCCAATAGCTCATATCGAAGTATAGAGACATTAAAGACATTATGTACTTTTACAAGTCTTGAAGGAAGAGCCAAACAGTATGAAACATTACTGAATTTTTCGATCACCTCAAAATAACTAATGAAACAAGATTGAAGTTTTCCAGTCTGGCTAGAACGTGTAACTTCACGCATTGTTGAAACCTTCAGAAAAATGTGACCTCTGACATTAAATT
>NEWO01000083.1:730129-741636 GCA_003013225.1 Phalaenopsis aphrodite
CATCTTCATTCTTAATCTTCAACTGATAGTAGCCCGTTCAGATGTTGATTTTGGAAAACACAGAAGAACCTTGTAGTTGATAAAAACAATAATTTATATGAAGTAGTGGATATTTGTTCTTCAAGGTCACATCATTCAACTCTCTGTAGTCAATGCAAAACTGCATGCTTCGGTCTTTCTTCTTTAAAACAAAACTGGTGCTTCTGAAGGCAAAACACTGGACCCGATGAATCTTTTATTAAGCAATTCTTGCAACTAGATTTTTAGCTCCTAGAGTTTAATATTGGCCATCTAATATGGTACTTTAGAAATTAGAATGGTCCCCAGAAGTAGGTATATGGTAAAGTCAATCTCATGACCCGATGGTAAGTAGGTAAATCTTCAGGAAATATTGGTGTGATTTTTTTTGTGTGGGCGGCCACCATGGATCTCAAAAGATTTTTTTCTATGTGATCAAATATGTCATTTAAAGAATAATATACTATTTCTGAAGATATAAACATTACCTTAGAATAGATACAATCATTTAGATGGAGAATCTTTGGAATTTATGGATCTGCGAAACCAAGATTCTTCTCTTATATTATGGGTGTAAGATAAGGTTTATTTTAATTCTGGGGTCTTTATTTTCTATAGGGGAAAACTCTCATAGTTAATTACATCTTCAAAGCCATGAGCCCTAAAGAAAACTCTCGATCAATGTGATAAGTCTAATTTCCTAAGACCGAATTTTCATTACTCCAGTGGAGGGACCAAATTGGAAGAACTAGGTTACAAATAATGGGACTTACAGTCTGATGTTGACGTGGTATGGGAAAAGCCCAAGCAAAATGTAGGATAAATGTTTGAGAAAAGTGTATCAAAATATTTGAAAGAGAATGGCAATGAGTTTGAACTGACCAAGTGGAGTCAAAAGATAAATCAATGATGTTGGATTTGACTGTCAAGAACGGTTGGAAGCCTTAAGCTGAGGATATAGTTAGGTAGAAAAGGATTTCTAGATGAGAAATAAGGTTATAGACTCAACAAGAAATTTTATAGGCAGACTAACCTAAACTTTGGGAATAACGTCCACAGTCAAAATGCTCATGATTTTTCATCATCTTGGAAACATTGGTATTCATCGACTATGACCAACCTCATAAATAAGAATCCCCTTGAATATCAGAGCATGGAGGATTCGTATTTTCGAAGTAGTCTGAAATAACTTTGTCAGTAACCCTGGGTTACTTCATTTTAAGTTATTCCCTCTAGACTTAGGGGGTTGCTTTGTTGTTTTATATGCCCTAGTCCTTAGCACTAACCGAGTATCTAAACTAACTTTGGCTTCTTTACTCAGACTAACATAGGGTAATTTTGCGACCCTCGGTTTAGTGTATAAGTTAGCTAACATAAGGTTCATGTCAGATCTACCTAGGTTTTGTTATCTTTCTTTATCTTGATGTGTTTTAGATTTTATTTGAAGTTTAATATCTTAATTCATGTCTTGTTTCAATCCCTAGGTTTGTTAGTCATGTTGAGAAAGCAAGATTTTCTAATTTTTGAGTTTGTTTTGTTTGAAGTTTGATTTTTGGTGTTTGTGAAGAAAATTGAGAGGTTTTCGTTCTTATTTTTTTAATTTAATCTTTTTTCTTTGTTTTTTGTTTTTTTTTTTTTTGTTCTTGAACATGAAATAACATCTGAAATGATAGATATATAAAATAACACATATAATTTAGCTTTGAATTAGACTTGGGCCAGGGGCAAGGTGAGATAAGCTGAATTTTCAGCTTAGGTTAGCTTAAGATTGGGCTAAGGTATGTATTGGATCAGTTAATTTGCGCCTCGGTTGGACATAGACTAGCTTGGGTTAGGCTGGGTTTGATTTGGGTTGACCCATATTAGCTTAAGTTTGATTTGGGTTGGACCCTGGTTAAGTTGGGTTTAGTTTAGGTTTACCTGGGTTAAGTTAGATTGACCTGGGTTAACTTAGGTTTGATTTGAGTTGGACCCGAGTTAGCGTAGGTTTGGTTTGAGTTGGATTTGGGTTAGCTTTGGTTTAGTTTGGGTAATATCTGAGTTGGGCCAGACTTGGATTAGGTTTTAGGGTTTGAGTCAGGTCTAGGTCGGGTCAGAACTGGGCTAGGTTTATGGTTTGACTCAGATTTGTGTTTAGGTTAGCCAAAAGTTGGATTAAGTCTAATTTTGGGTTTAGTTTAGACCTAATTAGGGTTAAGTCTAGGTTGAGTTTGGATTAGACCTAAGTTGGCTTAGGTTTAAGGTTAAGTTAGACCTAGGTTGGGTTAGGTCTAATGTTGGGTTTGGGTTTTTCATTTAATTTAGGTTTAGGTTTGAGCTAGGTTTTAGTTCTAGGGTTCAAGTTAGATTAGGGTTATGGTTTAGGGATCAACTTAGGTTTGAGGGTTGGGGTAGGTTAAACTGGGTTTAGATGGCTTAGGGTTAGGTTGGGTTCAGGTCGATCTGAGTCAAACCCAAACCCAAACCCAAGCCTAATTCAAGGCTATTGAATTGATTGACCTAGCTTAAAATCAATTTAAAACTTAGGAATTTTGTTTTTAAAAAAAAACTTTGATTAAAAGTAAACAAAAAGCTTACCTAAAGGAGGTGGTTTGCCAGAGGAATGTTTTCCTTCTTCTTCCTCTGTTCGGGTTATCCGAGGTAAGTGCCAAAGAGTTGGGATCTTTCAGAGAGCACCAAGGATAACATATTTATAGGCTAGGGAAGGCTATGACTGATGGTTCTTGGCCATCTGATTAGGTGGCACATCGACGATAGAGATGAACAAGATTGTTAACGAACTACAAAATGCCACTGATGAAGGCCGCATATCACTGGCATGTTAAGAGAAGTGGCCACACGGATTGGTTATTCTAGTTATACCTGGAGCGGTCATGTCAAGGGATGACATGACCACACTGAGAAAATTTGGGTGTGGTCACACCCAAGCTAGGTGTGACCACACCAAGGAACATTCCGACATGGTCAAGCTCAGGACTGGCGTAACCACACCAGGCCAAAAAAATGGGCAAGTGCAATTTTGTCCAATGTGGCTGCACCGACCCAAGTGGTGATGCTTTTGTGAGTTCTATGTGACCAAAAATGAGGTAAACAAACACATCAAAAAATTCTTGAACCACTGGAACACTATCTAAGCTAACACTAGGTTTCTCAAAATCTACCACATGGACTAGATAACTTGCACACCCATGAGAGATCAACTTATAAGCCATAGTACTAAAATTAGGCAAGAAATAACTCCTCTAGTACCCTAAATGTAAAAAAAGCAACTGAGCCAGGTATACAAAAATTCACTTGCCTCTAAAGATAATTTATAATTGCATGATTTGTAAATAGTCAGTCCATACCCATGATTACATCAAACTTAGCTAGTGAGAATACTATGAGAGTGACAGGCATATGCATGCCATAAAAATGATATCACAATCACAAACACATTGAGTAAGGACCATGGGTTAGCTAGATGGTAGGGTTATTGATAGATATGATTGTAATGAAGAAATAAATGCACTAGATACAAATTTGATTCATAAGAATAAAAGAGTTGGCCCATAAACAAATAATACCTTTACCAGTTTCTTTAAAATAAGGATAATGCATGTTACCACATTAGGAGCTTCTCAAGCTTTTTCCCACGTCATAACAAATGCTCGTTATGGAATTGCATGTTTGGGTGCTCCGAAGCTTGAGATCACTGAGGTTGGTATTGCACCATTAAAGGGTGTTGATACATCAGTGACAGCTATTGAGGTTGCTAGTACTGCTGGTACCATGATGTAGGAGGATGGAGCTGATATAGTTGAGATGTCACCACTTTTTGCAGCTAGTGTAGGTTGAAAATAATTATGCTTCACTTGACCCTTTATGTGATGCGTCTAAAATTGTCCTTTGTTTGACTTCTGTCACTTATTCTTGTGATGAGACTTAGAAATATTTCCCTAAGTATTTGTCACTTATGGCTGATCTTGTACTTTAAGGGGATAATCCTGAGCCTTATGGTTGGTATTATAATAGTTGAAGTATTTCATGGAAATAGAGTTACTAGTTCTAGAATGTTATTTCCCGTAATGAACACATCATGGGTTTGTTTTTGACCTATGCGCCTATGATTATCATGTTGCTTATTTTGAAAACTTAAATGCTCGTGTATCTAAATTCTTCCACTTCACAACACATTTTTCCTCACAGACATTGATCCTAATCTTTGCATGAATAGCTTGGTCCACCAAAACTCTATAATTCATACACTTGACAACATATAAGACCTCTGAAAATCCTCTCTCAAGCCAACAAGTAGGTGGTAGATCTTCTAATCTTCATGCTGATTAATCAAAGCAATGAAATGGATGATCCTATCAAACTGTGTCTCATTCTAAATGGACCACATTACTTCTTCAAGTTTGCTTAAGTTGTTCATGAGCTTATCCCAATTCGCTATAGAAAAACACTACTCTAGGAACAAACTCTCTAAATCTACCTAAGAAATTTCTGTGTCTAGTCCAAAAGTGTTGTGATGGTGACTCTCCCACCAATCATCAACTCCTTCACGTAGTTGGAATATTGCAATGTCCACCTTACATTCTTCAGGTTACTTATTCCTTAAAGCCTCTTCTCGATATCATGGAGCCATGAATCAGACTTCATCGGGTTCACCGTGTCATTGAAGGTAGGAGGATATGTCTTAAAAAACTAGTCCATCACTCAATCCATGGCACTCACATTAATCATCGTCATTGATTGATTAAGTTTACCACTACTGGTACTGGTTAAGTGGTTAGTAGTTCCAATTGCACCACTTGCTGAATAGCTCGGGCCGCTTGTGTAATTTGAGCTACAAAAATAGCTTGTAGTGTTTGGCTTACATTCTAGGACACAACTTCCATGAGAGTTATCATGTTGAGATTCATTGCTCTAATAGTTTTGGTGGGTTGAACAGGATCAACACGATGCTGGTTAGGGAAGCAGGGACCCCTCGGAACAAGCACATCATTAATAATAGCGCTTTAGACTTCTTTTCCGCTAGCAGTTACGACACATCTTTTGTTCGGAGCAAATCTAAATAAGAGCTATAGTATCCTTTTAAAGCTCCAATTCAATATAAGCTGCTCAAACTCAGCAATGTACTTCTCTATTAAATCTATTAAAAGATCTTCTGCAGTAAATGATGAAACATCAAGAACACGTCCTGTTTATAATGTACTGGTAGGTACTTATGCTGCATCTCCCTTTTCATTCAACCAGATTGTGATTTTCTTTTTCCCTCTCGCCGGCATAGGCATTTGAAATTTTCCCACCATAGATATGCATTCTTCTTTAATTTAATGACGGCTATCTTAACTCTTCTGACAGGTGGAATGTACTTGTATTCAAAGACCAGTTCTACTATCTATAGCCACTTGATGAACTCGTCCAGATCCATGCGATCGTCAATATCTGGTAAATTCACTTTTACTTAAAAATCACCCTCTTCTATACCCTCATAGCCAAATAGATGTGTCATCGACACTTCATCACTTTCACTTTCTTGATGGTAAAGGTTTTCTTCATCTACTTCATTTGGATGACTCAAGGCGACTCGAATTATGAAAAATGGTTGTTTGGTGCGAAGGTCCCGCTTCTTCGCCCCCTTCTTGGGATCGTAGGATTCACCGACGTGCCCTCCGTTTCCGTTTCGGCGGAGAAAGGCTCCAACAGAACCCGAAGCTCGAAGGAATCTTCAGTCAACGAGGACGAGCTTGATGGGCGGGCTGGAACGTTGGCAACCCCTACTTAATCCTAAGAAGACAAGGGATATGAAATGTCAAGGCAATGAATGTTAAATACAAAACATAGGCTCTGATACCACTCTGTCACACCCTGGGTCTAAAAGACGGTGAATCCCGACAACGCGGGGCATAATGAAATGAATTGAACTTGGTTTTTATTTTTAAAGAAAAGATTATATGCGATAATAATAGGAGTAACCAATAAATATAAATTTTATTTCATAATGAATAGTTCGTTGATACAACTCACAAAGAAAGTAGAAGAACTACCCTAATCAAAACTAAAATAAAAATAAGAAATAACTACTCGAACCCCAAAGGAAAAAATACAATAACTAAAGCAAATACTGAAATAAACCAAAATAGAAAATCTAAAATTGTCAAATATGCTTTGTTGGTGACAGTCCTACTGGTGGCTGAATTGAACATGTCTTGTAAGAAGTGAAGGAGTGAGTTGACAAACAAACTCAGTAAATAATAACTAATTATTAAAGCATAAAAGTTGAGAAATGGGGCATACAATACGAATAATAAATAAAGATGATTAATTCATGCATATATAACATCATGAAATAACAAAATAGTGGTAACCATCAAATATGTTTACTTATCATAAGAAGTAATCGTTTCAAATCAAGTTTATTATTATTCAGTTTTTTTCATTATTTACATTTATAGAATCAGTTTAACTGACACCCTGAAACTGAGAAGATCAATACCAACTCATTGAAACCCGATGAATTCCAATAGAGTCTTCACTCTGTGGGCTCGTCGGCCTGGTTATCCAAAAGGGTTCTACCGACATACCATCACACAAGAATACCAAATTTTCCATGGCTAAAATATGTAAAGAGTATGTTATTTCATGCAGACTTGTGATATGCAGATGCAAATTCATACAGTGCGAGAAATATATATATATATAATAATTGTAGGATTAACTCAATATGCAAGAAATTTTATATTAATAAATTAAGGTAAAAAGTGATTTTATCAATAGCAATAATTGAGGCATATAACCAGTACAAAATCATTATTGGAGTAGCAAGAACATGACTGACAATCATATATAAATAACTATGAATCTACTATAAGTAATAAGGATTAATGCTCCTAATTAGGAAGGGTATGCATATCCTCTAAGAAAAAATAGTTACTTACCTCGAGGCAGTAAAACACGATCCTTCTACGAATTCAACTGTTCAACCAGTGATCCAACATCATTTAGAGTATAAAAAATCTATAAATGATTATTCAATTAAACTTATTTAATCATTTGGTGCAACTTAATCAATATATTTATTATTATCATTATGTTGTCATTATATTATTATTATCATATTTTTTTAAAATTAAGAAATTATGAACCCAATTAAATTTAACTTTAACTAACATTATTAAAAAAAAAATTTCTATTTTGATATGGGAAAATCTTATTTATGAAATAATGAGGGATTTACATATGTAACACTTAACCTAATAAATAGTAAATATGCGAAGAAAATGAAGTTGTAATGGGAGACACGACATGTGAGGTTGTCATTCGATGCCCTAGCTCGGGCGTCGGTTGTCCCTAAATAGCCGTGAGGGTGGTAAATATGCAAAGAAAATGAAGGCGACAACAATGAATCAAGATAAAGATAAAAATAAGAAAGAAATAGCGAGAGTTTGAATTGAGAATGCAATGAAAAAAAAAAAAAGTGAAAATTTTTATTCTTACATAATGTGTGTTACAGGATATTATAGGTATTTTTACATGTATGGGCCTACTACTCTACTATCCTCTGACTCGGACAATTGAACGTTGCGGGCCTCGGTTCAGCAAGGCCTTCTCATTCGAATGTGATTCATCGAGGTTGTTGGTCGGACTTTGAAGGTTTTTAGGGTGGGGCTAGATCGACTCGGCTTTGCCGATTAGTTATTCCAGTGAGATTATTGACCGTTCATCCCTAGATGAGGAGTTCATGTCTGCAAAATGAGATTAGACTGTCGAGCAGAGCATGAATCACTGTAATCTGATAGGTTACTCATTTCTGGACAATAGGTTGGTTTGAGATATTCATGGGCTATGTTAAAGACAATTCTTGGCCCTTGATAAGAAATCTCATAGGTGTCAATGAGACTGTTAGTGATAATGATTCCTTTCCCATAGTCGGAATGCGATGATAGGTAGGTCGATGCCCTTGCTCGGTTAGATTAGCCTTAGTCATTGGTTTGATTGGTCTACACCTAATCGACCTCCAGCCTCGATTCGAGGGTTGCATCCGGTCAAGTGGACCCCCCCTTAGTTATATTTTTTTTGTTTGTTAAAATGTTGGGTCTTTTTGAGATTTGTGCTCACATATTTCTGATGCATATATATATATATATATATATATCAAAGATTTGAGTGTTAAACTCATAAAAATGAAAATTTAGATGTTAGATATGTAAATATATAAAAATTGTGCGATAGGTATGAAAATTTATTAGCCCAAGGCAACGAAGTCAGTTCAAAGTTTCCCGGAATTTTTTTTTAATATTCTTCTACGGCATCGCCAACCGGTCCTAAATTCACATCTCTCTCTCTCTCTCTCTCTCTCTCAGAAGAGATTGACGATTGATCTCTCATCCCCGCTTCATCCTCTCAATCGCGTGATCACGGATGGAAGCCTTCCGAAAGCTTAGGGATCAAGTCGCCAGGCAGCAACAGGTGGCCTCTTCTCCCCATATCGATTCTGTACTTTCCCCGATTCGAAATCCTGAATTCAGTCCGTTGCATTTGGGATCGGATTGGTTTTGATCCCAGATGTTGGGCTTAATCGCATGGGAAATCCCGTCATGTTCTTGAAGATTTTTACTTCTTTATCTGTATTTGGTTTAACTTAGTGCCTAACATATCCGGTTGATGGTAGTCATCATGATGGAAAGTGGAGGAAAGTGGTTGAAATTGGGAATTAAGGTTTGTTAATGGATCCGTGTTTGACTTGACTTTTCTGCTCTTTCTGGTTTAATTGTGGAATAAGGAGATTGGCGTTTTCAGGATTTTGATATTTTTTTGTAATTGAAGATGGATAAAATAAGCCAATCAAATGAAGTATATAGGTTGGAATTATTTAAATCTAAGCGTAGTTTTTTTTTTTTTAATTAAAGCTGGTTCTCTAACGTGACAACTAATGAAATCCATTTTGGAAGGATCGCAATTGTATACAGCTTCTCAGTCTAAAGCTGATATCTGCAAGTTCTTAAGCTGTTAATTTCTTACTAAATCAATTCTATTCTTTATTTCAACATTCTTCTGAAGCTCTCTTATACATCTGAAATGTTAATTCCTTGCAATGTTAATCTTTAAGCATTTATTTATATATTTATTTTTTGTTCTTTTAAAACATGGTATTTTTAGGTACATTAGAACTATGTTAAGTTTCTCACATGAAGAAAATTCTACACGGTTGAAATTTTAATGAGGTGATTGTTAATATGTAGGATTGTGAATTTCACTCAAAGATTGTGGATCTTTCAAAAGCAGAATCAGTTTTTGGCTGTAGATTGATCTTGGATTAAATAAACATATAATTAGCCCATTTTGGATTGAGTTTTAATCGAGTCCTGTCTAGATCAAATCAAGCTAGCTTGAGATAAGATTGGCTCGATATATGATTGTTCGCCAATTTTAAAAATACTTTTTTTCCTTTTATGTGCTATTTGTGGTATCTCTCCACAATAAATCAAGTGTTCTCATGGCATTATTTTCTTAGTTTTTGTCCTACAAATTCACTTGAATATATAATTGCTACTCTAGGCACATAAGTTTAAGTTTATAGATGCTGTTATTATACAGATGCCTTTGATAAGTAATATAAATAAATTTTGGTAAACTTTATGGGTATTGTAATCAAAGCTTGCTTGTAGTATTTGAGTGCTGCTTGGAAATCATGAGATTCTTGATAATAATGTACATGATGTCATCATCTACCTGCCTTCATAGTATTTACAATTATCATTCTCTGATCGTGGCCCTGAAGAAAAGGAATTCAAAATACAATTACTTCTTTGATCAAACTTTGCAATGGAAACCTTGAGAACAAGATTTAGATTTTTCACATAGACCTAATGAAACATTTGTGTTCTCTGCTGAGCATTCAAGTAGGCTGTGCTAAAACAATTTGGAGGGGGTTCGTTTGGAAGTTCTGAAAATGTAAGTTTAGATGAGGCGGAGCTTCGGCAGCACAATCGAATCGAAAAGCTTTACACATCCACCCGCTCATGCAAGGTTGGTAATCCGCTTACAGCAATGAATATTTTAAAAGGTATGTTTGTAATTTGTGCTTTATTTTTCCAGCATTTCCAAAGGGATGTTGTTCGTGGTTTGGAAGGCTACATCGTTACAGGCTCGAAGCAAGTAGAAATTGGTATGTGAATAAAGATAAAGAATTCTATGTTATGAATTTTCGAGTTTATCTTATATAATCTTAATATCTTAGGTAACAAGATGGCGGAAGACAGTAGAAAGTATGGTACTGAAAATACCTGCACAAGTAGTAACTCATTAACTAAAGCTGCATTTAGCTTTTCTAGAGCACGCACGCAAATGGTGAAGGAACAGGAACATTTATTGAGAGTTCTTGGCACCCAGGTTTAGTTATATATTTTTCATGTTTTTCTATTTAAGCTTGCTTCTAGATTCTACGGAGTTATTGAAAAATATCAAAAAATATGAAATGCTTGAAAGATCCGCATCCAACAACATACACAAGTATTGAGAGAAATTTTTAATTCTTTTTGAATTAGATACTGAATTTTGTATGCTTATGGACCTTTTATTTATAATGAAAAGGCTCCAAAATAATGAATTCGCATAATCCTCCAAGATATGAACTAAATTTCACATATTTTTTTAGGATTTATGATACTGGAAAATAGGTTAAACATAAAATCTGCTCTTCATAAATTTCAGAAAAGAAGAAAAGCTTGATAGAAAATCTCAAGGAAGTGAGAATACATTAACTAAAAGAAGAATGGTTGATCACCACTTGGGTGTCACTCCAGGATACTGATTACTTTAACCCGGAAGTATATGGGAAAGTTATTATAAGCAATCAAAAACTCTCTATCCCCCTTTTAACATACAAGGCAGCCTTATATAGGCAAGCCCTCAACAAAAATAGAAAAATAAGAAACAAGACTTAATTACAAGTATGACACCCTATTAAAAATATAATATTTTCAGCTCTTGTGTCATACTCCCGAAGTTGTCGAGAATTCTTCATGAGATGATGTTTCGGACTCGGTTTCATAATCTGGAGTCAAATCAATGAGATTGAATGAGATTAACTTTGTAATCGTTGTCATCAATACTCTTCACAATTCGGAGAGGTCTATGGGCTTTGGTCTTAAACTTCCCATGTCTTCTCAGAGGAAAACTCTATTTCCTGTCGAATCCATACTCTCTCAAATCTTTGAAACTGATCGCCCTTCTACTCTTGTTTGCTTGTTGTTGATTTACTTCACTTTGTCTAATGATATTCTCATGAGTCAATTTATGTAGTTTTTGAATTTTATGTAGTTGAACCTCAATGTTTGTTGACACTGCTTGAATGGAAAATTCAATGTAAGATCAAGTGGAGATATAGGATTTCTCCCATAAATCACCTCAAAAGGATTGTATTTGGACGTTTGATTGCTGGATCGATTATAGGCAAATTACACTTGAGATAGAAGAAGATCCCATTTTGCAAGATTCTT
>NEWO01000083.1:768763-784011 GCA_003013225.1 Phalaenopsis aphrodite
TATATATATATATATATATATATATATATATATGTGAATAAGAATGTTTAGGTGTTAAATAAATAATTAATTTTTTAATTACCATTTGAAAGTTTATATAGTCTATATATCTTTCTTTTTTATGAATGTTTTTTTTATCAAATGGGATTTGCGATTTCGAGTAGTAGATTTTCCATCAGACCTTATGCATGCAATGCTAGTAATCTATAAAATATATGTCAATAATTAAATGAATTGTGATAAAATTAAGTTATTTCGTATAACATAATTGTGTGATTAACTTAATTAAGCATGTGATTAACGATCACGATGAGAAAATTAAGACTGTTAATACAAACAAACATTAAAAATGGGGTTTTTACATAAGAAATTAGGAGTTAATTAAAAAAAAGTATGTATTATATTAAATAGAAAAAGTGCATATAATCTTTGAGAACTTTAATGAAAAATAATCAATTAATACAATCTTAAAATATATAGTAAGCTACTAAATTTATTATCATAAAACTATTTATTAAATGAAGCTTTAATATTATTCTAAGCTCATTTGATCAATACTAATTTATTAAAGTATCATAAATGAATTTTAAGGTTCGTTTGAGGCAGCTCATTTTTAGTGGTGGCGTTTTGAAAACGCACATGACTTGTTTGGTAAACTGCGTTTTGACAGCTTATGCGTTTTTAAAATGCTGAAAACAACGTTTTCACATAGCAATGTGCGGTGACAGCTTTCTGGCAGTGGTCTGACTTTTTCAAAAAAATAAAAATCTGTGATAATCACTGCACCTAACTTATCAGCAGATTATTCGATAAGTTGAAGCTGCTCGAAACAAACCCTAGTCAAGTCAATAAAACATATAAGGGCATTTACCTACATACCACACCATTCTTATGTATTTACAAATCTAACACTTAAACTTTCATTTTTACGTACAAAACACTCAAATTTTGATCATCACATAAAATTATATATTTTTTTTATTTAGAACTTTATAACATTAAAGTATTATAAATGTAAATATTAAATTTTAGGTGTTACATAAATACCCAAAAAAAAATATTTTGTGGTATGTATGTAAATTTCCAATAAATCAGTTGCAGTTCCCTTCCCGGAATATGAGAGGCGCCTTGTTGTCCTCGACGACGAATACCTCAATCCACTTTCTTCTTCTTCGGACCGCCGCCGTTCCGTCTCCGATTACCCATCGCCGCCGATTCACCCCCCGGAATCCACCAATAGAAGAATACTCATCCCTCAAAGCCACCGCATCGAGCCCTCGGATGGACTCTATCATGAAGAACGGCGGCGGCAACGAGACCAAGCGGAGTGAGGAGAAAGAGGGATCACCAACCCATCAACCGCATGAATGCTCTTCTCTCTCGTCGGATCAGCCTCCACAGCCGCCGGAGAAGCCTGAACCAGGCGATTGCTGTGGGAACGGCTGCTTCCCTTGCGTTTGGGATTCGTATTACGAAGAACTTGAAGCTTATACGAAGAATCTCGAAGCCTACAACGATAGAGTCTCTTCCCAGAAATCATGAGCGCATTTGCGGTGCTGTGAAGGTGACTCGTTTTGATTACACTTTGAAATCATACTTGACTTCTAAAAATTTATGGTTCATTACACTATAAGTTCCTTTTCTGGGGGAATTGATATTCTTCTTTTGTTTGTTTTTTTTTTTTTTTGGTGGGCCGATCAGCTTGTTATTTTTTGATCGACCTCGAAATCTATGTTCTAAAAATTTGAATTTATTGTAATATTTTGTATTGGATGTTAACTACAACTGGTTGCACAGTTGATTGAACAGCATGTCGTTGAATTTGTTGAATTTTCAGCAGGAATAAATGACTGGAAAGGGCCCGTAAAAAATTATTGAATATAATGTAGTTATCATGTTTTTCTTTTTTTTTCATGAGAGCATTAGTGATTTTGTTTCTATGATTCCGGGATTTTAATCTTTCTTTCGGTTTCTTTTGCCCAATTCGTTTGATGTGCTCGTTTTTTTTTCTCTTAAATTAACTGCAAATGGAGGTTGCTTAGGCTATTTTCTTTTTTAGGACATTTGCATACATACCACCCAATTCCTATGTAATGACATATCTAACGCCTAAACTGATACCGGAAAAAAGGTAAAATAGGAATCTGCACTTCGGAAAATCCAAAAAACAGGATAAAGTTTGGACCAAAAATCCCAAGGTAAGAATGCAAAAATTATAATGAATGAAGGTTGATCACCACCTCTGCGTTATATTGAATCGCCACTCTAGGATATTGAATACACTTATTAACCTGGAAAGATCAATACTCTTCATCCTTAGCCCATACAAAAAAACCTCTATTTATAGTTGCTAGACTCTCCTAATTACCAGTATGTCATCCTAAAGCATAGACACAACAACAAACTGAAACACACATAACAAGACATACAAACTGAAATAAAACTATAGCTCCCACTTCATTCTCTCGAGGTTGGCAACATTCCCTCATATTGAGTAATCTCAGAATTTGATTCCTAATGGGCAGCCAACTCGGTGACATTGAAAAACATTAGAATCGCTATAATCTTCAAGTAGGTTAAGTTTGTTGATCCAAGCATCTTCCAACATCGAATCTTCAAATCCATCATTCTTTAGAACTAAGATAACCATAACCGCACACGAGCTAGCACTTTGTCACCCCAAGCCTTTGTGATTCAACTCATTCATTTGGTGTTGAAGTTCCTCGTGCTCTTTTGGAGACATTCTATATTCAAGTTTGTTGGGGATGATTGAATCACACACGAGGTCAATGACATGTTGTACCTCTCTCATAGGAGGCGATCCTGCAGGCATCTCTGTCGGAAATGTCTTTGAACTATCGTATCAATCTCTGCATTTTTGAAGGAATTGTAGGCAGCGGTCCGGAACTCTTAGTTATGATGAAGAGGTACTTCATAGTTGTCTCTTTAAGATCTTTAAAAAACAATGGAGTAAAAGTGTGTTGTGATATATACTAGTTGTTGTGGTATATGTATAAAAATAAAATAGGAGAACGATCGTTGCCGAAACGAAAAAATAGAACAAGAAAATTCACACCAGAAAATAGTAACACAGCGGAACACAAAGATTTACGTGGTTCGACAAATTGCCTACGTCCACGGAGTTGCAGAGGATTTTACTACTTGAGGAATTTACACGAGTCGATTGTCTCAACTTACAAGAGGAATCTCTCACCTCGTTACTCTCTTCTTGTCTCTCTACACCGAGGTACACCAAAAAAACTCTACACCGAGATATATCGAAGAAGATAAACTTACAAGAGAAATAAACTCAAGTTCTCTTCTACCACAAGATACCAAGAGGAAGTCAAGGGAGAACAATCTTCTTCTTCTTCTTTCTTCTTCCTTCTGCCGCAAGGAACTGCTTGCACTTCTCTTCCTCTGTCCCAAGGAAGTCCGAAGAAGAACACAAAAAATCGTGACTTAGAAACCAAAGGAGAGCTGCTGTGATGTTTTTTTATCGCAATACCTGGCGCGAGAACAGTTGAGCGGGGCGAAGCAAACAGAAGAGTGTTGGCTCCGATTCGCGAAATGGGAGCGGGAGCGGGACTTGCGATATTCGTGATCAGGAGGCGGGAGCGGGATATCGAACCAAGCTCCACACTAACAAATCTCCCACTTGGAGACTAGTACACTTGCTACAACGTCTTCTTCCTCGAATTAATATCCTCCATTGATGTCGTCGCACTTTTTCTTCAAACGTGAATCCTCCACTTCTACAACTCAAAGCCCTGTCTTCACACCAGAAGACTAACTGAAGTTGTGCACAACTTCAGTTTCTTAAGAGTAACACCTTTAGTCAACATATCAACAGGGTCCACATAGTCTTACACCTCCAAGTTATTTCCTAGGTTATTATTGTCTCTGCTTACAACTCCCACTACATGGGCAATATCATGTCTCTGCTGAAAGCATTTTTCAACAAGTCTAGTTCTGCACCTCTTATTACCATCAAACTCAGTTTTCACCCAGTACACACATTTTTCGTGTAATGCATTCTTCCTTGGTGGAAGTTCTGTCAGCTCCCACTTGCTCGAACTTTCATCTTACAATATTTCTTCATAGCTCTGTGGCTCTCCTCCATCTGTTTGTGGAACAATAGAAATGGGTACCCCAGACCAACTCTCCTCTTTACTTTCATCATCAACAGAATTATGAACTGTCAGCAATAGTGCATCATGTACTCCTTCAGATACCATATTTGCGCTATCATTCCCCATCTTCTTGGGATTCCTGCAGTTTCTCTTTACGTTGCCAACCTTGCCAACCTTGCCAAAATTTCAGTAGGTTGTCTACTGATCAGATTTTGATTTTGATCTCCCTCTATTTGAGTTCATGTCCTGTCATCTCCCTCTGAAATCAACATTTAGTGTCAAACTCGTACCTAAGATCTCGCCAGAATCTTTCCTGCGCACTTTCTTGGCCAGAATCTTTCTTGTGCACCTTCTTAGCCAAAATCAAATCACGAATATCATCACATTTCAATTTAGATTTATCTACAGAACTACTAATTGTCATTCTCATGACTTTCCAACTATTTGACAACGATGCCAACGAGATCATCGCACGTATCTCATCATCAAAATCAATTTCAACATACGACAATTGATTTGTGATAATATTGAAATTATTCAGGTGTTAAGCAATAGAAACACCTTCCGTCATCTTCAAATTGAATAACTTCTTCATTAAGTACACCTTGTTATTCGTCGATGGATTTTCATACATACATGATAAGGCTGCCAAGAGATCTTCAGTCGTCTTTTCCTTGACGACGTTGTGTGCAATGGACCTCGATAGGGTCAATCGAATAACCCCCAGAACTTGTCGTTCCAACAGATTACATTCAATCTCATCCATTCTTTCAGGTCTTTTTTCAAAAGATGAAGTTTCTTCCCATAGAGGGAGTCCTCTATCTGCATCCTCCAATCACAAAAATCTGTGTCATCAAATTTCTCGATCTCCGAAGCATTTACTTCATCTGCAGTCATCATTCTTTCTTAAGTCTGAAACACGGCTCTGATACCAGTTGTTATGATATATATCAGTTGTTGTGATATATATATATATATATATAAATAAAATAAGAGAACGATTTTTGATGAAGCAAAAAAATAGAACAAGAAAATTCACACCAGAAAATAGTAACACAGCGGAACACACAGATTTACGTGGTTCGGCAAATTGTCTATATCCATGAAGTTATAGAGGATTTTATTACTTGAGAAATTTACACCAGTATATCGTCTCGACTTACAAGAGGAATCTCTCAGTTCGTTGCTTTCTCTTCTTCTCTCTCTATATCGAGATACACCGAAAAAACTCTACACCGAGATACACCGAAGAAGATAAACTTACAAGACAAATAAACTCAATTTCTCTTCTGCTACAGACCACCAAGAAGAAGTCAAGGGAGAACAATCTTCTTCTTCTTTTTCTTCTTCTTTCTTCTTTCTTCTGCCGCAAGGAACTACTGCTTGTACTTCTCTTCCTCTGTCCCGCGGAAGTCCGAAGAACACAAAAAATCGTGACTTAGAAACCAAAGGAGAGCCGCTGTGATGTCTTTTATCGCGAAACCTAGCGCGGGAACAGTTGAGCCGGCGAAGCGAAGTTTCGCTTCGCGACAGAGGAGCGCTAGCACCGATTCGCGAAACGAGAGGAGGAGCAGGAGCGGGAGCGGGGTTTACGATATTCGCGATCTGGAGGCGGGAATGGGAAATCGAATCGGGCTCCACGCTAACAAAAGTGTTGATTTCAATCCCCGCCTGAATCTCCTTCATAAACACCAAAGTGGTTTGAATTCACTCTTTGATAAAGGAATAAGTGTTAGAATGTCTATCATGTATTGTACGACAGTCATATTGCCCAAGCCGACCAAGCAATATGTGTCAAGCATTCTTAGAAATTACATAACATAAAACATGCTCCTGAAGTTTTTGACTAATCGAAAATGACATCATGCGTTGTTGATTTACTTTGATTTCAGCCCCTTTTTGAGCCACATGAGTTGGTAGGGATGGGGATAAGGTTAAGCAGTTAGCCCAAGCGTCTCCACCATGGTTACTTCAACCACATTCACGCAACCTCTATCTTTGATGATAAGGTTATGAACTTTGTCTCGAACTATGCATTGGGTTTCTAAAGATGTTATGTCATAACAAATCATCATTGGAAGATTTTGCGATAATTGTGAGTCGATAATTGTGAGGCATCTTATCACAAGTAATTCATTTTCTTCTGCCTTTAGGATTTGGTCCTCCGTTGGATTGTTATCTTTTTCTTCCACCACATCATTTTCCTCTTTATCAAACTCATCTACCAATGAAATAATTTGCCGATTAGAACAAGTCTAGGATATGTGGTCGAACCCATGACATTTGAAGTATTTTATACTAGATGTAGTTAATTCCCTCGCTGTGGTAGTAGTCCCTTGTGGCTGGACAGTATTTTTGCTGCTGTTTTCGGCATTTCGAACGTTGGTCTGTGTTCGAAAGTGGACTGGTTTGCTGGAACCGCCTAAATCATTGGTAGGAATTTGTGTTGTAGTGTTCTCACCCAATATTTGTTGTTTTTTAACCTTCACCGCCAAGTTAATCAAATCTTGTAATATCCAGAACGGTTGAAGTTGAACTAAATTAGCGATAGATGATCTTAGACCACCCAAAAAAATTGTGCAATAGTGTACTCTTTGGGTTCAGAAAGATTGTCCTTCAGCCTCGACTGTTCAAATTTAGTGATATATTTCTCCACAGATAATCCTTGTTGATGAAGGTTATGAACTCGGATGAAGACTTCTTGCCGGTAATAGTCGGGTGTGAATTTTCATTACATTTCTTTCTTCATTTTTGTCCACGACGTGATCACGGATCTTCTCTCTCTTTGTGGAATTATCTTCAAGTTTTCCCAACAAAGTGAGGTATTTTTCTTCAATTTGATCGTTATTAGTTTGACGATATGTTCTTATGGCACCTTCTTGAAATCCAAAATTTGTTCGAATGTATATACCCAATTGATGAATATATCGTGATCAAATCTTCCATCAAAATCAGGAAGGTTAATTTTGATTATAAAATTTGGAGATTTTCGTCGATTTTCATTCTCCACATACTCAAAGGTTGTTCATCACTACTCGATGTCTCTTGATGGAATGGGTTATTTTCTTCCTCGCCGATCACCTCATTTTGGATTCATTTTGACGTTCTTCTAGATCTCGTTGTTTAAGAAGGTCGATCTTGTTTATAGACAAAGAATTTCTTGTTGCATTTCTTCCACAACCAAATCTCGTGCTTGACGGGCATTATTCCTCCTTGGTGACATGATTGAGAGAAGAAAGAACCACAAACGAATGCAGGGACAAACTAGGAAAATTCTTGAGCCGATTTACAGAACTCAGATTCGCTGCAAAACCGAAATTTATATATATATTTGGAATTCACAGAAACAGATTCTTGCAATCCAAGAATTCTGAAGCAAAAATTGCAATAAATCAATCTTCATTGTAACAAGGATAACATCAGCCGTCTGCAAACGAAATACGAGGCTGCAGATATCCAATCGCAATCATCCACGGGCTGTACAGAGGAATCCCACGGCTGGGCAAAGAAAATTTGCCGCAAAAAAGCAGGGAATTCGGATAGTAGAGAAAACCTACAACTGGACAACAGAGAATTGCGGCCAGAACTTGCTGGAAAAACCAGAAAACTAGATTTTTTGGAAAATTGGAACTGCAAGAACTGGAATCCGAACAAAAATCAACAAATATGGACTGCAAAACGTGGAAGACCTGGGCTGCAAACCCTGGAAATCTGGACAGAAAACCTCAAGGTGGTTCTTGCAGCCACTAAAATTCAGAAAAAAAACATGAATAAAAAATCTAGACAGAATTCCAAAGAAAAAGGATGATAGGCGTAAGAACTCAAGAGAATGAAAAGAAAAAATGTGCAAAAATAGTGCTCTGATACCAAAATGATACTAGAAACAAGATAAAATAGAAATCTGAACTTCAGAAGATCCAGAAATTAGGAAAAAGTTTGGACCGAAAATCCCAATAAAGGGAAGAATGCATAAATTGTAATGAACGATGGTTGATCAACACGTAGGTGTCACTACAGGATACTGAAAGGTTCTTACAACCAATCAAAATACTCTCCATCTTCAGCCCACACAAAAAAGCACCCCTATTTATAGAGGGTAGACTCTCCTAATTACAAGTATGTCATGTTAAAATATAGAGGCACAACAGCAAATTGAAACACACATGCCAAGACATATAAACTGAAATAAATCTCTAGCTCCCGTGCATAAACTTAACCTTTTAAATTAATATCACCCACATCTTTCATATCACATCAAAAATACCATCATTTTAACTATTAAAATGTCAAAAACACCTTTTCTTGTATGGGTAAATCATCAGCATGTATGTAAAAATTGAAGTTTAGGTGTTCGATAAGTAAATACATAAAAATTGAGTGTTGGTATGCATTTCAAAATTCTCTACCATATTTTTTTCTCATGTATTTCTAGAATATAGTTTATTACAGCTATTATTTGCCCAGAGGGTATGTTTTCTTGTATGTGAATTACCTTAGAATACAGCTATTTTTTATTTGATTTCAGAGAGTCGAGTTTTATGTATGTAAATATGAATGTTTAGGTGTTAGATATGTAAATATATAAAAATTGTATGGTATGTGTATCTCCCGTTGTTCCTCAATAGCTCAGTGGTAGAGCGGTTGGCTGTTAACTGACTGGTCGTAGGTTCGATTTTCTTCATCTTTTGTCTGATGGCGTGACAGAGATGAAGAAATTCATGTATACGAGCAGATTCTACATGATGTACGAATGTTTGGCTCTGAATTGCATTTAGGAAACATATAATCCAGTTATAATGAAGGGAAATTTACATACATACCACACAATTCTTATGTATTTACACATCTAATACCCGAAGTTTGATATTTACACTTGCAACTCCTTGACTGCCATCAACTTATGCATGAAAATGTGTATTTCACTTTTAAAAAGATAGTGATGATGATCTTTTTGTATGTGATGTTAAAAAAATGGATTGTATGCTTGTAAATATCAATGTTTAGATGTTAGACATATAAATGTATTAGAATTATGTGGTATGCATGTAAAATACCCCTATAATGAATTAATTTTGGATGGACTGAGAAAAGGAGTTGGTGTTGGTGTATGTTGGGAATTGAAAGCCATGATTGGGAGAGTAATCCTTATGAAATTCAATGTAATCCTATCAAATAATTCAAATTTAAAGTCAAAATTATTCAAAAAAATAGAGAAAACAATTCAAGCTAATTATAATTAAAATAAATAGAATATCTTCAAGTCAGGAATCTTGCTATGAGCATATACATGTATGAACAATCAATGTAAAATCATTTACATTTCTTCAAATATGATTGTGTAGAAAATATCTTCATGTGGTATCATGTAGTGACATAACATATAGTATGAGCATATAAAACATAACATGTAGTATGAGCACATATAACACAACATATATTGTTCCATTATTAATGTGTCACAACATGAATTATGTATAATCATTCATAGCATATCATCATCATCATGAGTATTGTGTGATTTATATATAATAGTCATGGCGATATTGTTGTTTATGTAGAATCATTTTTTATATAGTAAAGAAAAGTCCCTTTCATGCACTAATAAATGAAATTACCTAACAATTTTGGCTTACATTGACAATAATGCTCACTACAAGAATTTAGCTTATTACCGACGCTAAGAACCTGTCGGTAATAATGCAAAAATCGTAGGTAATATATTTACCGACGATTTATCTACTGACAAATTAACGTAGCAAAAACACTTCTCAGTAATAGAATTACTAATGGATTTAATGACGGTTTACATTAACCGACGAGTATCTGATGTAACATAATCGTCGCTAAAGATCACAAAATATGTCAGGTATAACCGTAGCTTAACCATTGGTTAAATAACCGACACATATTTTCGCAGCAAAAGTGTTTCAGTTTCGTCAAAAAAGTGTTGTGGTTTCTTGAGTAAAATGACGCACAACTGTTGGTTAACCATGAGAATTTACCGACGGTTTTATCCGTAATAAAAGTGCAGCACTTTGTCTAGATGTCGCTTGTTCGATAGACCATCAGAAAACCGTCGGCATATAATCAAGAGGTCTTAAAAACGTTGGTAAGTCTTCAAAAACCTGTACCATCAGAAAAAAAAAAATCTTTCAATACTACAATCTACAAACATATAATCGTAACAGTGCAATCAAAACACAGCACAATACAGTAACGAAACTAATTAACCCATAAATCATGTATTGAAATAAAAGAAAAATAATTGAATTAAACCAAACAAAATGTACAAATGTATATTAAAAATAATTTTCGCTAACAATAAATTATTTAACATACAAACAAACAAAAAAAACAACCCCTTACTTATCATGCTCGTCCTCCTTTGTCCTCCTCTCATCATCATCCTCCTCATTCTCATCCTAAACTAGCTCATTCCCATTCTGCAATTCAAAACGCAACACAGTTTCGATCTTTGTCCTCATATCCGATCTCAGGGAGGCTACCTGGGCAACAACCTGACGACGCATCTCCTCCTCTTGTGCAGTGGAAGTAGATGAACCAGATGTCTTAGAGGCCGGACAAAGATCATAGCCCGGTGCCTAGGATCCCAACCCATAGACCTTGCCCTTCTTCCCGCCGACAACCTCCCTACAAAGGTCGTACTCAAAAGGATTGTAAGATGTGCCTGAAACACAACCCGTCTGCTGAGATCAGCCCTCCTTGAGCCTCTGGAAGGCGTCCTACATAAAATATAATTAATGAAAGTTTGAAACAAAATAAATTTCAATAGTTTTTTTTTGAATTTTATACTCATTAACCTTGTGAATTGTCTTAGTCGCCTAAGTTCTGCTATCAACCTAGGATTGATCTAACTACCACCTATGGGTGCGCTCGTGTAACTATAGAGTAGTTGGCTCTTATCCTTTCTCCAGTGTTTTTCAGTGTAGGAATAGTTAGCATACATTTAATTTTAATGCAAAAAATAAGTCTTACCAGCCTCTTCTTGTACTTCGTATGTGGGAGTGCTTCACTGGTATTCTTTGAGGGGCCCATGGCCTCACTGTCAGAGTGGTATTCTGCTTTGCCTGCTGACCCGACAATTACGTAGTTATTTAGTTTCCTAGATGGCTAGTGTGCAAAATGGATATGTTATAGAATTTAAAATTTGATTTATTCTGCTAAAAAAACAAACATTACATAAGGTGGCCGATAGAAACAAAGAGCACAACTAAACTCATGACTTTTGTAACTATGTATAAGCCACGTATCCTGACCTTTAAAGCACATATCACCAAAAATGAGTATAAAATATAGGTCTAAAAATACAAATATTTTTTGTGCATCAAAATCCCACAAACTTAAATGCTACTTGCCCTCAAGTAACTCTTTTACTACATAAAAATATGACTTATAATAAAAAATTTAACTTCTAGATTTTCATATTTTGGTCTACTAAATTTCATAGAATAACTTAAGAAAAATTTAAAATTAAATCAAGTTATTACTAGAGGTATAAGAATATCTAACACTCAAGTCTAAGATTTAAGATTTTCTATTCTTTTCGAGGAAAATTACACCCTATATGATATTTATTTTGTCGTTTCAAGTAATATAAGATTTTCCTTAAAACCCAGAGTATCGATCCCATAGAGAAGTGAGGTAAGAAATCTCTTAGGCTAATTCTAGTATTCTACTATCATATCTTAGTTTGGAAAGTCAATTATTGGTGTTTTTCTAAAACTACTCCTAAACACAAACCTAAATCTAAAGATAAACCTAACTAGATAAATTTGTTTCATGAATTTTGAGATGTAAAAACTATCTTTCCCTTGTGATGACCTATATAAGGTATAAGAATGAAATTCTTAGAATTTAATGTAGCCAGTGACAATAAGAGCAAACATATTCTTTACCCTCTTATAAGTGCATGAACATTGGCTAACCTATAGTTAAGTTCCTAAATCTAAGGCTGTTGGGTAAGCTCTAGCCTGTCACATTTAGATTATCCACTATACCATCTCTTTAAGACTAAATAGTCCTTAAGTTCCTAACTCTAGATCAAATTGAAAAGAATCTAGCATGTCTCCCTATAAACACCAATTTACACGCAATTAACGAATATTTCCCTAACAATCCATTACCGCCTAACCTACTTCACCATAGCCAACCAGACAATGTAAGTGCACTCAAGTTGTGAAGCCACCGCTTTTCCGAGTCTTAGTTTCAACTTTCAACAGATTTTAACATAACATATGGTCAGTATGTTATGTCAATGAAACAATGGAGATTTACTCGTCACATAGAAATTAAAATTATTCTATCATAAAACAAAATTTCCCACCTTCATAACAAGAGGAATGAGGAAGGAAAACTACTCACTAAGCATTGAGAAAACACAATAGAAAACTTCTTTTAAATAAAAAAAAACCACTAGATAAGTGTTTATAACAATTTAAAGATAATGAAGAACACAATACTTAGTTTTTTCTGTCTGAAAGAAAGAAGAAAATCCCTCTAACAAAGTTTCATGTTGATCCATGCAATGCAAATACAATTCCTTTCAGATATCTTTCAAAATCTCCTCTCAAATCTCTTCAGAAAATGTAGAAATCTACATTTTCTACTCTTATCTATGACCTCTTGGTGTTCCTGGAGATTCTAGAACTTTGAATTGCAAAAAGGTACCTTTCCAAGTGCCAAAGTTCGCTTAATAACTTCTTGGATGTCTAGAATCCATCCACAACCGTTTCTAGTGCCTAGGCGCCATAAAGTGGCGCCATGGGGCCATCTTTTTTGTTTTCTGGGCAGGGACTGATGCCTAGGGGCCACATTTTGGAGTATAGGTGCCACCTTGCTGATCGAACCTCGTTTCGCTCTATTTCGCCATATTTTCAGCTACAATCTGCTCCAATTATTATACCTGCAAGATAAATATAAAAATAACATTTCTTTAAAGTGCAATTTTATTCAAAAACATGTGATAAATGTAAAGGAAATTTATTCAAAAACAAAATTAAGGACTATTTTTTTTGTAAATTGAATTAGGAATTATTAGATTCATAAAAATAAATATATAATTATAATTAATGTGTTCGGGGTTTTCTTCAAACCACATATTCAAAATTGTCGCTGTGATCTCCTTCCAAGATAAGTATGGGTAATTGTACTTGTTTTGAATTATGTTTTTGATAGAATGGATGGCCTCTGTGGTGGGACTAAATCTGAAAATAACATATAATTAGTTCTCTATTAAAGTAAAAAAAATGATGGTAATGTCATTATTAAATTAAAACTTAAGTGTTCCTTACTGCCCGGAGCTGATGACGACTGCTCTTGTTGCTTGAACTATACGGTGCATCAATAGCAGTTGATGCTGACAGTGTTGGTGGTATTGTGGTCGCAGCTGGTGGTGTTAATGGTGCATGGCCACGACTGCTAAACAACGATGTCACCCTGCATGAAAACTAAAACCTTTAGGATAGCCACAAAACTGAAACTAAAACCAAAACTAAAATCAACCAAGATAAAGTTCACCTCCACAACATTCAAAATATAAGACAACTCAAAATTTAATAAAAAACATCACAAAACAACAATTGTAACTAAATTAAGACGTCACTATCGGATGATCGGGAATCCCTCGGAGGAGGTAACCTACGGTTGCTAATGAGATTTCTCACAGTCTAAATGAAAGTATGAAACTCATTAAGCTGAGTTTAGCAATTTTATTTGGATTAAGTGAATTCGATAAAAAATTATGGTAACGGAACGAGGGAATCGTAGGATCCTAACCGATGTCGCTCTAATCAACTTCAATATACCCCATAATATTTAAATGACCATAACCATACGGAGATCTGATTTGACATCATAACTTGACACATTAGAAAACTTAAACTTGTTGCAACGAGGAGCTTGGAGCTAGAATTGTGGGCAGCACGACCATCTTCAATAGCAAGAGGATCTACAACAACATATATTTCCTTAGAATTAAACAACCAAGTCATAGGATCTTGAGGTCGTCCGCCTAGTGCGACATAAATCCTCAATTTATCTTTAGGCATTTGTATGGTTCTGTCATACAATATAAGCCCAAGCTTGTCTTAGGATTCCGAGGTTGTCGTTTGTTATGACCTAAATCATCACATCTTCCAGGTTATTTATGTGATCATTTCACACGAATATAAGCCTTAATTAATAAAATTGGCAGGATGAAACATTCAGCAATTCTAATCTCTGAAATTGAAGCCAAATAGTAGGATAGTTTGGGAAGTCACTGAGGTTCTCCGCAGGATCTGTGACATCTCCGAGTTCTTCTTTCTTTGGATTTTAAAATAAAATGTGCTAAATTTGAGTCATTCCCCTTTCACACATTTTTGTCTGATCTCGTTGAAAAGTCATAATCTTTTGACCTCTTTGAAGACAATATTTCCTAATTATTTATCGAGAGTTTTCTTATGTGACTTCGATTATCTAAGATGTAATTAACTATAGGGGTTTGCCCTTATAGGAAGCATTCTCGAACCCAGCTTAATATAAACCCTATTTAATTTTTCATATTAAATAGGAGAAATTGTCAGTCAACATAAAAATGGTTTCGCAGACTTAAACGGATGTCATACAATCTTTAGTTTATTTAATCGAGTCTTCACCAGTAAGTAATTATATATTCCCTGGGATAGGTGCACTACTTGCAGTATTATGCTTGTTTATTTAAACTACTGATGATATGAGATTGGTTCAATCTTGTATTTCAAAGATTTAAAATACTATTTTTTTCTAAATTATATATGTATTAAATTAAAACAGGTGTTGGGATATCCATCATAGCAACCGACAACTTAACAACTCCTTAACTTTTTTGTGTCAACACTTAGATGTTCAGTAGTTTGGCTAAACTCTTACTTACATGTGCGGTAAGTAGCACGACGTAACAATCACTAACCAATAAAAGTTGTGTGTCGCGGTCTGTCTGTATGGTAAGAAGCCATCTGAGCATATCCTAAGTCTCAAGTTACATGCTTACACAACTAACTCAGGATGTATACGATCAAATTTTTTTCATGTCTCCCCATCTGTAAGATGATTCATTGTATTGATATCCTCTGACCT
>NEWO01000083.1:806250-839877 GCA_003013225.1 Phalaenopsis aphrodite
ACCAAGGCAAACCCAAACCGATCCTATGGAGATATTTGATATACATAGGAGAGTGAACGGACAAACTCTCACAAAGCCTCCAAACCAATTCCAAAACATTGTGAGCAAGGCCCACAACCAAGACCAAAGCCAAGGCACGGAGCAAGGGGAAGGGAAGGCTAACTCAACCACATCACAAACCCACGGCTAGGGACCAAGCAGACATCAAACTGCAGCCTTATACACTTCCAAAACCGTAGGAGTTAAGGCCAATGGAAATCAGAACCCAAACCACCCCTCGGTTAGGGGCAAGACAAGGCAAAACCGAGCTCAGCAAGGGCCAAAGCAAATGAAACCGAATCCTCCCACAGCTATAGAGCAGGGATAGGACTAAACACCAGAAACGGGCTCTCGGATAGGAGCTAAAGCAAGCAAACCGAGCCGCCAAACATAGCCAAAAACAAACCCTTCAAAGCTCATACGTGTAGTTTAAACAGTTAGTAGGATGTTCTAACCAAAACCAAAAGCCCATCCTCAACAAAAATTAACATCCCATGCTCCTGCAATGAAAACCGAATGCCCACAAAGACCCAAAACCGAGCCGTTCAAGGCCAAGACAAAGCCCGAACATAGATTAAAATCCAATCTTTAGCATAAATTAAAATTCCAGTCACTTCAAGATAAAACCGAACCATTCAAAGCAAAGGGACAGCTCACGAGATTTTGAAATATCAAGATATAGAGCCAATATATGTCTTAAGCAAGAACAACAACATAGATAGTATGTTTAGGCCCCTAACTTGAGTATTCCGAACATGAAACAACTTCCAACAGGTATTTAAACAAAAGGATGTTTCATGAGGAGCTAAACCAAGCCCTCGAAACAGGTTGCAGGGCTTTCCAAAGTAAATAATTTTTTTTATAGCATGCATTTCGAGTAAGGGAAAGCCACAGGAAGCCAAAACCGAACCAAGCAAGGCCAAAACCCGAACCCAGCAAGGGTCGAAAACCAGGCTGCAATTGAGATTTAAAAGTTAGGCCACAATGAGAGTTAGAAAAATATTCCCATGCCTTTAAGGTATTCAACCTAGAACTACCACATGCTTTGAGTGAAAGTGAATGAAAGTTTCACAATACATATACTAACATGCTCATGAGAGGGGCCAAATTATTTCAAGGTCATCCTTTTAATTGTTTCTAATATAAATATGCCTCAAAAGGTAGGAAACATGCCATGACTCTAGCACTTTAGATAAGCAAAGTAAAAGAGAATTAATAGCATGCCACATTGCTCAACCAAATCTAACTTCCAGCACTACACCACAAGCTCATCACCAGAGGCTCGGCAAGCCCATAACCGAAAGCCAGTAAAGCACCGAGAAAGTGAGGGGGAGGGAAATACACACCCTCAAGCCTTTAAATGTTATTTCCCACATAACAAGTGTATAAATAATACGTTAGAACATGTTTAGGAATTAGACAAATAGTAATCTTCCTATTCTAGCATGCTAACGGGGCTCGGCAGAGAGCAGAGTCGAGTACAAGCAAGGCACAGAGCAGGACCGAAAACAGGTAAAGCACAAGGGGAGGGAGAAGTACCTCTTTAATGTGAAATCACAGAAAGATGTTCTCTAGCCAAACTTTCCTCCCAAGAGTGAAAAGAACTTAATTAAAGCACTAGAAACTCAAAAAAAAGAATAAGAAAGAAGAATGATAGAGAAAATTCCTCCCCAGAATAAATTTTCGGCCCTTTTAAGCTTCACAGAGGAGCTCTGATATACGCTATGGGAAGAAGAAGCCAATGATTAAAAAAAAATCCTGCAGAGATCGAGCGCATGGGGCTCGGCCATACTATTTGCGGCTCGAGGAGCCAACGAATGATGAGGCGGGATGGGCGACTGCAAGAGAGGGGAGCGCGGGAACCTTCGTTCCCATGCCTCGAGCTCGTGGGGTCACACAAGGGATCACAGCGGCTTAGGGCAGAGGCACGAGCGAGAGAAGGACGCATGAGCGAGAGGCGGACGGGAGAGGGGAATGAAATTAGGATTATGTTTATGTTTTATTTATAATAAATAATAATAAAATATTATTTATTATTATAAATAATACTTATACACATCTCCTTCTCCAGAAATGCCCTCGTGACGAAACAAACGTCTCTCTTAAGCAAAATTGACATTCCGGACGCGTCGTTGCAGTCCGTTTCGTCATCCGGAATCGTCCGGACAGTTTTGTCGACGATTGGGACCAAAACGCGTCGCAGTCCGAATCTTATCAAAATTTCAGCTCGAATTCGATTAAACAGGAAGGCGAAGAGCGCAGCGGCGCCAAATCAACGAGTAGAGTCAATCCTAAGGCTGTCAGTCCTATAGGAGTGCTCCCTGAGTTCCTTCGGAGTAGTCTTACCTGCTAGGCAATAGCTGTCAAAACTACCACATGGAGCATCAAGTCGAGCGAAGAAAAAGTCTAGAATTGCTAACGGGGAGGGCTCCTTCACTAGTTTTCTAGGAATAGTCGGCAGAAAGGTCCCACGGTTAGATCCTAGACTATTAAGGAGGGGAAAGCTACACCTTAACCGAAAGCGAGGTCAACATACACCTATCCAACTTCTCCTGCAACAAAATTGTGAACTCCGCTGATCACAAACACTCCTGTTCGTGATAACTGCACACGAACTCTTGTTCACGAACTCCACCGCACCTAATGCCGCGAAGGTTCGTGAAACTGGCGAACCTCGTCGTCGCTGCAGCAGAGGAATATTCACTTCGAGCCAAAGAACCAAAGAAAAAAAATCTTATTGTCTCCAGCCTCAACTCCAGCTAAAGGAAAATCCAGAGGAAATATTCTTCTAGTAGGAATCAAAGATTCTTTTATTTCTTCCCTTCCTCCCAGCAGAAATTTCAAGGGAAAATCCAGAAGAATATTCCTCTGTTGTTCCTTCCCTTCCAAAAGAATATTCTTATGGTGCAAATCAAAGATTCCTTGATCCCTTCCTCCTAGTCCGCCCAGAACTGTCGTAACTGCCTCGCCAACTGCTGTGACTTCCGCAAATGACGAACTCTTTCTGTCGCGAAGACGAGGTTCGCGAAATCTCCCATGCCGCCAAATTGCAAAGCTACCGGTGAACTTCCTCCCGTGCTCCTCTATCGTGGATCTTCCCGTTCAAAGGGATTTCGCGGGCGGAGGACTCCTTCGCTTTCGCTGCGGCGCGGCAAAAAACCTCGCCAAACTCCTCGCAAACTCCCGCGCGAAACTGTTACAGTCGCGAACTCTTCCTCACGTCTCCGATTCGCGAACCCTGTCGCTCCTCTGCGATTTCCGACTGCGAAGCTACTCGTCGAACCGAAGAATCCGCCTCTGATAAAACTGTCACGAACTGCTCTGCTCTTCTGCGAACTCCTCTGTTCCAATTCGCNTCCAAGAGACTCCAAGTTTCTGGTATATGAGTCATACCTAACAATTCTTCACCTTGGCGGATATCCAGCCCCTTAAGAGAAAATCTCCACCTTGCGAATATCCAGTCTCTTAGGAGGAAAGAAAACTCCACCTTGCGAATATTCAGCTCCTCAGAAGAAAAATCTCCACCTTGCGAATATCCAGCCTTTTAAGGAGAAATACATCATGGAGTTTCTTACACCGAAGCAACCATGTCAACTAGCAACAGCAAACATTCAACAAGTTCAAGTAACGCAAGAACTTGTTGAAAATACCTGACTTGGTCAACTTTCTTGCTACATTTTTATCATATGATCTGACAGAGTGAAATCCACCTACAACTGTACTCCCCAACAGTTTATAGATATTACACCATCAGGTAGCTCATAATGTCTTCAGAATTCTTGTTGTGCCAACAATCCGAAGTTCTCGGTTCCATCGAACTTCATTATCTCGAATTTTGCACCGGACATTGTCATTTGAAATTAATTCTGCAGTGAACCTTTCATGCCTTGAATTGAAACAAAACACACCACAAATAAATCCAAATAACATGAAATTTCCTATGTCAATTGCAGCAATTTTCCCGCAGTTTCATGTGATTCCGGAATCAAAATTTTCACACGAAACATCTTTCCTGTTCGCACAAAAATTCTGTTGAAATACTGCGGACACCAGCCAAACTTCACCCATCACAATTTCTCCGGCGGCAAACCTGCGAACAATCCGTGAAATTCACGAACTCCACTTGTCGCAATTTCTCCTGTGACAAAATTGTGAATTCTGCTGACGAACACCACATCGCAACTGCATCTGCCGCAACTTCTGCGACAAACTTGAAAACTCCTCTGGTCGAGCATCACCTGCCGCAACTCCTTCTGCGACAAAATTGCCAACTCCGTTGGCCGAACACCACTTGTCACAACTGCACCTGCCACAACTCCTCCTGCGACAAACTTGCGAACTCCTCTGGCCGAGCACCACCTGTCGCAACTACACCTGCCCAACTTCTTCTCCTGCGATAAAATTGTGAACTCCGCTGATCACAAACGCTCTTGTTCGCGATAACTGTACGCGAACTCTTGTTCACGAACTCCACCTCACCTAATGTCGCGAAGGTTCGTAAAACTGGCGAACCTCGTCGTCGCTACAGCAGAGGAATATTCACTTCGAGCCAAAGAACCAAAGAAAAAAAGTCTTACTGTCTCCAGCCTCAACTCCAGCTAAAGGAAAATCCAGAGAAAATATTCCTCTAGCAGGAATCAAAGATTCTTTTATTTCTTCCCTTCCTCCCAGTAGAAATTCCAAGGAAAAATCCAGAAGAATATTCCTCTGTTGTTCCTTCCCTTCCTCCCTGAAAATCCAAAAGAATATTCTTCTGGTGCAAATCAAAAATTCTTTGGTCCCTTCCTCCTAGTCCGCCCAGAACTGTCGTAACTGCCGAATTGCAAAGCTTTCGGCGAACTTCCTCCCGTGCTCCTCTGCCGCGGATCTTCCCGTTCGAAGGGATTTTGCAGGTGAAGGACTCCTTCGCTGCGGCGCGGCAAAAAACCTCGCCAAACTCCTCGCAAACTCCCGCACGAAACTGTTGCAGTCGCGAGCTCTTCCTCACGTCGATTCACGAACCCTGGCGCTCCTCTGCGATTTCTGACTGCGAAGCTACTCGTCGAACCGAAGAATCCGCCTCTGATAAAACTGTCACGAACTGCTCTGCTCTTCTGCGAACTCCTCTGTTCCAATTCGCCACGATCCTTTTCCTCTTCCTTCTTCCTTCGTCTTGTGTCGATCTCCTCCGCCCTAGAACCTAACCTCTCTTTGATACCAATTGTTATGAAATTTAGGGCAAAGCAAAACAGGAATCGACACAAAATCAGAAGAACGAACACAGAAATTTAACGAGGTTCGGCAAAGATGCCTATATCCTCGGAAGCAGAGCGGCGAATTCACTATTTCAGATGAGTTACATGCCCATAGGGTTACAAATCTATTTATAGATAAAACCAACAGATAATTACAAACACACCCTCGCTCCCTCCAACCCACTAATCCAAGAGACACATCTTCACACCAAGAGACACATCTTCATCCCAAGAGACATATCTCTCCAAATCCAAGAGACTCTAAATTCCTAGTATATGAGCCATACCTGACAGTTTGGGCTAGGCCTAAGAAATTTCTATAAGATACGCTAAAATGTTTATAAAAAAGTACAAAAAAATTTCAATGTCGTCAATAAGATGTGGCTATCAATTTGGTTAATGTGTATAAAATTTCTTGGTGTATCATGTGTGATTTCTTTTTTTTATTTATTTACTTTCAACAATTTGATTTAAATCTCACATAATTACCTACAAAAACATCATCAAATTCCAAATTTTTCTTTTTCTAGTTTCCTATCAAGGGCCTCCTCTCTAGAGAATCAGATGATTTGATAAGCCAAATTGGAATATGCTCCATTTGTTTTCTAACATAGAAAAGCTTAAATTTTAAATTATAAGGACAAATCTTTATATCTCTCCTTGTTAATGATCAAATTTACGACATCTTTTGTTCTTGTTGCAGGCCCTGCCTGCTATTGAATTGGGCAGGTATACCCGTGTTGTATTGGATGTTGGTTGCGGAGTTGCAAGCTTTGGTGGCTATCTCTTCAATTGGAACGTACTCACAATGTCCTTCGCACCTAAAGATGAACACGAAGCTCAAGTTCAACTCGCTCTCGAGCGAGGCATTCCTGCGATATCCGCCGTGATGGGCTCCCAACGACTTCCATTTCCGAGCAACGTGTTTGACCTCATCCATTGTGCAAGGTGTCGTGTCCCATGGCATGCAGACGGTATTTCATTTTCAATATACTCTCTTCCATTTGTGTTTTTGCTTTTATTATTATTTTACAATTTTCATGGCAGGAGGCCTGCTTCTTCTTGAGATCAATCGTTTGCTTCGTCCCGGCGGCTATTTTGTGTGGTCGGCCACTCCAGTTTATCAGAAACTAAAAGAAGATTTAGAAATATGGAAGGGTAATTTATATATGGAAAATTTACATACATACCACTCAATTCCTATATATTTAAATATTTAATATCTAAACTTCAATTTTTGCGTACATGCAACCTAAACTATGCATGAAAAGATGTATTTCACTTTTTTAAAGTTAAAATTATGGTATTTTTTATGTGATGAAATATTTAGGTGTTATAAATGTAAAATATAAAGTTTAGGCGTTAGATATGTAAACATAGGGGCGGTGGTATGTATGTAAATGTCCCTTTATAAATTTATGTCCTATTTACCCTTGTTGATTTTCACAGCAAGCTTTATTTCATTGAACCATGTTAAATGGAAAATATTTTTCCTATTTCAGCTATGAGTTCTCTAACTGAATCAATGTGTTGGGATTTTCTCAAAATCAGAAAGGACAAATTAAATGGAGTTGCTGCAGCTTTCTACAGGAAACCCCCGTCTAATGAATGTTATGAAGACAGGAAGAATCAAACTCCTGCCATTTGTGAAGAAGAGGATGATCCCAATGCAGCTTGGTAAGCTGATTTTTCAAGAGCGAAAACTTTTTGGGGCAATCACATACATGGCACTCAAAATTTTGCTATTTACAAAACTAGCACCCTCTTTCATTGGCTATTTAAATTCTAACTCAAATATCAAAGCTCACAATAAAACCCCAACCCATAAATTTCATTGGTATGAAATTTCCAATAATTTGACTGTTGCACATGCAAATGCATCCGATTCGGTAGTTCAAAAAAAATGGCCTGGGAGCTAAATAGCAAAGTTTGGAGTGCAATGTATTTAATTGTCCCAAATTTGAGACAATTACATACATAGCACTCAAAATTTCGTTATTTACAAAACTAGTCCCTCTCTCATTCCTTATTCAAAATTTCACTCAAATATCAAAGCTCACAATAAAATCCTAACCCATAATTTTCATTTTTATGAAATTCTCAATAGTTTGATTGTGGCACATGTAAATGCATTAGTTCGGTAGCTAAAAAAAAAGACCTTTGTGCTAATTTTGTAAATAATAAAGCATAGAGTGCTATATATGTAATTATCCCAAATGTTTTAAAGTTATGTATTGTTCCAATCAATCTACCAAATACCCCAATGATCATCAAACAAAATCTCATAGCAACTGTACTGTCATTTTTATGTTTTTTACAGGTATACACCTTTAAAACCCTGCATACACCTGGCTCCTGTTAATGCTTCAGAAAGAGGGATAGAATGGCCCGCGGAATGGCCACAAAGACTCAGCACTCCCCCCTTCTGGCTTAATAGCTCCCAGACAGGCTTTTATGGCAAACCAGGTCCTCTCGATTTTGAATCCGACAGCAAACGTTGGAAACGAATCGTAAAGAAGTCCTATCTGGTTGGTTTGGGCATAAATTGGTCCAAAATTAGAAATGTAATGGACATGAGAGCTGTCTATGGAGGGTAATAATCTATTGCTACTCTATAGCTTACCTTTAAACAAAGTGTGTAAAAAAGTAAAGTTTAGGTGTTCGATATGTAGATACATAGAAATTGGGTTGTATGTCCCAAACAAAGGAAGATTTACATGCATACCAATTAGTCCTATATATTTACATATCTAACCCTTGAACTTTAATTTTATATAGATGTCGCCTTACTTATGCATAAAAAGGTGTTGTTCATTTTTTAAAAGTTAAAATGGTGGTATTTTTTTATGTGATATGAAAGATTTGGTAGTATAAATGTTAAAAAGTGAAGTTTAGGTATTAGATGTGTAAATATAAAGGAATTGGGTGGATGTATGTGAGTGCCCCCAACAAAGGAAGATTTACACATATAAACCACTTAGTTTCTATGTATTTACATATTTAACACTTAAACTTCAGTTTTGACGTAGATGTCACCTTACCTATGCATGAAAGTGTATATTTCACTTTAAAAGTTAAAATAGTAATATTTTTTATGTAATATGAAAGATTTGGTGGTATAATTGTAGAAGGGTAAAGGTTAGGTGTTAGATGTGTAAATACATAGGAATTGGGTGGTATCTACTTGAATGCCTCAACTGATACTCATTTATATTCAGGTTTGCTGCTGCTTTGAATTTGGAGAACGTATGGGTCATGAATGTGGTGAATATTGATGCTCCAGACACGCTTCCTGTCATCTATGAACGTGGCCTGCTCGGCATATATCATGATTGGTGCGAATCTTTCAATACCTATCCTCGAACTTACGATCTCTTGCACGCCGACCACCTCTTCTCGAAGTTGAAAGAAAGGTCAGTTCGTTCAACCAACGGTCTATTTGAGATAGATTTTTATTAGTTTTACGTTTTAGGCTGCCATCACAATTTTGTTGGGGGAATTACTTTCTTCCTGCTTTCTAAAAATATTTAAGAAATTTACATGCTTAGCACGCAATACTTATGTTTTTACATACCCAACAACTAAAATTTCATGTTTACACACGCAGAGAGATATCTATCTATCTATCTATCTATTTATATATATATATATATATATATATATATATATATATATATATATATATATATATATATATATATATATATACATATCTATAGAGCACTGACATTTCAACCAGATGCATCAAAAGTTGTAATTATTTTCTTAAAAATAAAGAATATTTTTTTTGTGAAAGTCTTGCTATTTCATTTAGCATGTTTTTAAATAGATGTTACAAAATTTAACAAATAAATCCAATAAACTCCTTATTGCACAACCCAATGAAACCCTTTAACTAGACAACTCACAATACTCCTCTTCAAGCTGGGCGAAAGATATTCACTAAGCCCATCTTCTTACATCATCTAGCTAACTCCACTAAACTAAGTCCTTTAGTGAGGCAGTCAACAACCACCTGCTCTCCAGTAGCTATATGACTTAGTTCCAACAATATGTTATTTAGCTTCTCCTTGATGAAGAATTTATCAATCTCTACATGTTTAGTTCTATCGTGTTGCATCGAGTTGTTGTCAATGTTGATCACCAATTTGTTGTCACACCACAACTTCATTTGAGTTCTTTGATCCACTTTGAGTTCAACCAAAAAGGCTTTTAGCCACATCATCTCAGCAACTCCTAATGTCATGGCCCTATATTCTACATCTGTTGTTGATTTTGCTACAACTAACTGTCTCTTGCTTTTCCACGAGACCAAGTTGCACCTATAAACATGCAATATCCTGAAGTGGATCGTATGTCATTAGGACAACTTGCCCAATCAGAATCACAAAAGCCATCAATATTTACATGCCCATTCTTCTTAAATATTAACTTTTTCCCTAGTGCAGTCTTAAGATACCTCAGAATCTGATACAATGCATCAATATGTCTCTTCTTTGGATCATGCATGTGGTGGCTCACCACACTTACTGCAAAAGAGATATTGGGTCGAGTGTGGCCAAGATAAATCAGGCGACCCACAAGCCTCTGCTACCTCTCTCAATCAACTGATTCACCTACCTCTGTACTAAGCTTGATCATCTTATCAATCGAGAGACTGCATGTTTGCACCATGCCCACTTGTTTCCGTGAGAAGATCTAATACATATTTTCTCTGGGATAGGATCATCCCCTCATGTTCATGGACCACTTCAATCCCAAGAAAGTATCTAAGCTGTCTCAAATCATTTACCTTAATTTGTTTCCCTAATCTTCCTTTCAGTTGAGCAATCTTTGTCTCATCATCACTCATGATATTCACATACACAAGTATGGTACTGTGACTTTCATGTTGACGAAGAAGCACACCGTGTGGTCTACATTGACCTGCTGATATATCATGTCGGCCATCGTCATTCTAAATTTGTCAAACCAGGCTCGAGAAGACTGTTTTAAGTCATACAGCGACTTTCTGAGCCTACACGCCTTATTCACTGTCTGGGATATACTAAATCCTATTGTATCTTCATATACCTCCTCCTGTAGCTTCCCATGAAAAAAACATTCTTCACATCCAGTTGGTGGAGTCTTCATCCTTCATTCACTGCAGAGAAGTCAATGTCCTCACTGTGCTCATCTTTGCAATTGGTGTAAATGTTTCATCATAGTTAATGTCATGCACCTGTTTGTACCCTTTTTCCACTAGTCGTGCTTTGTTCCTCTCCACCTTTCCTTTTGGAGTTTTCTTTACCGTGAAGATCCACCTGCATTCAATTGCCTTCTTTGTTGCTGCTAGTGGTACAATATCCCATGCTCGTTTTTTATCAAACGCTCTAAGCTCTTCATGCATCATCATTTTCCACTCGAGATCCTCTTTAGAAATTTGTCAATACTTGGGTAAAGAGACGGAGTCTAATGATGCAATGAATGCTACATGCAAATGTGAGATGTTAGAATAAGAAATAAAGTTCACAATGTCAAGTTCCCACCCAAAAAGATCAGGAGGATGTCTAGCATTATTGCGGGAGGTCCTCCTTGCTTTGGGGGGTGGGAGTGGACGGAGGAAGAATAATATCACCTGAAAATTTTGAATCAAATGTGGATAGTGTACATGTCTCAAGAATTGGGGACGATCGAGACAATGAACTTGTTGGCACACAGATTCTATTCCATCAGTTTGCTTCTTCCTCCATTTATACACCCTTAGCTCACCTTCAGCCTGAATCCCACAACCTCTGGGTTCAATCTCGATTTCCGTCTCCTTAATTGATTCATCCCACACCACAGGACATGTCATTGATTCCACTTGAACCACTCCATCAAGAGTACTACTCACTCTCTTTTGCCTCATGTCCTAGTGTCTGTTGAGTTACTGAATGGTGAATTCACCTCCAGAGTGTAGTGTGGTTCAAACTCTCTGAATAACATATCCATACTCACAAAATGTCTCTTCTGAATCGCGCTCCAGCAGACATAACCCTTCAGAGTAGCAGAATAACCCACAAACATAGATTTCGCAACTCTCTGAAATCCAACTTCCATTCAAACGGTTTGTTTTCTTTCACAAAACACACACATCCAAATACCTTCAATGGAAGGATTTGATTATTATCTTCTTTCAACATCTGACAAGGAGAGTTCTAATTCATCACTCTTGAGGGCATCCTATTAATCAATTGAATGGTTGTCAACACCGCTTTCTCCCATAAGTATTGTGAGACATTCATTGTTATCATCATGCTCTGGGCTACCTCTAGAAGATGTCAATTATTCCTCTGCTACATTATGTGCTGGTGTGTATGGGAATGTGGTTTGGTGTTGTATCCCTTAAGCTGACAAATAGTTCTCAAATGCTTTGATGATATATTTTCTCACATTATTTGATCTCAGTGCCTTCACAACTGCCCCATATTGGGTCTGGATTGCCTTGTGAAAATCTTTAAAGCAAACAACCATCTCTCTTCTGTTTTATCAAGTATATTCAGGTAACACGAGAAAAATAATCAATAAACATAACAAAATGACGATAAATGTTCGTAGACATAGTAGGACAAATCCCCATACATTAGATTATAATCAAACACACTAGAGCTCCTATTCCCAGAATTAACATAAGAGCTCCTAGTGAGATTGTCAAACTCACAAGCATCATACATCTGTTGTCCCTTATTTACCTTTTCATACAAGGATGGATACAAACAACACAATAGACTAAACGAGGTGTGTCCTATACGCCTATGATGTAGCAAAGATACATCCTCCACACTCCTCTCAGATCTTCTTGCTTTAACATTCTCAACCATGGATGTCAAGATTGAGTCCATCCCTCTCAATCTAAGTACCAAAGTCCACTCTGCCACATGTCAGTCCCAAGTTTCTGGTCAGGCCCCTTATCTTGAACGATCATCTTTGGAATATCAAGTAAAACAAAAAATTTTAGTTGGATCATACTGACACTAATGGAAAAAAGGTTCACTGGAAAAGAAGAAGTTTGCAAAACATTGATCAAAATCATATTTTTGATACATCTCAATGTATCTTTACCAACCACAGGTTGTATTGTACTATCAGCGGTTTGAATGTTCTTTGGAACTACTAGGTGAGTATAGGAAGAAAACTCACTTGTGGCACCTGTCACATGTCTAGATGCACCATAATCTACTATCCTTTCCGGTGAACATATGATAGATATAGAGGCAAGAGCATGTGTATCACGAGCACCTTTAGCAAAGTGAGCATAATTAGCAGTGTTTTCCTTGGAGGACAATAAGGTGGATGTATCTCCAATGGCATCACTTGTCGCTCTATGCTTCCTCTTCAACATCTTCTGTAACTTGTGATCCTCATCGGTAAAGACCACTCCTGTCTCTTCCTCGTTCTACGCTGCCATCAAACTTGGTTGGTAGCCCCTCTTTTTACCTTTTTGGCCCCCACAATTACGACTACGGCCTCTAGACTGTTCACGTCCACCCATCTCTCTCTCCTTAGGTAGATTTGGACACGTCTTGCTCATGTGTTTCACTTCTCCGCGGTTGTAGTCTCTGCGGGTCTCCCCTTGAGCACTTGTCTCTCCTGACCTCGAGGCAGCCAAAGCTGATTGCATTCCTGGAAGTCCACTCTGTCGAGTCGGAACACATGTTGAGATAGTGGCTCCCGTCGAGACACTACTCCCTATATGCCCGACCAAGACCTTCAAAACCTTAGGATCTAACTTTTCTAAAAGCTCCAATCCTTTACCCCCTCACAAATTTCATCTCTCGATACCCTCAAAATCTTTAGCTGTATATCTTCGGAGGAGCTAGATCGCTTCCGCTGAAACTTTGTTAGAGATGCTGGCACATGCCACTCCTCCCAGTGACCTCCGTGACAAATGTAGAAACAAAGAAGCCCCCACTGATGTTGCCTGCATCCGAAGTCCCCTCCTATCTGTTATCCCTGCCGATTTCGTTCCCCCCTTATTGATTCCAATATCCTCCACTTTGGACAGTTGAGACACTTTCAGCCTCAAAGTTTTGGAGAAAACTTTCTTCACCGCCTCGTTACTGCGATGGAAGTCGTGATTCATAATATTTGGAAGCCCCGTCTCTCAAACCTTCTACTTTGTGCCACTCCGCGCTGGAAAGCCAAAGCCCCGCCTCCTTTCGCTAAGGCTCTAATACCATTAAGAATATTTTGATGTGAAAATCTTACTATTTCATTCAACATGTGTGTTTAAATAGGAGTTACATTGTTTAACAAATAAATCCAATAAAATCCTCTAATTACACAACCCAATAAAACCCTCTTAACTACACATAACTCACAACAAAAAATTAGTAATAGTGCTATATTTTATGTGATATTAAAAAGTTGGGTGCTACGTGTAAATATGAAAGTTTAGGTGTTAGATATATAAATACATTAGAATTGCTTGTTATGTATGTAAATGCTCCTCCCAAATATTTTTTGTTGAGAAGCTATTTCTTACAATCTGATTTGTTGAAGTGTGTTAGCTTTATGAAAGTTGTTTACTTTTTTGAAAAAGAAAAATATTTATAATTCTTACTCTGCAATTTTCAAAACAAAAATTTTCCTCATCATAACTTTACAAACTTTTTACAAAAAACTACATCCACCTCAAGAATAAATTTGAAAATATTCGCCAAATTAGCTTAAGATTTATTCTAAAGCATAATTTTTCTTGGTGTTTCAGATGCAGTCTTGTTCCAGTTATGGCTGAGATTGACAGGATTGTGAGACCTGGAGGAATACTGATAGTTAGAGATGACTCTGCTGTTACTAATGAAGTGGAAAACTTGCTGAAATCTTTGCACTGGGAAGTCAACCTGGTCTTCTCCAAGAACAATAATGGAATAATAGCTGCAGAAAAATCAGATTGGAGACCTGAAACATATTCTGATTCAACTTGATTACTCAGTTCATTTTGGGTAATTAGTTCATATATTTCTTCCTCATTCTATGATTTTTGTTAATTTTGCAATTATAGAATGTATTATTTTTAATAACACTTCAACTATTTCACATTAGAATTGTGATAGGGTTGCAACAGGCAAAGCCTTTGCATTTTGCGCTATTTTGTAATGTGTTTTCCCTATTTTTTAAACTATATAATAAGAGGTGATTTGTGCTTCTGAAATATTTTTATTTCTTTGCTTGGTTTACTGAGGATATTTTTGTAAATGTTATAGTGTACTATTTTTAATCACAAGTTGCTATGTTTAGGCCTGACTATATATATATATATAAAGAATAGCTCGAGGCTATTAGTCGAACACCGGCCATCCCTAATGCGCCTACCCACTCGAGTACCACACCTTACACGGGAAGATTCAAACCTCAGACTAGAGAGTTACACCGTCGAAGCGGATGCTCTACAAACTAATCTGGGAACCCGGCGCACCTGAATATATATATATATATATATATATATATATATATATATATATATATATATCCCTAAACCTTTTAAGAAAAATGATAATTAATGGATAAAATATAATTCCAAAACCCTTCAAGATTGATTTATAGTATAACTAACTGAGCTATATCTGTTTTCTATGTGCAACTTTTTAAAACATTGAATAATTTTGTTTAATTTGAATCAATAGTGTATAAAACAAAAATGCTATGAATGCACGAGGAACTGATGAGGGTTTCTTGTCCATATGCAAGCTGGGCTGGCTCTTAATGGTTGTAAGAGAGAACTCCTCAGTACTTTCTTTTTTTATTATGCGACAGCTGAGCTTCATGCCTCCTCAACACCACCTTCATCTTTGTAATTTAAGGATTAGATGTGCATTAATAAATATAAGCATAACTTTATAACAGCTATAATATAATAGATTATAAGGAACAAGGTAGAGTATAGTTTAATAATTATAACAAATTATAAAGGAAAGTAGTGAATCATTATGTAACAACCATAAGATTACAATAGAGTTTCATAGTTGGTCAAGGTAATAAAACTCTTGTAGTAATAATGAGAGAGCAATTATGGCTATAGCACAACACATGAATTGTAATAGCTATAACAAATCACAATTGCATTGCCCATCTCATGATTGAGTGTTTTAGTAATATTAATGAAATCAGCTTTATTCCATTCATCTAAAATGTTTTATCTATAAATTAATAAATATTGTCACATCCATCTCTTTGCAAAGTGCCAAAAACTACTATTAATAGGCATAGTTAGTACTTACATGATATGCTCTTGAATATAATCTATGTTCAAAGAACTCTCATTAAATAATAACAATGCATTTTTAGAATTTTAAATTGATTTTGAAACACAAAGTTGAAGATTAAGGCCGGTGTAATCAAGTTCATGATATAATAGTGAATAGTAATGAATATTGTGTTGTTACCTCAAATATTCAATGTAATTATAAGTGCATATATACATGCATACATATATGCATGCATGCATGCATACATCCATGCATACATGCATCCATCCATGCATACATCCATGCATACATGCATCCATCCACATATACCCTTATGTATCTCAAGGGTTTTATTAAATTCAAATAAGCGAAACCACTGCTTTATTAGATGAACACTCTATTTTTAAGATTTTCTTAAAATTTTCATTGGGTTTTATATTTTTATCATTTTTATTTATTTTTTAATTAATTATCAATTTTCATAAAAGAAATATGATTTATTGGTTTCTATCATTGGAAAAAATATGGGAGGTCATTGATGCCAGAGACCATATATGAGCAAAAAAATTATTAAATTTTGAGTTGTTTTTGAATTCTAATGATTTTTTAAGGATCTAATGAGTTTTATTTAATTAAAAAATTATTATTGATCGTTCTATCTTTATTTCATTTTCATAATATTCTTCATATCACTAATTTGAAGACATTTTCCTTTTATTTATTTTAAATTTAGTATTCGAAGCTCTATTTAATTTTTCATGGTTTATTTAATTAGATAAATTTGATTTATTTGTTTAAACCTAGGTCCACATAAGTTCCTCCACGCCAGCTTCACTGTCGCCCCTTTTCCACGCATTGTTTTATGATTCACTATCTCATCATTGGTGATGTCACATGAGTAAGTGATCTGGTACGCTAATCTGTTGTCATCAAGTATGTTTAAATCGGAGTTGTTTGCTTTAAATACAAGAATACGAACAACATCTGTTCTCCCAAATAGGATATGAAAGCAAGTTGTCAACAAAAAAAAAGCATGATCTAATGGTTGATCATACAATCAATTCAGACAAATAGGGTCTCTATGTCCTTATGGGTCAATTCTATAGTTAATCCTTTATTATATAAATGTTGCTTTCATAAAGAACCAACCACCAAGCTTATTTCTAAGTTTTCAAAGAATTACCTCAATTCTTATTGAACTCATTCAGCTGGATTTCTTTGGATAGGTCATCTTAGCTCCAAGGGCTTTCCTCTTGCTCTGATTACTTTGATTCAAGCTCATTTTATATTCTTGAATAAAAGCTTTCACCAGGGTTGGTATTGAGCTTGGGTACAAGCCACAGTTGTGGAATTTTAGCAGAGGAGTGGGGTTTTAGGTCTAGAAAGCTATTGGAGGGTTTATTTGGGAATTTATGGAGTGGATAATGGAGTCAATGTTCTCATGGTTTGATATAGGAAAAAAAAGTGGAGAAATAGTGAGCGGATGGGCTTAGAATTTATGGGGAAGTTGGTTAAGGACTATGGCTAAGGTTTACGATCAAATTTGGAAGAGTTCCACCAAGGGATAACAAGGGTTCAACAACTTAAATGGAGTGAGTCCCTGCCCTATTTATAAGCTCGATTAGTCTTGGTGAGCTTGAGAGTGGTTAGGGGCACTTATAATTGGAGTCTTGCTAACATGATAGGGCCAAAGTGGTCAGCTAATAGGTTATTTCTTATTGCAAGGAGAAAGATAAAGAAACTACTGAGACTTCATGGGGTTAACAACATAAAAAATGCTTTATATTGAAATTCAAGTTTTCAAAATAAAACAGAACTCAAATAAAAATACAAAGTACTTATCTTAAACTTCTTCCCAAAAAAATCTTTTGAAGTTCTTTTGAAGTATTCTTCAAACTCTCCTTACAATTCACTACAAAAGACACACACACACACACACCACACAAACTCTCTCCTCCAAGACTCAAAGACTCTTCTTCTTAAAAAAACTTTTTTTGGCTTCTCTTGAGTCATTTAATGATAACTCTCAAAATCACCAAGAATCACTTTAGATGCCCCTTCAAAATTAGTCCAAATTTAATGCATAATAATCAAAATTGATTATGGCGCCTAAGCGAGCAATTGTGGCCCCTAGACACCAACCTTCTAGAAGCTCAATATAACTCCATGGCTCCTATGCGCCAGATCCTGGTGCCATGGTGTTTGGATCTTTGTTTCCACGTATGGGGTCTAGCACCTAGGCGTCAGTCACTTTGTGCTCCTTTGCTCTCCATTTTCGCTCTTTTTTTCCAAAACTCTATCTCTTGTACCTGTAATAAAAAAGCAAGCAAAATACTTTTTATTAAAGTACAATATCATTAAAAATGAGAATAAAATGTATAAATAAAAGTAGCACATTTTTAGGCATGTCAATTCCCCTAAACAAAATCCTTACTTATCCCCAAGTAACTCTTTTATTTTATAAAATAAACACTTTAACTTATGGCAGTGAGTTTCATTAAAGATTCCTATAGTTTTACCAAATAAATATGATAGTCAAACTTTAGAAAAAAACTTCAATAACTCAGTTTAGAACTAGGTTATAAGAATATCTAGTAATCAAGTTAAGAATTCTGATTTTCTATTTATTTCATAAATAACTGTAATTTGTCATACTTAAGAATCCTAGAAGAATTAAAAGATAGAATTTTATGAGAACTCTACTACCTTTAGAATTGATAATAAGCTCAGAATTATAACTATATTTCTTCCCTTAAGATGATTCAAGTGAAGCCAATTTTTAATTAGCCATCTCCTCAAGCTTTTCCTCACATATTTTCTTTTTACTCTTACTTTTTATTTTATTTTTCTTTTCTTTTAGGATCTTTTTAATCCTTACTCTTTTTCTTATGTGAGGATTACTGTATCTGAATAGTCTTTAATGATTTTGAACTTCATTGTTCTCCTCCTAAAGTTAAAAGCTTATTATAATTCTTTACTTTATAATGTGATTAGTTTAAAAATGATTGTTCATGGAGTCTCTATTTTTTTTAAGTGTAAATCTAAGATTCCTAGTGTTTCAAAAATTTAACTTTTCCTACTATAAATAGTAAAAGCATATCGCTATTCTTTTATACCAAATACCTTAACTCTAGAACTACTCCTTATTACCAAAATTTTTAACTTAAGTCAACTATAACATTCATAGAATAAAAAATATAGTCTCTGAAGATAACAACACATAACATATGTTATTTCAAAATAATTTTAAAATATAGTCGCTTGAGGACAAATAAAGCTTAGTTTTTAAAAGTTTTTTTTCCTTCCCTAAACTTAAATTTTTAAACATATTTAAACATTTTAGTACAAAATAAATGTGAAGAAAGAAAAATTTAGCAGAATTACTATCTATCATAGAGTTCTAAACATGAAAATCGTACAGGAATAAGTAGTAAAGACAAGTGCTTAATAATAGTAAATCTCAAATCAACATGTATAGCATGAAAATTTCAAAGTAAAAGGCCTAATCTAACACATTGGCAATATTGTACATTGTATGGAGCAAAAAGTAGTTAGTAGTGCAGTAACAACTAAAAGTCCATAAAGCATAAAATAGTAGTGAAAAATAACATAAAATTTAGTACAATGATGATACCTAATAAACAGTAAGTAAAACTAAGTACATCCAATAATCAAGCTACTACTCATCATCCTCCTCCTCCTCCTCATCTTATTCTTGCATAGGACTACGATGCTCAAAACTCATATACTATAGATAAGAAGGAAACACCACAGTCTTATCTCCTCTGAGAAAGTTTACAAGAGAGGTATAGAAACCTTCCTTGTAATCCCCCTTCCATTTAAGATAAAAATCAAAGTGTTCCAAATGATCATAAATGTCCTTTACTTTACTATGTACGAATGATATATCATCTTGTAATTTCTGCACCCGATCAACCACAGTATCTAAATTAATAGCAGGAAGAGAAGAAGTATGGAAGGTAGAAGCCCTATAAGTAGAAGGAACATCAGAAGAGCTAGCGCTAGTTCTCCGTATAACATGTAATCCATATAGTTCCACATTAGTCTGTCCAATAGGCTTTAGTGGCTGCAATAGCTCTTCTCATTTCTCATAACTTACTTCTGATTGTTAGCATAAAGTAAAAATGAGGGAAGGGTATCCAAGGACTCCTATAGTTCCTTCTTTCAAATAAGTGATAATATACTTGTAAATAAGAGAGTCAATGTCTATAGGTTTCATCCTCTGAATGCAAAAGCTTAAAGTATCTCTCTCCCTGGTCACTTAACTCAACTGGTTTGTAGGAAGAAGGCGAGCAAAGATGAAATAGTATCAGAACTTCGATTGTGCATTCAGCTGAGAAGAAGAAAAATTTACCTTGTGCTCATTTTTTATCTTCCAAGCTACCCTTCTATACGTCAAAAATGTTTTAATCTCATCGAGTTCCAACTCAGTAGGATTGAAATCAAAATAATAACAGTCGGAAACATTTGACAACAAGTATAAAGAGTTGATACACTCTGAAGTGAAGTAGAAATGTTTCTCCCTGACTATTATAGATTCATAAGAAATTTCGGGGACGTTAGCATAAAATTCATGCACCATTGAAATAACTGTTATAGCAGTAAAGTAGCAAAAAATTTCCCAGTGTCATGCCTCTATCAAATTTTCTAAAGCTCCTCCCGATCTGGCAAAGCTTCATTCTGCAATCAACTTCTTCATCATGAGAACATCATTATAACAATCCTGTGCTTTGAGGCTAACGAATCTCTTGTGATTAAAAGTTTCCTTTCCTTTCCCTCTCTTTGTTTTAGAAACCATGTGAAATCTAACAAAAATTGAATGAAAATCCAAATAAATTCCAAATACATATTCTAGAAGCTCCTACACACCTTTTCCAAACTAAGAAGCTCTTTCCATGGATTTTCTACTAATTTTCTCAAAAAATCCTGATTTTCAGCATTTTCACAATGTGGAAGAAATCCATGGTGAAATGAAAAAATTTCGATGACAAAGTGTAGATCTTACCCGAAGAAGAAGAAATCCAGAGTTTTTTAGTCCTAAAACTTCCAAAATTGTGATCTATATGAAGCCTAGGGACCTCTTATGATGGGCTAGGGAGGAAGAAGATGATTCCTGCAGTGAAAATGGTGTGAATCGGTGGTTTTCACGATAAAATGGTTGTTCAACCGGTTCAGCGCCTACGCGCTAAATTTTGGTGCTTAGGCGCTCTGCTCTCGGGTTGTCTAGTGCTTAGGCGCCAGGTTTTGGCGTCTAGGCGCCAGTGCCACATTTTTGTAAATTTTGATTTTTTAAATAAAAGCATAGCAAACCTAAGGCCTCCGGACCCTAATTTACTCAATTCAACATCATTTTGATAATTTTAACTTCTCCCAACTTTCATTTGCACACTCACACGATTCCTAAATGCGAACAATCCAAACAATTCAAGCACACTAACTCCAAATATCAAACTCACAAACGTAAGTTAAACACATAAACTTATACAATAGTTTGAATTAAACCAACAAGCATCAATCCTGCATAATCAAATAAGTAAATATAGATAAATAAACACACAAACTTACTAACATACAGACACGCTGACACCTATAGATCAGAGTTTTTCACTAAATCAAACACACCTAAATATCATATTTCAATAGATAGCACTCACTACTCATAATCATTGATGTTATCTTCCTCTGCATTCACATTCATCGGCTGGTGATGCAAAGACAGGTTATAAAATGGAAAGTGAGGAAATTCTTCTGCAGACTTAACTTTGATCCAATTGTTCTTTTGGTACCATATTAGTGCCTGCTGAAAATTTGCAACATGATCAAATTGAAGCTTCATCTGCCGGTCTAGATGGTCAAATTAACCAGAGAAGTTGCTAATTTTAGTCTAAATACTTGTCATTTCCTCTTAAATCTTCTTGATCTTTTCTGCAATACCTTCAATGCTAACCGCAAGAAATCCATTATAGTAAGTTTGAGCGTCTTTGTTGATGAATTTCTTTCTATCAAAATCTCCATTATTTTTTCTCTCCATAGTTCTTGACGCCATCATCTCAAGGGAGTTGATTCTTGCACTCTTCTTTTCCTCTCAAATGATTAGAATCATAAAGAAGAAAACCCCATACAAGGTAATGGTGGTTTTAAAGGGAAGAAGTGGGTTCAAACTACAATGGGGTGATTCAAACTACAATGGGGTAGTTTTTTGATATGTGGCCCCTAGGCGCCATATTTCTTCGCTTAGGTGCCAGACTTATCGTAAACTGGCACTTAGGTGCCAGGTTTCGGTGACTAGGCGCCAATGCTCAAATAAGCATTGCTTCGCCTTAGGTCTAATTAATATGTTTCAACCTCAACTTGATCAATAAATAAGTACTTAGAGCAGCCTCTTATCATGTAGTTCTCATTATAACTTAATACAATCAACATAACAACAATAAACAATAATAATCAATCCATACAGATAATCATGAGTTGCCTCTCACGAAACGCTTGGTTTAACGTCGTCAGCCTGACGTATCTAATGTTTACTCATGGTTCATCCAACATCAGTACTTCATCAAATATAGGCATGTTTTCACTTATGTAAGGTTTCAATCTTTGTTCATTTACTTTAAATGTTCTTTTAATTTTTGGATCTTTAATATCTACAACACCATATGGATAGGCTTTTATTACAACAAATGATCGCGACCACCTAGACTTAAGTTTTCCGAAAAATAATTCCAATCTAGCATATATTAAAACTTCTTGTTCATGCTCAAAATTTTTTCTTAAAATCTTCTGATCATGCTAAACTTTCATCTTTTTTTTATAAATTTTTGTATTCTCATACGATTCATTTCTAATTTCTTCAAGCTCATTTAATTGCACTAATCATTTCTCACCAGCATCCTTCAAATTATAATTAAATTTTTTTACAACCCAATAAGCTTTATGCTCCAATTCAACTGGCAAGTGACAAGTCTTTCCAAATATGAGCCTATATGGTGATATTCCTATAAGAGTTTTATAAGAAGTCCTATAGGCTCATAATGCATTATCAAGTCTAGCAGACTAATCTTTTTTATTAGGATTTAAAGTCTTTTCTAATATTATTTTAATTTCATGATTGGACACTTCAACTAGACCACTGGTCTAAGGATGATACATTGTGGTAATTCGATGTTTAGTTCCATATTTTTCAGTTAATTATTCAATTCCTTTATTTTTAAAATGACTTCCTCCATCCATAATGATCACTCTCGACATTCCAAAGCTAGTAAAAATATTTTTCTTTAAAATTTTTGCAACACTTTAAGAAACACAGTGGGGTAAAGCAATCGCTTCAATCTATTTAGAAACATAATCCACAACTATTAAAATATACAGATTTCAGAAAGATGGTACAAATGGTCGCATAAAATTCAAACCACATACATTAAAATTTTCAACTTTTAAAGTAAAATTTATGGGCATTTTATTCTTTTTAGAAATATTTTCTACTCTCTGACATCTATCACATGTTTTTATATAAATATTAACATCCCTAAATATAGTAGGCTAATAAAATTTAGATTGTAAAATTTTAAATTTAGTTTTATTCATTCTAAAATGTCCCTCAAAATCAGATTCATTATATTTTTGAATAATTTATAGGGTTTCTTCAAATGGTACACATCTTCGGATAACTTGATCCTTACATTTCTTATATAAATATGGGTCATCCCAAAAGTAAAATTTTGCATCGTGAATGAACTTTTTCTTTTGGTCATATGTTAATCCGTAGGGTAAAATATCATAAACTATATATTTAACTATATCATCATACCACAAAACACACCACTCAGAAATAGTGTATAGCTGTTCATCAGAAAAAATTTTATTTATCTCATCATCAAAATTAACATAATTTTCTTGTTCATGCCTTGATAAATGATCAAAATTTTGATTATCAAATCCCTTCTTATTTTTGACTTCAAAGTCAAATTTCTGCATCAGAAGGACCTATCTAACTAACCTTGGTTTTACATTCTTCTTCAGCATCATATATCGTATAACAAAAGGATCAGTATACACAATACATTTTGCTCCAACTAGATATGATCTAAATTTATCAAATGTATAGACTATGACCAATAACTCCCATTCTTTAGTAGTATAATTAATTTGAGCTTCATTAATAGTTTTATTGACATAGTATATAACTTTAAAAATCTTATCATATTTTTGCCCTAACACAGCCCCAATAGCATAATCACTCGCATCACACATTAATTCAAATAATTTTTTCCAATCAGGTGAAATAATAATAGGAGGATTGATTAATTTTTCCTTTAATAAATTGAAGAAATTTAGGATTCCTGGTTAAAATCAACTATAACGTTTTTTTTTTCCAAAACTAGGCATAAAGGTTTGACAATTTTTGGAAAGTCATTAATATATCGCCTGTAAAACCTAACATGTCTTAGGAAACTTCTAACTTCTCTCACTGTAGTAGGAGGAGGTAGTTTATCAATAACTTATATTTTTGTTGGATCTACTTCCATGCCACTTTCAGAACTTTAATGTGCTAGCTCAATTCCTCATAGGACCATAAATTAACATTTTTCTCCATTGAAAACTAAATTTGTTTCTTCACAGTGTTTTAGAACTCTCACTAAATGATCTAAGCATGAATAAAAAGAGGTTTCAAAAATTGAAAAATCATCCATGAAAACTTCAATTCCTTTCTCAATTAGATTACAGAAAATGGACATCATGCACCTTTAAAAAATTACATATACATTGCATAAACCAAAGGGTGTTCTTCTAAAATCAAGTCTCGCAAAAACTTATGAATGTTGTCTTTTTTGGGTCCTCGGAAGGTATTCGATGGTATCTAGAATATCCATCCAAAAAGTAGATATATCGATGCCCAGCTAGCCTATCCAACATTTGGTCAAGAATGGTAGAGGAGAGTGATAATTTCTTGTGGCAAGATTCAATTTCTATAATAAATATAGATTCACCACCTAGTGACCTGTATTATTGGAATTAATTCATTCTGTTCGTTAACAACAATTATCACTCCCCCTTTCTTAGGAATACAGTGAATCAGACTAACCTAAGCACTATAAAAAATAGGGTAGATGATTAATCCCGATGCTCTTTATATATGTTAATGTGATGTATGCAATTATATACTTAATTTTTCCTTAATTATAATTCTTACATCGCAATGGCACCAAAAACTTGATCATCAGCAAGAACTAAGCACAAACTTTACTTCGAAGCAAATAAGAATACAAGTATTATATTTAAATATAAAATACTACGCAAGTATCATTATTAAGTAATATATGACTTTTTGATTAAGCCCCAAATATCGAACCCACAGTGTTTGGAGCCCTAGTGTCAAGCTCTCGGTTTCCAAGCTTGGCTAGCGCCTAGGCGCCCAGTAGTTGGCACCATGACCCCAGCCTTCACAGTCTTTTCTTCAAATCTTCTCCTTTTCACTCTGTGTTTCTTCCACTTTGTTCCACTCTTAATATGTGTTATACCTGCAAGAAAAAAACTTACAAATACATTTATTTAAAGTGTAATTTCATTCAAAAAGATGTGCAAAATATAAAAAATACATACAATCTTTTCACACATCAATAGATGCCAGAGAGTAGACAATATTTCTATGTGTGATGAAATTCCCCTAAATTTTATTTTGGAGATTGAGATTTTTTATGTTTGGAGTTTAGAATTTATGGGTCCCTTTGTACCTTCGTTAGAAAATTTATATATTATGACAGTTGCAGAATATGTCTCAAAATGGATTGAGGCAGCGACTCTTCCAAATTGTGATGCTCAAAGTGTAGCGAAATTCTTAAAGAAGAATATCTTAAGTAGATTTAGTATGTCGAAGTAATCATAAGTGATGGGAGGAGCCACGTTAGGACTAGAAGGATTAAAGCATTAGTTATAAAGTATGGAATTAAACATATGATTGCCGCACCATATCATTCCCAAACGAGTAGTTTAACAAAAGTATCTAATAGAGAAATCAAATAGATTTTAGAGAAAACTATCAATCCTAATACGAAGGATTGATCTTTAAGATTAGATGATGCACAACGAGCTTATAGGACTGCTTATAAAAAGCCTATAGAAATATCTCCATATCAGCTCATTTTTGACAAAACTTGTTACTTACAAGTGAAATTAGAATATAAAGCTTATTGGGATGTGAATGAATTCAATCACAATATGAAAAAAAGTTGATAATAAAATCTTTCTACAGTTAAGTGAACTCAATGAGATCAAATAAGAATTATATATACACACACACACACACACACACATGCATACATATATACATACATACAATGATACAAATATAGTAGTTTGTCCATTTTTGTTGTTCATATTGCATCCCTCATTATTTATAGTTTATTAAAATAATTTTTATTTATTAAATTTATTTTTGTATCAGAGGTCTTTTGGATTTAATGTAGTAGTTCTCTTGTTGTCATTTTGGTTCTGTCTTATTTTTCATTCAGTTGTACCAGTTTTAATTTTATTTATGAAATAAAAGAAAACTTCTTTTTTTAGTTTATTTTTATTATTAGTTGCATAAAATTTATTTTTTGAGAATACAAAATAAATCCACATTATTTCATCATGTCTTCTTAGATCCAGGGCGTGGCAATTCACTTATATAACATTGAATAAAAAAAATTGGGCTTATTTTTAAGAAAATATATAAAGAATATATTTATCAAAATTTCACTAATACAAAACATAAAAAGTCACACAAACATATATATATATATATATATATATATATATATATATATATATAAAAGAAATGCCATTTTCAAAAAATATATATATATAGTAGCATAAGAAATACTAACAAAATCTAAAAATTAGTTATAATTTTCAGCAAAATATGTAGCCAGGAGTTTTCTTGACAAATTTGCAACTCGTAATCCCAAATCTCGTCATTTTCCAGACTTCCGCTCTTCCTTTCGCTACAGCTATCGATCGACGAAGAGGAAAATCAATTGGGAGCTTCGAAAATCGGCACCGAGGAGCTTCTCACATGCCAGTCTTGACGGAGCATAACTGGCGATTGGGTACCCTCAGCTTCGCACGGAGAAATTCATCTCTCATTTATCGCTTCCGGCGGTGAATCTTGCTCGAAAGTTACAGAAACTCGGCGAACTAGTCGGGATCTTGCATCAGTTCTGCTTCCTTTCTACTGCTGGAGGGCGGGGTTTCTAGCGATCTCACATTCCGATCAAACTTGTATGGCGGCGGAGCAGGGCCAGGCTCCAAACGCGGACGCCTTCGATAGCTACTTCAGGAGAGCTGATTTGGACCAGGATGGAAGGATCAGCGGAACAGAGGCGGTCGCTTTCTTTCAAGGATCCAACTTACCCAAAGAAACCCTTGCTCTGGTTCTGTACCTTTTTTCAACTGTCATTTCTTAGATTTTCATTTTTCTTTTTAATTGTTTTTGTTTCTTTTGAACTTCCGGTATCTAGTTGATTGATTGGATGTTGATTTTGGGGGAATGCTTTCAAATGGAATATTGTTTGGATCTGTGATTTTGTTATCTGTTTAGTTGAATTATTATAGATCCGTTTCATTCTTAATTATAGAGACACTTTTAGGAGCATCGAATTATGTATGCTGAATGTTCGGATTTAAATATCATGTCACTGAATTCAATGATTAATCTGCCATGATTAATACCGGAATGAACTTTCTTAATTTCTCCAGCCTTTTTTTTTTTCTAATAACTGTTGAGTGGTTTCAGGTATGGTCCTATGCTGCTGGAGGAAACAGTTATTTGGGGCGTTCGGAGTTCTACAATGCGTTAAGACTTGTGACAGTCGCTCAAAGTGGAAGGCAACTTACAGCTGATATTGTGAAGGCAGCTTTATATGGTCCAGCTGCAGCTAAAATTCCAGCACCAAAGATAAATCCTACATCTTCTGCACCCCAAGCAAATCAAATATTAGCACAGCCTACTCAGACTGGTTTTACGAGGCCACATACTTCTCAGATGAATTCCATGGCTGTTCCTGCACCTCAAACAAGTAACATATTACCACAGTCTGCTTCAGCAGGCTTTATGCGACCTCCTCCTCCAATCACTGCTGCACCATCGCCACAATTTTCTATGAGGCCGCCTCAGATGAATTCCATGCATACGTTCGCACCCCAAGCAAATAGCTTGATGCAACAGCCCCCTCAATCTGACTTTATGAGGCCTCCTTCTCAGATAAATTCCACAGTCACTTCCACAACCCAAGCAACCTTTATGAGGCCGCCAGCTTCTCAAAATACTGACTTTGTTCCCATAACCACAGGTGTAAACTACCAGAGTTCCCCCGATCAGCAGAACCATTTCATGAGGCCACCTCAAGTGCAGGGATTGAGTCAAGGAATCCTTGCTATAAGTACCGGTCCTTCAAGTTCAAACTTCTCATCCTTATCTACTGATTGGATATCAGGTAAGAGCAGTGGGTCTCAAGGAGCAGTTAATTTTCAAGTTCCCAACCATGTTCCAATTGCAGATAAAGATGGTTTTGTCACAGCACATTCAAATCAGGAAGCAACTTCTAAACCCCAAATACAACATGTAATCTCTTCTTCAATCACTGCAAAGCCACTTGATCCTGTGTCTGCCTCCTTCCAAACCTCTTCCATGGATTCAAACGCTTTGGGTGTTTCTGGAAATGGTTTTTCTTCCAATTCAAGTTTTGGAGGTGATGTATTTTCAGCAGCGCAGACTAAGCAGGATGCTTCAATGCCTGTCTCCTTTACAAGCAGTTTCTCAAACTCACCTAATTCTGCTATCTTAGATCCTAAAAATTCTGTAAATTTGGGTCAGCATGTTAATCTTCAAGTCATGCCAGGCCTTCCCCCAGTTGCAAATCAGTTTCAGAGGACTCAATCCCCTATTAAACAAAATCAGCCCGAGACAATGCAGAGCACTTCGGCCTTGCCTGTTCAGAGTGTTCCAAGTGGCCCTGTTAGCAGTGTTTCCACTCAAAATGAAGCTCCATGGCAAAAAATTACTCAGTCTGACATTCGGAAGTATACTAAAGTATTTTTGGAAGTTGACAAGGACAGGGATGGTAAAATTACAGGCACAGAGGCTAAGAACCTGTTTTTAAGCTGGAAACTACCTAGAGGTTGACTTTAAAGAATTCATAATACCTATTTGAATTATGTCGAAACTTTTTATGCCCCTACGAACTGCATTATTCAAAAATGATTAATGTATTAGCATGAAGTTGGAATCAAAATTTGTTCTTTCAGGTTATATATATAGGTAATTTCTATCTAAAGATGTTGACTTTGTTTCTTTTTCAACGGCGCTAGATATCCTGAGGCAAGTGTGGGACTTATCAGACCAGGATAATGATAGTATGCTTTCATTAAGGGAGTTTTGTGTTGCTCTTTATTTGATGGAGCGCTATAGAGAGGGCCGTCCTCTTCCATCTGTTCTTCCTAATAGTGTAAAGTTCGATCAAACTTTAATTCTAGCAACAGGGCAGCCAACCTCTGCATATGGCGCTTCAGCTTGGCAGCAGCCGAGGCCTGGTAGTTCTTGTACTTACCATTGGTATTTTTTTATTTTTCTAAAATTTGAACTGTTACTTTGCTTTGCTTTCTTAGATCAGTAACCGTGTATTTTTCTTTGGAGCATTTATATTCATAACACACTATTTTCATGTATATACATATCTAACCCCTAAACTTTGCTCGTTATGTTTATTTCACCCAAATATTTCATATCATATAAAAAATAGCACTATTTTAACTTTTAAAAAGTGAAATACACCTTTTTATACACAGATAAGTTGGCATATATGTAAAAGTTGAAATTTAGTTGTTAGATATGTAAATACATAGAAATTGAGTGGTATTTATGTAAACCCTTCATTTTCCCTTTAGTTAATGCTGCTATTGTTACTATTGATTGGAGCTCATTTACATGCTTTCGGTTTATCTGTCTATCAGTATTATCTCAACAGCAAATTCCGGAGCATCTTTCTGTTGTTCCTCCCTCTAGGATGGACTCTTCGACAAGGGCACCAATCCCTTCTCAGGTTGATGATGTAGCGTCACCAGTGAAACCAAAAGCAAGAGTGCCAGTATTGGAACAAAACATGGTAAACCAGCTTAGCGAAGAGGAGCAGAGAGCGCTCAACTTGAAGTTACAGGAGGCAACTGAAGCTGATAATAATGTTCGTGGTTATCCCCTTGATTATTGGATCTCCTAGAACTATTGAGTGTTTCTATAATTTTTTAGCTTGATGCTGCGCTAATTTTCTTTGCACCACCTGATGTTTCGCATTTTAAATTTGAATTTACTCATTAGGAAGTCAGATTAACAAGTTAGCTGAATTACCCTTTCTTTAGGGAAAATTTCACCTTGGATACTAAAGTTGGGGCTTAGCAATGATTGTTAAGAAATTCACCTTTAGATGTCTTAAGCTGTTTCTGCTTTTCTTGTAGCTTTTTAAGTTCAATGATTAATTTACCTTTTCTGAAAGAATTAATAAAGCCACTTTCTTATGAATAGACCATTGTAATTCCTTAACACTGTTAACCTCATCTTCATTCTTTAATTTTTGGGGGTTTTACATACATAGCACTTGAAAGTTTGGTATTTACATATTTAGCACCTCAAGTTTTAATATTTCTAAATTCAACTTTCATTTGTCTTCCGTTTTATTTACACACCTGCATCCTCCGTCTCACGTGCTCATCTCCCTCTCCGGCGAAGTTCCTCTCATGCCAGCCTCATGCAAAAGCCATGGCCTGCCCTCTTGCCCGCAATTTAACTTAAGCAAACCTTCCCTGTGCAATGCAAAACTCCTCTCAGGCATCTACCATCTCTCCCCCTTATTCTAACAACAGTCCACCGCTCCAATCGACAGGTATCTCTGCTTCGCCGGAAACCCATCTCTAATCTCTTACCTGAAACCTGGTGTAGCACCTTGCCTCCACCTTGCCTGCTTCTGATCCAAAACCAGTGATCTACTCCCCTCTCAAGTCCACTATAGTGCCCGATTCCTCAGCAGCAGGTGTGCCATGCCACTATCAGCTTGCCGGATGGGTGCGCAGGAACACGGAAGGCTGCGGCCGAAGAGGGGAGAGAGACGGTGCAGCTTCGCTGCTGTCGGTGATCTGCCGGCAGGAATGTGCTGGAACGGAAAGTTCGCAGAAATATTAATGGAAGTTTGGATTTAGTAATAGTAAAGTTTGAGGTGCTGAATATGTAAATTCCCAACTTTCAAGTGCTATGTATGTAAAAACCCCTTAATTTGTCTATGAAAAAGAGATGGGGCACATCCTTGGAGGTTTAGACACACTATCTTTTTATTTTATCGAGATAAATTGAATTCAGGGTTTACCAGATTGTTCGTACCATTTGTGTGGTTAAATAGTTAAATAATGGGAAGTATAATGTTTGTTGTATTTTGCATGCTTTGTTTTTTGAAGCACTTCCTACCCTGGAATCTTTGGATATATTTATCTTCCATACCATTTTGCTGAGTTATTTTGGGCTTTTTAAAGTGGCTATCCTCTTGCCTACCGGTTCAAATTGTTTAGACCATCCAATGTTTATTGTTTGCCTTCGGTAGTTTTAGGGAATACTTTTAACATTATATTTACACATTTCATTATAATACCTGAAGGTTCAAGAATTGGAGAAGGAAATCCTTGAATGTAAGCAGAAGACTGAAAATTACCGCAAAATGATGCAAGAACTTGTGAGTTACTATTGTTTGCATTATTGTTTTTTTTTTATATTTCATCTTGTTCAGATAATCTGTACTTAAATGCTCTTGTTTATTAGCAGTGATTCTTTTTCTCTTTTAAAAAACTTCTTTCCATTATTTATAAAATTGTATGAAAAGTGACTGTTTTAATATTAAGTATTTTATTATTGCTAAACTACAATAAGGCCTTGTTGGGGGAGCTGCTTCTTTCAAAAAATCTCCTTTAAAAGAAAGTTTAGAATAAACAGTGATATAAAGTAATGGTTGCTAAAGTTAATATTACCGCTTTAATAAAAAAAAATTACGTGCTTTTAAGTAATACTACTTGCAATTTTTGTATTATAAAAGACTTTAATAATCCTATTTTATCAAATTCTAACATCAATATTAGTATCTGGCGGCAAGTTATTGAAATCGCCTAGGAACAACCCGCTGGTCTCCTCCAATTAGAATCCATCGTCTCCACAAGCTATATGCTGCTATCCCTATCCGCTCTCTATTGCTGAACCGCACTAGCATCCCCTCCCTGTCACCCATATGTCACCCAAGGAATCCGATCCCCCTCTCCTTTGCTGAAGATTTCTTGAAATGTCCCACTCTGTCAAACTGTGATTCATCATATGCAGATCAATCCTTGTAGGAGAGTGCCTAGAAGAGGCCCGACTCTTCAACAGAGAAATTTCTATCCATCTCCTCTTTCTAGAATTTCATAGTGGAGAAGATATTATTATTCTCACTTCCAACCGATTTCTCTAGAATTTCACAGTTTGGAAGAGGGCGAACCAGGGGAAACGAAAAGCAGAAGCAGCTCGTTGGAGGACGGGGTGAAGTAGTGAGGGAACGATCGACGTGAGGGTCATTTTGCCCTTTTCATTTATGAAACATCGGAATGGAGCCGACAAGCTGCACCAAATTTACGATTCAAAACGGATAGAAATGCTGTTGTTGTGGGAAAATTTTCTGAAAAGCTGAATGCTCAAATGAAGCCTTTGCGTTTTATTGGCTATTCGTAGAACGAAACGGAGCCGAAACACCTGTTCAAACGAAGCCCAAGCTTAGCAAGTATATTCATGGTGTTGTTTTTTTTCCTTTTGAGGGCATGAAATTTAAGATTGATTTGTTTAATGTGCAAGATTTCATATTGAGTAGGAGGGATCAAGTTAGCGCAGGTCTTCCATGTTATGTTTCATTCAATGGGTTACCTACAATTTCGTTAAGGTTAGCTGGCGTATAGATAACACTGATTCGGGGAAATTAAAATCCAAAAAAAAAAAGGCAAACTAAATATCCTTTTGAAATGGAAAAATCTATTGAATATAAAGAGCTTGCTTTTTATAATTTTAAACAACTCTTAACAAAATAACAGAAAGAAAGGAAATAAAAAAAAATGTACAGCTGTTGGAAAGTACTAAATTGAAACTAATAGAGCCATGCAGCCATATGCTACATAAATTCTTTTTGCTTGAAGTAACTTCACAGTCGAGTTTTGTAACTACAAGGACAGTCATCCGGAGGGAAATATTTAAAGATATGAACAACATTAGAAGTATTAGAAATGTTCATTGTTGGCCAATCTTCTTAGCTTTTAGCTTACTGTTTGTGCCCACGTGGTGGTGATTTTTTGTAGATGCTCCATCAACCGTACACTCTGAAAAATTTAAATTTTTGATGTTGATCTGCAACCATCTTATAATTAGAATTAGCTTCTTCGAGATCTATCTCTTGATGAATTTATTGAAGATGCTTAACAAACTCCTCAGTCATAAGGTTGTTTGGTATTATGAGAATGTAAACGGATCAAGTCCATTCTATTAGACTAATCAATAGAACTTTAAAGGGATATTTCTGGTCAAACTATTTGGAATTTTGTCAAAAGCAAGCTCTATTTGTTCGAGGGTATCATCCCATTGTTTCAGTTTCCCAAACAAATTAACTCGTGTTTCTAAGTGTAAGATTTGCCATCTCCATTTGTCCATCAACATGTGGGTGAGTTTTACATATAACTGTTGTACGACAACAAAATTGATTTAAATTAGCAGGATTTAGTAAATCCAATAAATTTGGATTTAGTAAATAATGAAAGGGTTAAGTCTTTAAAATTGTTTGACAACAAATTTAATAAATCTAATTAAATTTTATTAAACTGTTTGGCAACCTCTGCCAAGATTTAATAGATAGTTATTGTTTGGAATAAACAAATCATAATTAAATTATTATTATTTTATTATTTTTATTAAAATAAATTATTAAATTAAATTAAATTTACAATGTTTATAATCCTACTAATTAATAATTAATTATTCGCTAAACTAATTAATTATTAATAAAAGTTTTATTGAATTCATTATTTATTAAGCAATAATTTAAAAA